>LR749656.1:917720-1027409 GCA_902729485.2 Mus minutoides
AAGCTACATATTGAAGCAAGTCTGGTCACAGGGGAGAGGCAGCAAGGAGAGTGGGAAGACGGTTCAGTTGGTAAACTGAGGACCTGAGTTTGGATCCCTAGCACCTGCAGCTGTAATCTTGGGGTTTGAGAAACAAGAGGTGCTCACTGGCTGGCCAGCCTTGATGGATCGGTGAGCCCAAGGTTCTGTGAGAGACCTGCCTCAGAAAATCAGGGGGAGAGTAATTGAGGAAGACGCCTGACATTTCTCACTGGCCTTCATGTGCACACATGCTCAAACACGTGCAAACACACATGCGCACATACCACACGTGCACATTAAGAACCGGTCTGTCCTGTTCTGGGCTAACAGTATGCTGAAAGTGAATTCACTTCGGATTTTGTATGTTTATATTATACAGGCTCCAAAAGGCACCACCAAACTCACACTTGGCTTCACACGGTCCGTTGCACTTATTTTCTGTCCCTGTGATGGACGCCAAAACTATTTATGGGAAGAAGAGGAGCTCACAGGTCCAGAGGGACAGTCTGTAACAGCAGGGGAGATATGGCGGCAGGCAGTCAAAGCCAGAAGCTGAGAGAGTGCATCTCTACCTATAAGCAGAAAGAACCAACTGTAAGTGGGGGTAAGGCTGTAAACTACCAAAGCCTGTCTCCAGAGACTCCATCCTCAAGCAAGGCACTGCCCACTTGACACAAGCAAGAGTCATCTGGGAAGAAGGAATGCCATTGAAGGGATTGTCTCAGGCAAGCCTGTGGGATGTTATCTTGATGGATGATTGATTGGGGGCAGAGGGCGGGGGAGAGTCCAGTCCACTGTGGGAGGAACCAGCACTAGGCAGGTGGTCCAGGGTGCTATAAGAAAGCAGGCTGAGCAAATTCATAAGCAGTACCCTTCCACGACCTCTGCTTTAGTTCTTGCCTCTAGGTTCCAACCTTGAGTCCCTCCCAGGACTTCCTTTGCTGGTGGAGTGTGACCTGAGATTTGTAAGCTGAAATAAATCCTTTCTAATCCTAAATTGGTTTTGGTCAGTGTTTATCACGGCCACAAAGAGGCCCAACTAGGGCAGTTTGCTTCTTTGAGCTGCTATTGCCTGTGAGCTGGGTGAGAACCTGGCTTTAGCCCCTTCCTCTTGTTTTCAAGAGAAGCTAGGTTCAAGGAACCAAAGAGCCCAGAACTCAGGAGGTTCCCCTGCTTGGTTTAACACTCTGTAGTTGCTGTCTTTAGCGTCTTAACATTGGAACAAGGGCTTTGCATTTTGGGGTTGTTTTTTTTTTTTAATTATATTTTTATTTTTGCTTGTGTGTGTGTGGAGGGTGGGGGGATGCATGTCACAGCATGCATGTAGAAGTCAGGGGACAACTTGTGAGAACCGATTCTCTCTTTCCACCATGTGGAAATCTCAGGGACTGAACTTATAGTCAGGCTAAGGTGGCAAGCGCCTTTACCTGCTGAGCCTGAGCCACCTCTCCTGCTCTTTATTTCTTTGCTGCCCAGGAACTCAAAAGTCGTATGTCTGGTTCTGGCTGCAGCTACGCATGCAGTAAACAAGCAACAGTTAGTGTTGTACCAGGTTCTCTAAGCAAAGAAATAAGCACACTGTAGGACTTTAACCTAAACTGTCCATCCTTTCAGCAACCTCCAGCTCAGAGGTGACACCATCATCCTTCCAAATGGGCAGATCCAAACATAGGAATCTACTGGGGATGTAGCTCAGCAGAAAGAGTATGTGCCTTGCATGCCTGGAGCCCTGGGTTCTTCCATCCCCAACACCAGGCAAACCAGCTGCAATCCTGCCCACCTTGTAAACCCAGCTTTAGGAAGGTAGCGGCAGGGGAATCTGAAGTTCAAGGCCAACTTCTGCTACTCAGTAAATTCAAGGCCAGCCTGGTATAGGTAAGATCAGATCTCAAAGTGAATGAATTAAAATATAAAACCTGGTCCCCTCTCTGTCTCCTCCCTCCCCTTCAGCCTCTCCTACAACCCCACCATACAAGTGACTGCCACCTCCTGTGTAAGAAGAACAAGGAAGGGGAGCTGGTTTTGAGCTGTCTTTGCAAGGCAAGCTTTCTATCTGTTTGGGTTTCTGGTTGCTTGAGTGGCCAGGTCCCAGGGTGCGGCTTCGTTTTGGATTCCCCCAGGTATTGGCGATTTATTTGGGAGGTGACTCCAGGAAGCTCTGTGAATAAATGAGGAAGTGAGACAGGGAACAAGACCGAGACCCTAGTGTGCACTCCTGATGGGTTTATCTCTTTACAACCTGGGGGGAGGGGTCATCCTGCAGCGTACCTCCTGAGAGACTATAGAGGACTCACAGAGAATTGTCCCCTGGAAGGAGAGGAAACTAGAGGATATATCCACCCATTCCTGTGTCCTGTTGCTTGGCTTATTGGGGGCTTTGCTGGGTGGTGTAATAGATTCATGACTGTTAAATGCACATCCTACCACTGGGCTACCCCACCAGTTCCCTGAAGCCTGTATATTTCTGTTGCTCCAGGGAACTAACCTCTGCAGTTTACTTTCTGTGTGCATGGTAGAAAAGCATATAATCTGTAGCCAAGGAAGGGTTGCAGGCCCGGAGGCAAAAAACCTGAGGCAAGAAGCCATAGCTAGGCTGGCGCTGTAGCCCAGTTGGTAGAGTTAATTGCCTAGCTCTCATGAAGTCCTGGATTTGACTCCTAGAGCCCCATCAACTGGATGGAGTGCTGTAGCCACGATGCCCAGCATTTGTAACATGGAGGCAAGAGGACCATCCTTGGCTACATAGCAGATTGGAGGATAGATTGGGCTACACGAGACCCTATCTCCAAAACTAAAATCAAAGCCGGGCAGTGGTGGCACACACCTTTAGTCCCAGCTCTTGGGAGGCAGAGGTAGGCAGATTTCTGAGCTTGAGGCCAGCCTGGTCTACAGAGTGAGTTCCAGGACAGTCAGGGTTATACAGAGAAATCCTGTCTCGAAAAAAACAAACAAACAAAACAAAACCAAAATCAACCCAAAACAAAAGAAGGTGTTGGGCACAGAGGAACTGCCTTGCATACATAGCTTCTGAGGGCTGAAGAGCTATGAGAGACCCAGCACATTCTACAGAAGGATGGATGCCAACTATCAGGCAGCCCCTTTTCTCTGCCTTTCTAGACTCTTTGAAGTCATCATTATTTATAATGATTCACTGCCAGTGTCCCAGGCAGAGCCAGCAAGCCTCCATTTGATTCTTTCTTCTTCGTCCACATTTGCCCCTTGCCAGCCTGAACAGTGGGCTTCAGGTGGCAAGATGGAGGCGGCGAGGACGTTTCCATTCTTCGTTTGACAATGCTGGACGTTTCTGTTCTTTGTTTGACAATGCTTTGACAACAGCAAGGTGGAAGTTTAGACATCCTATGGGGAGATTTTTTTTTTTTTTTTTTGAACTAGTAAATGTTTCCCCATCTAGAAAATGGCCTGTTGTGTTTATCTGCAGGAAATTCCTTCACTTGTCAAAAATACCCATGAGATTTCTGTGGGACAATCCCAAGGAAACAGCAATACTCCTTACTCTTTTGTCTTGCTAAGGATTGCTAGGCCATTTCAGTATCCTCTTCCTTTCATAAGAGTTGGTCTTAAGTTTTATTAAATTTACTCACATTCAAAGCACACTCACAGTGTTGACTGGAATACTTTACATTCATCAGAAAGTAAGAATACAAGGAACCTCTTTGGGTTTTTTTTAAAATGGTAGTTTGGTTGTTGGTTTGGTTTGGAGACAATGTCTCATTCTGCTTCTTTCTTCTGTACTTATTTATTTGCTTGTTTGTTTATTTATTGAGACAGGGTGTGTCTATCATGTAGCTCTGGCTGAACAGGCTGGTCTCAATCACAGAGATTCATGTGCCTCTCTGATCCTGAGCTCTGGGATTAAAAGCATGTTTCTGACTATAAAATTTTTTTTAAGGGGTGGGAGAGATGGCTTGGTTTAAGAGCACTGACTGCTCCTCCAGAGGTTCTGAGTTCAATTCCCAGCAACCACATGGTGGCTCACAACCATCTGTAATGGGATCTAATACCCTCTTCTGGTGTGTCTGAAGACAGCAACAGTGTACTCACATACATAAAATAAATAAATCTTTAAAAAAATTTTTAAAGGGCTGGTGAGATGGCTCAGCGGGTAAGAGCACCCGACTGCTCTTCCAAAGGTGATAAGTTCAAATCCCAGCATCCACATGGGGGCTCACAACCATCCGTAACGAGATCTGGCGCCCTCTTCTGGATTGTCTGAAGACAGCTACAGTGTACTTACATATAATAAATAAAATAAATCTTTAAAAAAATTTTTTAGGGGCTGGTGAGATGGCTCAGCGGGTAAGAGCACCCGACTGCTCTTCCAAAGGTGATAAGTTCAAATTCCAGCATCCACATGGTGGCTCACAACCATCCGTAATGAGATCTGGCGCCCTCTTCTGGAGTGTCTGAAGATAGCTACAGTGTACTTACATATAATAAATAAAATAAATCTTAAAAAAAATTTTTTTAAATTACATTTATATTTTTTAAGCTTTATTTATTTATTTTATGTATATGAGTACATGAGTACACCATTGCTCTCTCTCTCGCTCTCTCTCTCTCTCTCTCACACACACACACACACACACACATATATATATTCGTTTTATTTATTTGTATTGGTGCCCTCATAGTGGGCATGGGGATATCAGAGGACAACTTTAGAGAGTCGTTGTCTCTTCTTACCCTGTGGGTTTCAGGGATCAAACTCAGGTCAGTGTAAAAGCCAAGCAAAGGTTTTGTTTGTTATGCAGTGCCAGGGACTGAATCTGGGGTCTCAAGGAAGTAGGAAGTGAGATCACACAGACACATCTCCAGCCTTAAGAGTAGGCTTTCTTTCTCTGTGTGTGAAGGGCCTCTGGAGGTCAGAGAGGGCATCAGATCTCCCAGAGCTGGAGTTACAGGGGCTGTGAGCTGTCAATGCAGGTGCTGGGAACCAAACTCTGGTCTTCAAGAGCAGCGAACACTCTAACCGCAGAGCCATCTCTCCCGCCCTGTGCTTCTTTTTTGGTTGAAATCTCTAAGAGTTTTGTCAGGCAGCAGAGCAGCTGTGGCAGAAGAGCAGAGACATAGAGCCCCAAGGCAGGCACTACTACTGAGTTCATAAAACACCCACAGGGACTAAGCTCCCGTTCCTGTCCTCACTCGACTCCTGTGGCTCAGACCTAAGGTCATTCACGCCAGTTTGTACTGAGCTGAAGATTCAGACGGGTTGTGTGCACGCACACATAATTTGTACTTTCATCTGATGGCTTTCTAATGAGTAATATAAATGTCACCTCACAACAAGAAATTGAACGCATCTCATTTCTGGGATGTTGCTGATTTTTTTTTTTTTTTTTTTTTTTTGGCCTGGTTAAATTCAATTTTCAACTATGTAACTCAGGACACCACTAAGAGAGCCAAATTCTATGTCATATTGGGCAAGACAGGCGTGTAAAGGGTTCCATCATGCATTTACATTGTTTATTACATTTATTCATTTATTTTCCCTGGGGATACCACTGTGTATGCATGCATGCATGCATGCATGTATGTATGTATGTATGTACCTATGTGTATGAAGGTATGTGTATGTGTGTATGTATGTATGTATGTGTGTGCATGTGTATGTATGAGGGTGTGTGTATGTGTGTGCATGAAGGTATGTGTACGTGTGTATGTATGTATGTGTATATGTGTGTATGTATGTATGTGCATACATGTGTATATATGTGAGTGTTGTATGTGTGTACGTGTGTGTGTGTGTGTGTGTGTGTGTGTGTGTGTGTGTGTAGATCAGAAGACAACTTGAGGAAACCAGTTCTCCTCCTGCATGTGGAGTCTGGGGATCAAGCTCAGCTCTCAGTCAGGACTTGGCAGCAGGTACCCTTATACACTGAGCCATCTTCCAGGCCTCGTCAAACATTACAGTCATGTGTGTGGGAGATGCAATGAGCATGCAGAGAGACATCAGTTCCAGAATTCCAAAGACAGTTGCACACCAGACAACACAAGGTGGACTAATTCCAGTGTCGGGAGCAGGTATGATGGCAGACACCTACATAACACCTACGCCAGGGCCACTCCTACCTCTGCTAATGAATCAAATCCAAGACCCTGATAACCAAGTTTCCAATCTGATTTTCTCAGAGATGCAGTTAACCATCAGGCAGCTCAGGACACTGAGACGTGAATCGAAACCTCAAGAAGTTTCTAGGAAAGGTCTTCATTTCCTGACGAAAGAGAACAATCGTCACTCCAAACTCGCCTTGGTGTCCCTTGTTCAAGTGGTGATGTGATGTCTACAGTGGTGGCAGCTACTTTCCAACCCTGAGACGGCCCTGGGCCCGGCCCTGGGCAATGGTCCTGGGTGTGTGCTGGTTTCTTTAACTGGATGGTTTTGCCTGCTTGTGTGCATTACACTGTTGCTGACTTGACATGAGAAATTGAGAGGGGCTAGAATTACCTAACCCTATAAATATTCCAGAGACTGTCATAGACTTTAATGTCA
The DNA here is from genome assembly GCA_902729485.2 of Mus minutoides. NCBI lineage: Eukaryota > Metazoa > Chordata > Mammalia > Rodentia > Muridae > Mus > Mus minutoides. The sequence goes on from LR749656.1 coordinate 924,253, forward strand.
CCTGCTTCAAAACAGCTCCAGGAGTTGTTGCAAGCTGCCTGGCAGAGCGGCCTGCAGACTCACCCACATGGGCTGGACTTCTGTGTTTAGGAGGGACTTCGAACCTCTGAACTGGTCTAGTGGTCTCCCTGAGCCCCCTTTGAATCAGACCTTGTCATCTAAGGACAGGAAGAACAAGCAAACACATAGGGTTAAAATGAAAAAAAAAATTTTTTTCCCTCTAGGGTTTTTAAGCCAAATCCTGAGGTTAAGACTTGTTAGAGGGGCCCACCTGCTCTCCCTTTAAGTAGATAAAAGACTACATCCACCATTGCCCTTCTACTCCCCCCACCCCAAACCCTATAATTAAAAAGGCTCTTTTCAGGCAGAGATACAATTCAAGCACCATCATTATGAAAACCCTGCCTGGTTTCTGTGGTTACTGACAACCCCCTTTTGTGTAGATCTCATTAAATCAAACCAAGGATTCCTGATTTGTGTGTGTGTGTGTGTGTGTGTGTGTGTGTGTGTGTGTGTGTGTATGTGTGTATGTGTGTGATAATTTCCAGCAAGGAAAAGCTCTGTTGATCTAAGAAATAATGTTGCAAATATAGGTATGACACCAGGTTGGATTAGAAAGTAATATTATTTCTCTTTGGTTGGAGCCACTAGCAAACCAACCGAGAGAAATTGATAACGGCTTTTGTCATTGTGCTCTTTCCCGGGCCCCCGGCCACATTCTCTGTCATCTTTGAAAGGGAGACATGAGGCTTTCTCTGAAAAGCTATTTTATTGTCAGACATTTATGGAGACAAATGAAATTCTATTTTCATCCTATATATCTTGGGTTGTTAAGAATAATCTACTTCCCATAGATAAGGAAAATGATTCTTAGCCAAGCTGTAAGCAATAGCAGGTTTTTCTTATACTTTGAGAAGTAAAATGTGGCTGGTAAATGTGGTCCAGCAGCAGGTAAAGGCACTTTTTTTTTTCTTTTTTCTTTTTTTTTTTTTTGTTTGTTTTTCGAGACAGGGTTTCTCTGTAAAGCCCTGGCTGTCCTAGAACTCACTTTGTAGACCAGGCTGGCCTCGAACTCAGAAATCCGCCTGCCTCTGCCTCCCAAGTGCTGGGATTAAAGGTGTGCACCACCATGCCCGGCTAGGTAAAGGCACTTAACCATCAGACTTGATGAGCTGAGTCCTGGTCCTGGTACTCACATGGTAGAGGGAGAGAGCTCGCCTCAAGTCCTCAAGATGTGCATTGTACACACACACACACACACACACACACACACACACACACACACACACAAAGGTGTGTGTGTTGGGGGGGAGATGAATGCACACACTTGCACAAAATAAAATGTAATGTAAACTTTTTGTTTTATTTTGTTTTTTTGAGACAGGGTTTCTCTGTATAGCCTTGGCTGTCTTGGAATTCACTTTGTAGACCAGGCTGGCCTCGAACTCAGAAATCCGCCTGCCTCTGCCTCCCGAGTCCTGGGATTAAAGGCATGCGCCACCACGTCCAGCCATAATGTAAACTTTTAAATTGACATAATGGTGTGATGCTCCTGCAGTTTGGGCTAGCTGCTAGGATACTTTCCCCAAATGAAATGTTGCCATTTCTAAATTCCTTGTGGTATTTTTCTTGTCTCTGAGACAAAATATCTGGCAGAAGAGCTTAAGGGAGGAACAGTTTATTTCAGCTCATGGTTCAGGAGAAACAGTCTGCTTTGTCTCAGGAGGTGCTGGGACTGTTCCATACGTTGGCATCAGATCGTTTACGCATTGGTAATATAGACAGGATACAGAAAGCTCTAACTGAAACTGGAGTAGGACACCACTTAACAGATAAGACCTGCCCCCTCAGTGATCTAGGCAGGTCCAGCGTTCCAGTTTCCATGACTATCCAAAAACACTGCCACCAGCTTGGGACCATGTTCAAACACCTTGTGAAGGATGTGCCACATTCAAACCAAAAGCTGGATGTGACATGGTGGTGTATGTCTTTAAACAAAGCACTCTGGAGTGAAGACCAGAGGATGTCTGTGAGTTCAAGGCCATCCTGTTTTACCCAGTGAGCTTCCAGACAGCCTGGACTACATAGAGAGACTCTGTCTCAAAAAAATCAAACCAAACCAATAACCAAAAAAACCAAAAAACCAAACCAAACCAAAACAACAACAAATAACCCCATAAAAGTCCCTGTACAAAGTCTTCTCTTCTCCTCTTATCTATTTCATTAAAAGATATGATGGCTTGAGACCCTTCCTTACCATAATATTCCTAAATGACTTCTTTGGGAACATTCTGCCTGCTTCTGACAAGGAATGCTTCTCTGAGCCAACCTTGCATTCTGGTCTCTCTGGGTCTTTGCTCACTTGAATCGAGGCTCTTTCTTGCCACTAAACCTGGTCTTAGTAGCTGATGGAGCCCCTAGAGGACTTGATTTAAACACGTAATTTCCACAGTCCCATCCCTCTTTAAGTGATCTCTATGTTCCTGCATTCCCTGAGTTTCTAACTCTGAGTTTCTGAGGCTTGTTTCTAACTCTGTACCTGTCTGCTGTATCCAGCCACAGGAGGCCCCAAGAAGTAAGAAGGAAACAGGAAATAACCTTTTTGAGGAGGGAATGGGACTGGGAGCTTAGCTCAGTGGTAGAGCATTTGCCTGCTGTGAGTGAGACCCTGAGTTTGGTCCCCAGGCTGGGGGATGCAGGGTATGATGATGGTTTATATCCAGGATCTTTTTAGCACTTGAGAAAGCTGAGGCAGGGTGGGTTGAAAAGAGTTCAAGACCAGCTTGGGGTACAAAGTGAGTTTCATTGGCTACATGGTAAAACACTGTCTCTCTCTCTCTCTCTCTCTCTCTCTCTCTCTCTCTCTCTCTCTCACACACACACACACACACACACACACACACACAGTGTTTGTATGTATTTCACTGTGCACATTGTTACAGAACACTGTTTCCTGGCAGGACACAGTCTACAAATGAAGCTGTGTAAAAATTCTGAGCTTGTGAGAAAACTCCAAGTAAACAAGACAAAAGCCTTGTCATCTCTTCTCCTACACAACAGGGGTTTGTTCTCGGCTGCGCTTTCCATGGCCCTCCCAGGTGTAATAGACAGGAGCGGGTATACTTCAGATTATCCTTCATCTTCCCCATTATTATTTAGAACAATGTTTCCAAGCACAGTTGTCCTCGTGACTGTATAAGCCTAAACTCATGTGACCTTGCCCTTGTGACTGTATACATCATGAACATAAGTGAATTCTGCTCACATGGCCTTGCCTAATCCAAATTGTCTGGTGCCCTCCATAAAGATGACTATTGCATGAGACTTTAATATGACTCATTTTTAGGCTCCACTCTCCCAGGTTCACACTCCCAATAGAGCAGTAACAGATTCTCTATCAATCAACCTATCTATCTATCTATCTATCTATCTATCTATCTATCTATCATCTATCTATCTTTATTTAATTTTATGTGTCTGAGTGTTTGTCTGCTGTGTACGTAGGTAAGTCACATGGTATGCAGGACCCACTACAGTCAGAAAAGGGCATCAGATCCCAGTGGAATCGGCTTTACAGACAGTTGTGAGCTGCCATGTAGGTGCTGAGAACTGAACCTAGCTCACCTGCCAGAGCCAAAACTGCTCTTGAATGCTAACCCATCCGTGTCTCAGTCCTGGCTACATTGGAATTTGGGACTATGGCTGGAATACAGATGCAGGCCACCACGCCTACAGCTTCCCTTGTCTTTCCTGGGCAGTACACTGCAATGTGTCCTGCTTCTGGGTGACCCAGAGCCCTAACACCATGCTTAACCAAAATACCCTATGGTGGACAGACATATCCTCACGCTCCATTGTAGGGAGTGTTTAGAAGTACAAAGGCCAAAGTATGGGAAGGAGATACACACCCTCGCTTCTAGGACTTGGGAGATCTAAGGCAGGAGGATTGGGAATTGGAGGTTAACTTGAGCTACACAGTGAGACACTGCCTTTAAAAAAAGGAAAAATGAGCTGGACAGTGGTGGCACGGACCTTGGAAAGAAGCCAGCCTGGTCTACAGAGTGAGTTCTAAGACAGCCAGGGCTACACGGGAAAACCTTGTCTTGAAAAACCCAAATTACTGGGCTGGTGAGATGGCTCAGTGGGTAAGAGCACCCGACTGCTCTTCCGAAGGTGATGAGTTCAAATCCCAGCAACCACATGGTGGCTTACAACCACCACCGTAATGAGATCTGATGCCCTCCTCTGGTGCGTCTGAAGTCAGCTATAGTGTACTTATGAAGAATAATAAATGAATCCTTGGACCGGAGAGAGCAGGGACTGAGCAAGTGGGACCGAGCGGGGCTGACCGGAGCGAGCAGGGTTGACCGGAACAAGGAAAAAAAAATTAAAAGAATTGTTAAAAAAAATCTTTAAAAAGAAAAGAAAAGAAAATAAAAGCCCAAATTACTAAATAAATGAGTAAATAAATGAATCTCTTTAAAGCATTTCGCAATACTTATGAGGCCAACAAGGCAGGCAGATCTCTGAAATTTTGTGGCTAGCCTGCACTATATAATGCACTTCCAGGCTGGACCTGGAACCTCAGGCTAAAACTTTGTCTCAAAAAAGAAATAAAATAAAAGTACACACACACACACACACACACACACACACACACACACACACACGATGCCTGAGAATCTGCAGCTGTTGAAACCTGATCATTTTACACTTTGCAGAAGGTTAGCCTCCTGGTAGAGTCATCTTCTGACAGATAAATAAAGCAAGCTTTTAACTCATGAACCAGAAATATCTTTTCCCTGAATAAGATGGTGAAGACCTAGGAAGACATTTGGAAGCGGAGGACTGGAGGGGGGAAAGAGTCTGCAGGACAAAGGGAGGGAGGGGGTGGGGGGTGGGGGACAGAGGAGAGGAGATCAGGGACGCAGAGGCACATCCTCCTGTGAGACTGTTGGTGATTAGCCGGGTGATGATGAATATTTATGAGCGAGGCACTGATTATTTTTCAGGGCTTCATTTGAATAATCATGAATATGTTTCCATGCATTTGCACCTGATGTGATGGTTTTCAGTCTTTAAAGAGTCAGGGAGAGAGAAGGAGCTGGGAGACAGAGAGTGCTGTGGGGTCACGACCCCTAGACACCTCTATCTGGTACCGCCCTCATCCCCTGCCATGCCATCCACAAAGAACTAGGCAGAAAAAAAAAAAAAATGTCCAAAATCCCGTGCGTGCTTGGTGGCTAGCAATGCATAAGCGGGAACTGGCTGCGGTTTCTTCTGAACCTCTTTGCCCTGGAAGACAAGAGCATCCGGATGCTGACTCTTCTAATTCAGTCATTATGATTTCTAAGCTGATGCATCTGAATTTCAAGGACGTTAAACGCCTTTTCCAAGTTCGCAAGGCTATCTGATGGGAGTCAGGCCACTGCTCAGGTCTCTTCCAATGGCCTGGGTTGAGCATGTCCCCTCTGCTGGGGAATCGGTTCTAGCCTTTGTCCATCCATGCTCCAGTCATAACATCCATGCTCCAGTCATAATTAGTAACGTGCTGCCTGCCCCTGGCACACTCAATAGAACCCTGGTTTGTTCAGTGGCTTCAGGAAAGCAACCATGTATTCCTTTCACCCTCCCTCCTCTATTTAGTTAACTTGTAGCTGTGTACCACACAGTCGACAAAAGGCAGCTATATAATAAGAAGCCATGACAACACAAGAGGACCAGGAGGCAGTTAGTCTCGTTGTATCCGCACTTAGGAACTGGGTGTTCAGCTTGTTTTCCTCCTCTTTATTCAGCCCGTGACGCCCTGAGATGGGACCATTCACATTCAGGGCACATCTTCCCTCTTCCTGTTCTGGAAACACAGATCTATCCAGAGATGGGTTTCCCTCGTCATTCTGTATCCTATCAAGTTGTCAATCAGGATTAAGGATATCAAGTACCAATAAGGGGTGAGAGATGTTTTTGTAAGGATCGATGCCAGGAGCGCAGGGTAATGTAGCTAAGGAAGACAGGGAGATGGGAGCGTGGCTGTGTTCCCGTGTGAGCTGGTCTGTGGGAGTGAGCAGCTGAAGGCAGAGGAGGAGAACTTCAGTCTGTACATACTGGAAAGGAAAGCAGTAGAGAAACCATCCCACAAAGGGCATAAGCCAGAAGGAAGCCAACTTAGTTATTTCCTACACAACATCCAGACAGTATTTTGGGGGGCGGGGCATGCCCAGACAAAGCAAGGGAAATTGTCTAGCCAGTGTGAGTCCAAACCCTGCTCTAGCCTTTCTTGGAGCTGCTGATGTTGGGCAAGCCCAGTAGCCTTCCAGGCTCTCAACCCCACCCCAAAGCAAGGCAGAGAGGCAGGGAGTGGTGTAGGCTAGGGCCTAGCGCAGATGCGGCACAACACGTGGGAGCTATTATTAGGCAATCCCTATGGGCGGATGCGAATGGTAATGGACCTGCCGGCTCCACCGGAACTGGAGTGGGGGAGGCGAGCGAGTGAGTCAGCTGTCATTGCATCCTTCCTGTGTCAGGCCACACCTGCCGCATCAGCCCGCTCCTCCTGCCTGGGAAAGTTCTACTTTGGAGTTGCAAGAGCAAAATTTCCCAGATCCCACACTAGCCCATCCCCCTCTTCTGATTCGGGCGTTCTTTCTTTGGCGATGGCAATACCTTCAATTACATCACTGTCTACTTTTACTCGACCAACAGGTTTTGTCTTTTAAGGGAACATTGGATTTCATGGGCCTTGTACACTTGGTGTTTTTTGTTTTTAGCAGTTCAACTATAAGGAGCCATATTTCCTTGTCTCTGGCTGCGTTCCTTCTTGGGTATCTCAGTCTAGATGACCCCCATCTGGGATCATCCAGAAGTCAGGGTTATTTGAGGGTTTACAGTGATCTTAGTTCAATTTATTTTCACCTGAAGAAATTACTTCTCATTTTTCTAAACTATGAACTGTGTGTTTAGTGCATCAATATAAAATGCTGAACGTGGTGGTGTGTGCCTTTTAATCCCAGCGCTTGACAAGCAAGACAGTTCTCTGAGTATGAGGCCAGCCTGGTCTACCATAGTGAGTTCCAGGACAGCCAGAGTTACATAGTGTCTCAAACAAACAAAGTCTATGAAATACTCCTGGACGAAGTAAGTGAAGTCCCCTTGAGAGCATCACTGTGCATCTGGGAGGACCACAGCAAATACTGGATGATAGACCTTCCGATGCTGCCATCAAGGTGGGTGAGTCGCAGGTATGTGTCACTGGTGACTGTGATTATTGTTATCAGATTCCAGACTCTCTTCGAGTCAGAGGACAACTTTCGGGAGTTGGTTTTTTGCCTCCCACCTTGTTTTGAAGCAGGGTCTCTCTTGTTTCCACCAAGCACTCCAGGCAGGGTAGCTGATTCTTCCGTCTCCACTTTCCATCTCAATGCAGAAGCACTGAGATTATGGGTGTACGGATGTACTTCTGGGTTTGTTTTAAGATGTTTATCCATAGCCAGGCGTGGTGGTGCGCACGCCTTTAATCCCAGCACTTGGGAGGCAGAGGCAGGTGAATTTCTGAGTTCGAGGCCAGCCTGGTCTACAGAGTGAGTTCCAGGACAGCCAGAGCTACACAGAGAAACACTGTCTCGAAAAAAACCAAAAAAAAAAAAAAAAAAAAAAAAAAAAGATGTTTATCTATTTTATGTATGTGAGTACCATCACTGTCAGACACATGAGAAGAAGGCATCAGATCCCATTACAGATGATTGTGAGCTACCATGTGGTTGCTCGGAATTGAACTCCAGACCTCTGGAAGAGCAGTCTGTGCTCATAACCACTGAGCCATCATCTCTCCAGCCCTGGAATTTTATTTGGATTATGAGACTCTGAATCTATCGTCAGGCTCGTCAGGGAAGCACTTTTACCTGCTGAGCTAAGTCTCCGGCTCCCACTACCTTTCTTGTTTTAGTTTTGTTTGTTTGCTGCTTGTTTTGAGACTGGATCTCTTGAATCACACAGACTGGCCTCAAACATGCTGTGTAGCTAAGAACACCCTTGAAACTATCTCTCATGTGCTAGCTAGCATGCTCGGAGCCTGAGGCTTTTTCGTTTTGTTTGGGTTTGAGACTTTTTGTTTGTTTTGTGTGTGTTTGTGTGTGTAGGGGGTAGATCCTTACGATGAGTGGGCATGAATACCTGTGAAAATGTTCACTCAGGTGAGTGTGCTAGTGGGTGTGGATATCAGAGGATAACCTCCAGTGTCTGTACATGTCTTTCTCTGTGTTTGGAAAAGCGTCTCTTTGTTGTTCTCCCCAGGGTGTGTAAGACTAGCTGGCCCACAAGCTTGTGTGTGTTCTCCTTTCGAAATCTCCTGTCATACCATAGATGAACCAGGATTGTAGATAGTACTGTGCCAGCTTTTCCATAGTTTCTGGATCTTCTTGTTTGCATGGTTTTACCCATCGAGCCATCTCCCCAGACCTGGCTTTACCTTTTCTTTTTAAATGTTGTTATATCTATTTGTATCACATATAAGTTTACTTATCAGCGGGCAACTGGGAATGCCGCAAAACGTGTGTGGAGGTCAGTGGACAACTTGGGGGACTTGGTTCTCTTTCTACCACATATGGTTCAAACTCAGGTGCTTAGGGTTGGCAGCATGTGCATGCCCCCACCCACTGAGCCACCGCTGATTCTGGTCCTGGTTTATTTAGAGCGTTTCTTCTAGCCCAGGAACTCTTGGCTTTTCCACCTTTCACCTTTCCAAGGGTTGGGGTTTCAGACGTGTGCCGCTGTTGGGAAGAGAACGCTCTCAACATCCCACAAAGAAACACACAGTCAAAGGGGATGTAATTTAGTAAGACAATTTCTTTTTTGTAAAATGGGTACACCACAACACAAACTGGGCGAGTGTGCACACATTTATAATGGCCTCTTGTCTTTTTTATTCCTGCTATAGGTGGTAAGTTTGTTTCAGTTACCATTGGTGAGAGCTTAAGTTTATAATCAGATGGGAAGAGCCAGTCAGCACAGAGGGGAAGGGGGGTTGCAGAAATACAGGCTAGAAATAGAAAGCAATGGATTTCATACCACCAGGCTTCTTTTGGATTTTGAACTATACCACATAGAGCTTAGAGACTATGAAAGATAGAAATGAATTAGCCAACCCTAGTGGTTCCAAATAAACACTCCAAGCTAGGAAAGGAGGAGGAAGGGGTATCAATGGAACTCCCAGCATCTAAGAAGAGCTAACCTAGTGATGAGGTCTCAGTGGCTCCTGGGAAGAAGCTCCACACTGCATCACTTTATCCTCGGGTTACCTCTGAGACCTTTTTAAGACAATGTCTCACTAAGTTGCCTCACATGGACCTGGTTGAAATCACTCTGTAGCCCAGGAAAGCATTAAACTTGTGCCTCAGCCTCCCAAGTAATTATAGATCTGAGCAAACAGGCTTGGCTGACACAAGGCTTTGAGAGTTAAATTCAGCAAGAGCTATGGAACCATGGCTCTTCCTCCCCAGTTCTGTTATTACAGATGTGTGCTTGAGATGTGTACCAAGGTTTTGTGGTGGTGGCTCACACCTTTAGTCCCAGCACTCGGGAGGCAGAAACAGGCCAATTTCTAAGTTTGAGTTCAGCCTAATCTACACAGCAAGTTCTAGGACAGCCAGGGCTATATAGAGAAACCTTGTTTGGGGAGACATCTACTATCTTGGTTTCTTTTTCTGTTGTTTGGGAAAATAGCTTGACAAATACAACTTAAAGGAGAACCAACTGATTTTAGTTCACAGGTGAAGGGTGTAATCAGGATCTTGAGACAGCTGGTCACATGACATCTACAACCAGGAAGCAGAGAGTGATGAACATATGCTGTTGCTCAGCTTCCTTTCTCCATATATGCAGCCCAGGGAATGGTGCCACCCATAGTGGACTATTGATCCACATCAGTTAACACAAGATAATCTCTTGAGTACTTGTCTAGAGGCACACCTCCTAGGTGATTATAAATTCTGTTCAGAACAGACAGAAACTTATAAAGAAGAAAGGTCTTTAGGTCAAAGTTCTTGAGGGTGGGGCTTTAAGTCTGGGTAGCTGTGTCAGCTTGGTCTCTGGTGAGAATCTTCTGTTGCTCCATGCATGCTAGGAAATTTGAATAGTAAGGGAGTGAGTGCAAAAAGAGGAAGACAAAAGGGTCCAAACTGCTTTCTTGATAACTTAACCACTCTTGTAGGAACCGTAGAAGTTAGTCACTTGTAAGGATTCTGGAGAGGCAGAGGGAGGAAGCTCTGTGAGTTTGAGGCTAACCTGGTCTACAAATTAAGTTCCAGGAGAGGGAAAAAGAAGCAGAGAAATAATGATATATTGGGTGGAAATTAATAGATTCATAACAGGGATAGTGAAAAATAGCCCAGTGTATGAAATATTTAGACTATAGTTCTAATTGGCCTGGTCATCTCTTTTTGTTTTTTTTGTTTTGTTTTGTTTTTTGAGGCAGACTTTCTCTGTGTGTAGCCCTGGCTTTCCTGAAACTTACTACATAGATCAGGTTGGCCTTGAACTCACAGAGATCTGCCTACGTCTGCCTCCCAAGTGCTGTGACTAAAGGCGAATGGGACTAGCACTGTCCTGCTTGGCCTGTTTGACATTTTATGTGTGTCCTGGAGGAGTTCAGTCGAAGTGGGACTAGAATTTTGAAATTTTCTTTTTCTTTCTCCCCCCCCCCATCCCCTTTTCCACACAGGCTCTCATTATTTAGCTCCGGCTGTCTTGGAACTCATGACCAGGCTAGTCTCGAACTTAAAGAGATCCCCCTGCCTCTGCCTCCTGAGTTCTGAGATTAAAGATGTGAACCTTTAATGGGGGCCAAAGAGGATGTCAGGCTCCCTGAAAATGGAATCACAGACAGTTTGAGCCACGGTGTGGTTGTGAGGATTAAACGAACTTGGGTCCTCTGCAAGAGCAGCCTGTGCTCTTAACCAATGAGCCAGCTCTTCAGTCCCTTAAAGGAGATTTTTTTTTTTTAAGGGGAAAAAAATAATCGCAGCATACATGGCATCTAATTCTGTAAAGGTGGATGTTGTGTAGCGTCCCCCTCTCCTCCCAGCTCCAGGAATGAAAGAACAAAAAGAAAACTTGGCTTGCTTCTAGATGGATACTTAAAAATTCACACAATAGCAAGAAGATTATGAATCAAAAGGTGTGACTTGGGAGTGTGTGTGTGTGAGGGGGATACTTTGACTTCCTCTTTGGCCCCCCTGCCTTGAGGGAAATGGCCATGAGAAGAATACCATGGATCACAGTTATTTAGCTGAATAAACACCCATGAAGGATTGGGGAAGATTCCAAAATCGTCACTAAGATAGGAATCCCAGCTAACAATACTCAGTTGTCAACACTGGCTGAGGCTGTGTTGGCTATCACCCCAATGCACACAAGTGTTTTTATTAGATAGCTGTAGAGGACAGTATCAAATGGTCATAGCTCTGTTTCAGAGCTTAGAAGACAGGTGAAGCTTCGGGCCAGAAATGCAGTGGTTTTAGGTGAGAATATTCAGCAAGGCAAAACGGAGAGGAAACGGGTATCAAAATGATGTTCATGGCCAATTTCCTGGCTCTACTCCGGTGTGTGTTGGTGGGATTGTAAACTCCTTTGGTTCAGTTGTTTGGCACGTTCTGGTAGTAGACTAGAAGGCAATGGTTGTATGTCCTTGGGAATCCTCATGACATGAAGAGGCAATAGAGGATAGACAGGAACATGGCACGGATGGCCTACTTGTGGCTGACACAGCTCAGCCAGCCTGCATTGCTGTCTGCATTCTGCCTTTGAACCTCAACACTTGTTGGGTTTTTTTGTTTGTTTGGTTTGTTTTTTTAGTTGTTTTTTTTTTTTTAAAGATTTATTTATTTATTATATGTAAGTACACTGTAGCTGTCTTCAGACACTCCAGAAGAAGGCATCAGATCTTATTATGGATGGTTGTGAGCCACCATGTGGTTGCTGGGATTTGAACTCAGGACCTTCAGAAGAGCAGTCAGTGCTCTTACCTGCTGAGCCATCTCTCCAGCCCCCGGTTTTTTAGTTTTTTGTTTGTTTGTTTGTTTGTTTGTTTTCGAGACAAGGTTTCTCTGTGTAGCCCTGGCTCTCCTGGAACTCACTCTGTAGATCACTCTGTAGACCAGAACTCGAACTCAGAAATCTGCCTGCCTCTGCCTCCCAAGTGCTGGGATTAAAGGCATGTGCCACCACTGCCCGGCTGATCCTCAACACTTGTGAGTTAAACGTTGTGAGTGCTTACCATGGGCCAAGGCTGACAAGGCCCAACACTGAAGGATGGGGGCTCACAGCACTGGATCCTTCAGACTGTGCCTGTACCCTCACAGGATTTGCCTTCAAGTGCCCGAGAAAGGAACTAAATACAAACTATTTCTAGGGTTCCCATGCTTAACAACAACAACAACAAAAGCTATAAAAACCCAAGATGACCATTTCCATCTGAATTTCAAATCAACAATACATGATTTTCCAGGATAAGTATGTACAAAGTTGGTTGAAACGCGGTCTCCTGTAGTCCTGCTGGCCTTAAAGGACTGCGCAACCAAGGATAACCTTGAACTCCTGATTCTCCTGCTTTTACCTGCCTTCATAGGCATGGCCTACCACACCCAGTTTATGTGGTGCTGGGGATTGAGCCTGGAGCTTTTGGGCATGCTAGGTAAACACGGAACAAACTAAGCTACGTCCCTAGTGTGCTTGGATAAATGTATGTGTGTCACCATGCCCAGCATCTTGTTCTGTTCGGCTTTGTTGTGCAATGCTTGGCCCCAGAGCCTCCTCTTTGATAAAGATGTACAGCAGAGTTATACTCTCAGCCCACAGTTCATATATAAACGTTGATTGCTTAGGGGCTGTTGGACGAAGGACAGTTGGGCCAAAAGGGTATGATCGTTAAGGAGTCACTGAAAACTCAGGGAGATTGCTGGACATAGTCCCAGCACTCAGGGGGCAGAGGTAGGCAGATCTCTAGGAGTTCAAGGCTAGCCTTATCTACCGACTCTGTCTCAAACAAACAAACAAACAAACAAACACCAGAAGGGGAAAATGGCTTCTTTAGGACACATTGACTTAGAGGCTGGGTGTGGTGGCACACACAATTTTAATCCCAGCACTTGGAAAATGGGCAGAGGAGGTGGAATCTCTGAGTTCAAGGCTAGCCTGGTCTACAGCATGAGTTCCAGGACTACACAGAGAAACCCTGTCTTGAAAAACCAACAAAACTGACATTGACTTGGCGGGGGAACAGGGCGAAAGGTGTTAAAGAAGCTACAAGAAAGAATGTGTTCCGTCCCCTTGAGTGTGGAGGGAGCTGGAAGGGGTGGGAAGAATTAGTAGTGTCTGAATGACCTTGAATGACAGGTTGTGATGGAGCAAGAGGCCCCTTCTGGACCTCTTGAGTAGTGTACTGGGGGCTTGGTAGGGGATGGTGTACACCTGTTACTTGGTTCCTTACCAGGGTGAAACTAGAATAGAGATCAGATCTGAATATTCAGATCTGGGAGTCATCTGATTAAATCAGAAGCCAAGAGCAAAGGCGTTCCTTTAAGAAGTTACAGATTTAGGAAGAGCCAAGGATAGAACCTTGAGCAAGATTGTAGTGTGGAGAGGAATGCAGGACAGGAGCCAAGCCTGAGCAGGAATAACTTCACAGAGGGAGGGAAGATGCCACAGAAGCTAAGAAAGGGGAGATGGGAGTGGGGCTTCTACAGGCTTGCAGTATCTCCCAGATAACAGAGTTATGCCACTTCATCAAGGAAGGTGGCCACCAACAGCCAGCAGGTTGATGGTCCCAAGGGTCTGGCCTGTATTCCTTTTGATTAAAATTAAAAAAAGAAGTTTCAATTATGTGTAGATGTGTGTGTGTGCCTGTGTGGGTCTGTACACAAGCGTGCAGTGCTCGTGGAGGCAGGAAGGAGGAGGGTGTTGGATCTCCTGGAGCTGGAGTTGCAGGTGGTGATGGGTGCTTAAAAGGAAACAGTACAAGCTCTTGACTCTGAGCGGTCACAGCAGCCACTGTGTTCCTTTGAACTTAATAATGTATGTGTAGAACATAGAAGCGGGAAGGGCCAGGTTATAAGGGTAGACGGGTGGGCAGCATCAGCCAGGGCTCATTGAGTATTTCTTCTGCCAATCTCCCAAGGATTCTATATGGTATAGGTCAGGAGTATGTCAGGAAGGCGAACCGGTGAGCATGCCCTATGCAGGTTTCTTTAATATGTTGTAGTCGAGTTGAGTATCTAGGACAAGCATACTTAATGGAAAGTGAGATGCTGGACCTGAGGGCTCATGTCTGTAACCCCGACACTTGGAAGGTGGAGGCAGAAGGAGTGGCATGAATCTAGGACTTGGTTTCATAAAACAAAAACAGACAGCTGGCAGAATGTAGCTCACCCAAGAGGTAGAATACTTGCTTAGCGTGCATGATGCCCTGGTTTTGAGCCAAGCACTGCACAGAAGCAGGTGTGGTGAGTCACCACACTGTAATCTAGTACTCTGGGAGGAGGGGACAGAGGTAGTAATTCTCTACGACACAATAGAGTGCCAGGCCAGACTGGGCTACTTGAGACCCTTTCTTGAAGAAGCAAATCTAAGGAGGAGAAGGAAGAGGAGGAAGAAGGAAAGGAAAGGAGGAGGGGGAGGAGGAAGGCTAAGGAGGATAACCTGGAAGTCCTCCCCACACAGGAAACCTAGGCTCTTCGGTGCTGTTTAGAGGGTTTTTGAACGGCTTGTTCCTTACTTTTCTCGATGCTAGGATGGCCTGGTTGATAAAAAGCAACTAAAGAAAATGGCTGACTCTCAGCTGGCTTCCTTTCTTCTTACTTTTATCTTGGCCTCAACCTGCAGAATGACATGCCCACACTTGAGGGAGTCCTCTCTAGAAACACCCTCACAGATCCAACCAAGGCATGTGTCTCATCGGCCCCCAGCCCCTGTTTCTATCCATTTTTTGGCAGGGGGAGGGAAGGGCAGAGTCTTATGAAGTCCAGGCTGAGGATTCCATCTCCTGCTTCCTCCTCTTCCTCCCAAATGCAGGGATTACAGGCCGCCACCATGCCGGGCGATTCTAAGTGATTCTAAGTCCAGTCAAATTGAAAATGAAGATTAACCATCAGACAAGGCTGCAATTGTCTGGGCATGTGTCAGAGAAGTTGTAGGTTGGGCTTATTTAGGGTAAGATGACCCATCTTAACTGTGTTTGGCACCATCCCATGAGGTTTGGTTCTGGGGGCATAAAAAGGAGAAAGCCAGTTGAGTCCTAGCTACTCTCTGCCTCCGGCCTCCGGCTCTGCTCCTGTGCTTTCTACACCATGACAGACTGTCCCCACACACTCAGCCAAGGTAACCTGCCCCCCCCCCCCCCTTGGCTGCAGAAAAGAGATTTTAGAGCAGCTCTGGAAGTGCCTTAGGTATAACTGCAGTCTGACAAAACCTTGTGGTAAGATTGCACACATGGTTAAGACTTGTCTTTTATGTATGTAAACACGGTTTCTTGGGAGAGACCTAGAAAACTGCAGGTTTACAGCAGGGAGAGAAGAAAATGGTCTTATACATGGCTTATTACTGTGTTAACAAAACAGGCTCTCACTGGCTGGTCCATAACTCACTCTGTAGACCAGGCTGGCTTCGAACTCAGAGATCTGCCTGCCTCTGTGTCCTGAATGCTGGAATTAGCCTTTAATCCCAGCACTTGGGAGGCAGAGGCAGGCGGATTTCTGAGTTCGAGTCCAGCCTGGTCTACAGAGTGAGTTCCAGGACAGCCAGGGCTACTTAGAGAAACCCTGTCTCGAAAAACCAAAAAAAAAAAAAAAAAAAAAAGAAGTGTATGCTACTGGCCCTTATATGTTTTTTTGAGACAGCGTTTCTTATTGCACCCGACCAAGTCTATCATTTGGCTAGACTGGCTGACCACAGGGCCCCAGAGACCCCCTTTACCCCATCCCAACAACCTTGAGGGTACAGATGCATGCCACAGAATCCAGCTTTTATCTATGTGCTGGGGAACCAAACTCAGGTACCTCTTGTTCATGTGGCAGATGAGCTACAGCCTGAGCTGTTTCCCAGCCCACAGTTAGACACCTCAGTGGGTGGACCCCCCAAAACAAAACAAAACAATCCAGAAATAACCAATGTTTCCTTAGCAATATACAGTTCTTGGTCTTTGTTTAAGAAGGGCCTCAAAATAGATTTCAATTATTCATCTAAAGTTTAGCAGAAAATTATAAAATATTTGATCATCTTTCATCTTTAAAATGCTTTCAGAGAAGGAAAACAAAAACAAAAACAAAAACGTTTATAGGTGCTAATCTAACGCTCCAGACGATGACTTTAAAATGTCAAGCTACCTGTGATTGCATGGAGCAATGGGGAGTTGGGTGTGCATGTGGAAGGACCCAAGGTGACACATAATGTCATCATCTCTGTCCTTAATCAGTTCTTGTCTCATGACGATAGAGTCATAGAAAATGTGCATACCATGTAGAAGGCAATCTCGTGGGGCACAGGCTGCTCTTCCAGAGGACCCGGGACTGATACTCAGCATGCTTCTTATAACCATCTATAACTCCAGTTTCGGGGTATCTGACCCCCTCTTTGGGCCTCCAGAGGCACTAGTCACACACATGGTGCACAGATGTAATGCAGACAAAACACACACGAAATTAAATTAAAGGGGAAAAAAAAAGCAACTTAGAAATAAGTGCATATTAGGGGTGTATGTCTCCTAACCTGAGACCTACAGTTAGACCTAATGATACACAGGTATTAGTTAAGACAAAAGTGTTCGGAGAAGGTCAGAGACTCTTCCAGAAAGAGGGAAGGACGTGTTTAGACTTGACAGCAACTACATGTAGGTTACATTCAAAGAACAGAATGTTCACCAAGCCCAGCTCTTACAGCATTCACAAGATGAGGCAGGGGAGGCCCCATAAATGGGTTGAATGTTAGAAGCGCTTTACAGAGTGCAGAAGGCTCTGAGGGGGATAAGCAGAGGGCTGACAGGATGGGGTCTTTAGAAGGAGCCCTAGGGTATCAAGTGGAGGGTGCTGGGGAAGCCAGCCAGACTGGAGATGAGGAGACTCAGTAGTGACCATCTCTAAGCTGATCTGAGGGGCTAGAGGTTAAAGGTAGGCCGCGGGCCCAGAAGGTAGGCTTGTGATCAGCTGCGTTGGGGGCGGGGTTCTCACTGCATTTGGTGATGGAGCTGATAAGAACAAACACTGGATACTTTCAGTGGGAGCTGCTAGTGAGGGCCTTGAGCTGCGTGACCTGGAAAGAAAGTACCAGACAACCCCTGCACCACATGTGGGACAGTATTGGAAAGAAGTTCACCCCCAGTGCTATCCCTGGTGAAGGGCCTCAGTAGACAGCGCTCTGGGAATGGAGACAGAGGGCCGAGTCTTTCAAGCACTCTGTTAGACAGACTTGGTTTCTGCTGGGAATGTGTTATGCCCTTGGGCCAGGAAATTCCTAAGGACTGTCCTTAAACAGAGACCAAGGCAATTTGCATCGAGGGACTCAGCAGTGAGTGACCAGAAGTCAGAATTCCCAGAAGTGTGCTAGAGATGGCTTAGGGGCTAAATGTGTTAGCTGTGTAAGCCCGATGATCCCGGTCGGAACCATAGAGCCTACGTAAAAAGCTGGATATTGTGGTGTATGTGTGTAATGCTAGTCCTTCTACTGTGTGATGAGAGGCGGTGATAGCAGAATGGCTTAGAAGCTTGAGAGCCAGCTAACCTGGGGTGCACAGTACTGCAGCAGAAGTGAGAGACCCTGGCTCAGAAAGGTAGGTAGGTATACTCCTTGACCTCTGACCTCTACACATATGCCATAGGCACTCATACCGCCTCTTCCTCCTCCTCTTCCTCCCACTTTTTCAGTAGCTAAAGGCTGGAGGTGTACAGTCTGAAGAGAGCAACACAACCTCACAGCATCCGGCGGCTACAGGCAGGAATAGTTTTAACTGGGGACAAATTTGCTTCTAGATGCCCGAGTCCTTAATGAGTTCATGTCACCCGAAGATGGTGTGGATGGAAGGAGTGGGCAGGATTGTTAAAATGAAGATACAACATGGTACTAAGGGATGGTCCTCACAGCAGGACACTCACCCATATATCCCCTCCAGGCAGGAGGGGACGAAGACTCCAAGGCCTGAGCCCTGGGAACCCTGACAAAGACTTTTTACTGTAGGGATGGCGGTGATAGAAGTGTGTGTGTGTGTGTGTGTGTGTGTGTGTGTGTGTGGTCAGATCTCAGATTCTTAGATGCTTCTCCAGCTTTCTCTCTCTCTCTCCCCCTCCTCCTAGATTCAATAGCTGGAAACAACATGGGTTCTTGTTAAGGGAGTCAGATGCAAAGGGCCGGAGAAATGTTTACAGTTCTCAACAGAGTTCTTTCTGTCACTGTTTCTGAACAGAATTCTTAACTGTTTCCCAAACTCCGTATGTCTGGCTCTCTGATTCTTCAAGGACCAGCACGTAGACATCACCCACGCTCTTGTCCCCGTCCCCTTCTTCCTCCCCTGAATGAGGCCCAGCTTTCTATTATTTATTTACCAGACAGGCAGAGTTAAGAATTAATGTATGGAGTCACTCCTGTACTCCTCAGGGCTAGGAAGCCATCCGAACTCTTAGGAGCTCCCTAAATGCTGCCCATTGGGAAGGAGTCACCCCTACCCCTCTTTCTAGTTAAAAAAAAAAAAAAAAAAGGCCTTTGCAGGGTCTGAACTGAAGCTCCGGAAAGGGAAGGAGGTGTTCCCACGGAAAGCCTGAAGTCACTAACAAAGACTAAGCCTGAGGTCTGTTTCATATATATTTTTTGAAAATATATATGAAAGAGAAAAATCGCCATTCTATAAACTTTGCTGCTCTTTCGATGTGACCATCACTGCAAGTAGACATCTGCTATGAATCTTTAGATTACTATTCTAGGGTCAAATATTGTAACGATTCCTATAAAAACAGGCTAATAAATGTTACATGTTAAAGCCTCTACAAGCTACACAAACCTAGGCCTATCTTGCTTTTGAGCTTTAAAAAAATAAAAAAGTGCAGCTCAAAACCTTCAGCAGCAATTGAGGAGTTTGTCTGCCAGGCCTTTGATGGTGAGATAAAGAAAGGGCTTTTCTCCACGCCCTCCTCCCGGCAGGAACACACCTTTTGTGTGCTCTGCTTAACAAAGGAATTTCCCAATTTCCAAGTGGAAGGAGGGAAAGTAGAGTGACTACAGGCTTTTATAGATCTGGCTTCCAACCACAAAAGATTAAATAAAAACAAAGAAGGCAAAAAATGAAGCCGGGGCTCTCAGATACGCTGGAGGAAACACCAAGATATTCAGCGTTGAGCAATGAAAACATCAATAACGAAATCCCAAAGGGACTGGCATTCCTTTAGTTTCTATTTGGCTTGAGAAGGGTATGTTTTCTTTGTCTTGCCCTTATCTACTGGACTCAGATAATAGGTTTACTCCATTCTTGCAGTCACATGACTATTTATTGTTGTTCAAAGCGGAATGGTATACAGGTAGTCTTACACCCAGAGCATATTAGAATCCAACTTTTTGTAGTGCTTATTTTGGTAGAGGGGTCCTGCTCCCAACCCCCAACTCAGAGCAGTGGAATTCAATGATTTTGCAAAATGGGTTCAAATGGGTGCTTTGTTTTTAACTATCGGTTTATCTGGCTGAGAGCTTTCTCTGAAGCCCTCATTGTAAAAAAGAGAAAGGAGAGAATTTGCTAGAAATGGTTATCTTTTACTTTTTTGGTTGTTTGTGGCTTAAAAGCAGATGCAATGTTAGCTCCTGTCTTTTGTGCAAATGATGAGCGTGGGCTATGAAACCAAATCCCCCAGCCAAGGCTTGACCACAACACCAGGCTTTGACTGAGCTCTGCTCACAAAGCCTTTGGCATTACAAATTCATGGGGCAGTTGCACAGCTGGATTCCTAGGATAAGCAAGTTAGACTTTGGTTTAAGGGGCACAACTCTTGTAACCATTTAAACCCCCGCTTCCCGAAGCTTTCAGTGGTATGGTAGGGAGTGGGGAGGGGCAAGAGAGCCGTTTCCTAAAGATTTCAGACCAACTTCCGATCTTCCTAGGGTATCTGCATGATCAAATTCCATATACTGTAACAGGTCCTTAGCCTATCAGGACCTCAGATTAGCAGGTCCTGCTTGTCTTCTCTTCAATGCACATAATATTTTTGACATGCATATTAACAATGGCCTACCTTCAGAGGAAGGAAAAGGCTTCCTTTCAAATGAAATCAAGCCCAAGTAAAGTTGAAACTCAACAGAGTGTGTTGGGTGGCATTGTTCTCTGGCTCCAAGAAGATGAGAGTTTCCATTTCATCATTTTGTAACACTGACAGACTGTGATGCTGGGGTTACAGTCAGGCAGGTCTTCCTGCCCTGTGTGGAGAGTCACTGGGACTCTTGTGCACTGTGGCACAAGCGCAGGTTGAAACTAAAGAACTCCTCTCGTGGGAGGCAGTTTAAGGCGTTTGCATGAAAAAGAGCAAAAGATCTTTTTCCTTTGCACAACCTACCTTTGCCCTGTCGCACAGAACAATGGCTTCCTTCAGGGAAGTTAATGCAAGAGAACACTGAGATTTAACAGGAAAACTTCTCTGTACACTCTGCAGAGCTTCACCAGTCTGATCTAAAAGGAAACCCACAGCAACACTTGTGCCAGGATTCTTCACTGCCACGCCAATGGTTGTATTGTCTTCAGAGTGCGAGCAAAGAGGAGGGAGGGAGGGAGCCCTTTTAGGAGGTAATGGTGGAAGGTTTTTTTTCCCGGTCCTTCCATTTTGTCCTACTTCCAGTCAGCACAATTAGCTCGACATGGAGGTTTCTCTTGTTCTTAAAACAACAACAGCAGCAGCAGCAGCAAAAACCCCAGCCCCTTTCAGTGGCTTGCTCATCTGTGCACAAGATGGGCACCAGGACACAGGGCTGGAAAACAGCGTATTTCCTCTGGCAGTGGAAACGCAGTGTCTCCCTCTCGGATAGGTTCCGATTATCTCCCTTCTTGGCCTTTGGCTGGGTTTCTGTCCGTATCTTTTTTGCCTGTGTTCTCTAAGCCATGACCACCTGCTGTATGTACAACATGTGCTTGTTCCATTTGTGCACTATCTCCCTTATAGAACGTAAAGACCCAGCTATTACATCGTGTTTACTCAATATCATTCCCCCCAGTTAAAAAAAAAAAAACAAAAAAAACAACAACCACCCTACATGAACCGAACATGCCATGCTTCAATCTGGCCCCAGTGGCTTTTTCTCTGAAAGCAAAACGTGTGTCTTTTACACCAGGGCTTTCTCCCCACCCCAGGGGTGTCTTCCATTCTTTTGTGGCTCAGTTTAAGGCGAAAAGGGCTCCAAACCACTAACTAACAGAAGGGAGCCCTTTCTTCCACCTCCTGGGAGAATCTCAGATTGAATTTATCTGAAGATAGCGTGCTCTCTTCTTACTTATTGCCACCATTACGAGGAGGACAGCACAACCGCCACCTTGGCTTCAAGATCCTGGGTAGAGAGGCTCACGGGCATTTTTTTTCAACCATCTTTGGCGAGGCCTTGCTTCCTTCCACTCCAGTAAGTCGCGGCTTGGGGCCATGGAAAAGGACTGGGTGAGAGTCTCAAGTGTCGTTTGAAAAGACAGCAAAGCAGCCCCCCGCTCGGCCCCGTCCCCAGCACCGCCACCAGCACCTCCGGGCCGAGTCGGGCCGTGCGCCCGCAGCCTTTCAACCCCGGCTGGCGAGGCGCCGCGGGCCGGCAGGGGCGTCGCGGCCGCGGGCTTCGCGCTCCGCAGCCCGGCTCGGGCTCCCTTCCCCCACGGCGCCCCCTCCCCCTCGCCGCGCTCCCTTTTGTTCGCTCGCCGCCCGGGCGGCCCGAGCGCTAGGCCCCGGCGTGGCCCGGGCCGAGCCGCCGCCGCTAGCGCGCGGCCTACAGCCCGCGCCCGGGGGGAGCGGGGCCGGCGGTCCGGGTGCACCGCGAGGCCGCGGCGGCTAGGAGCCCCTAGGGCGGCGAGGCCCCGCTCCGCTCTTGCACACAGACCCCGGCGGCGGGGAGGCGCG
Source organism: Mus minutoides (assembly GCA_902729485.2). Classification (NCBI taxonomy): domain Eukaryota; kingdom Metazoa; phylum Chordata; class Mammalia; order Rodentia; family Muridae; genus Mus; species Mus minutoides. Next base: position 946,353 of record LR749656.1, read on the forward strand.
ACACGCCTGTAGCATGGAAGCCGCCGCCGCCGCCGCCGCTCGCACTGCAGCGGGCGCAGCAGCAGCAGCCGCCGGCGGCGCGCGGAGCAGAGGTCGCCCGAGCCACGGCCGGGATACCCGGGCTTGAGCGCTGCGGAGGCCCGCCCGGCCAGGGGGTGGGTGTGCGCCTGGGAACAGGGGGCCGCGAGGGTGCGGGCGGACGCGGGCGGGAGGGGACATTCGGGCCCCTCGTGCCACCCCGCGGGTCACGGCGAGCGCGCGAGGCTCAGGCCCCTTGGCCTGAGTGCAGCGGCCTGTCCCACCCTGGCTTTGGGGACAGGCGGCCTTCGCGCCCCAGCCAGCGCCTTGAGGGGGGGCCGAGGCAGGGCCGCTGTGGCTAGGCCCCACCAGCTCCAGTGGGGGCCACGTGAGCGCGGGCTCGCCTCCCCCTCCAGAGCTGGTTGTGCACAGATGATTTTCCCAAGGCCTGGGTGCCCCCTCTTCTCTTACTGTCCCTTGACTTGTCCCCTAATGCCCCACAACCTCACCAGTGTGCTACCCAGAGGTGAAGGGATTTTGGACCTCTACCCCCCTAACCCCCAGGTGCTTGAAAGAAGAGAAGGTTGGAGGAGGAGGAGGAGACTGGGGGGGCTGCTGCTGGTGCTGGTGGTGACAGGGCTGGGAGAGAGAGAAGGACGGAAGGGAGGAGGGGGCTGGGTGGGGTGGGGGGTGACAGGCAGAGAGGAGCCTGGTCAACAAGCCAGCACCACTCTGCTAGGAGGCCAGGCCGGCTCCTGCAGCCGACGCATCCTGGGTGAGGAGACACACACATAGATTGCTTTCCTGGGGGCTCTTTGTCAGCCACCAACACAGGGAACACACACTGACACACACGTACACAAAGATCTGAGCCAGGTTGTGGGAGGTAAGTGGGGGCAAGAGAAGGAGGGGGAAGCCAGTCTGCGGTGGGCTTCGGGGTGGAGGGGGAAGAGGGATATGAGCCCTGAGGGGCTGTGGGGGGCTCGTGTGGTGAGCATTTCCAGGGTCCTGTGCTTGTGTGGAGGGGGCACACACACACACACACACACACACACACACACACACACACAAATGACCTTTCCCTCCTCAGGAAGTCCTAAAAGGGAGAGGCAACCCCCAGCAAGCTCCCACCCTGTGCTGATTCTCAGGGACTTGTTGGCAACTCGGCGAGGGTTGCCATAGCTTTTTTATGTAGGGTGACCAGAACCGGCTGAAACTGGTTTGAGGCAGATCAGCTCCTGAACACAATGCAGTCACTGAGCTACCACAGTGGGATAGCAGCTTCCTCCCTCCATGGCAGCCAAAAGCAGAGACGCTTGCAGGAAGCTACCATCCCAACACAGTATGTAAATGCACACGTAGACACCACACAGCATTGGTACGTGACTAATGGAGCCCTAAAAGAGCCTGTGTAGAGATGATGGGGGGGAAAGGTGCACGTTTGCAGGCTCTGAGATTTCTTGGGCTTTTCCTGCCTTTTTTTTTTTTTTTTCTTTTGCTTAAGGGATGGACAAGGAGCTGAGATTTATAGCCCTTATTAAAGAAAAAAAGTATGTGCCTTATTAGGGTGGGGACACTTGGTTTGTACAATCTCTCTCTCTCTCTCTCTCTCTTTCTCCTTTTCTCTGTGTTTTTATGGAAACAGAACCAGAATGAACTGATGGGTTTGTAATGGTAGTTTGTTGCTGGAGAATGCTACTTTGCATGCTTTTTTTTTTTTTTTCTCTTGCAGGCTGTGTTCTGTTTGGGGCTTTTCCTTTTAGAAGCTACTAAGAGGGTGTTGGGGATACTTGGGACTGTTATGAAGGCCAAAAGGTAACAATCTTGTTCTAGGAAGTGAGCATACATGCGTTCCAGGGATGCTGTCAGCCATCCATGCTGTCTCTCTTTTTCCTTGTAGGCCTGGTGACTGGGGCTGCTTTTAACCCTTTCATATTTGCAGAGAATGCAACTGTGTGACAGTAACTGAACACTGGGCCAAAGTCTTTTCAAAAAAGGTCAAGGTTCACAAGGTGAGATAATGCTATTTTTAGCATGAATTTAAATATTAATTTGCACATCTCTTCCGACACAGGCTGACAGTGGATTGGCACCCTGGAGATGAGTGGGGTTCAGAGTGGAGACCAAATGCCTTTCCTCTTGTCCATGTTTGATGGGGTTCCAGTGCCTTTTTTTTTTTTTTTTTTGATGGTGTTGTTCCCCAGGCGAGACCTGAATGCCTTCATTAAGTCGCATGTGCCTGGGTGATTTGGAGGAGCCAGGCCTGGAAAGGCATGTTTAGAGGGTGGGAGGCGGCTGGGCCTTGTGGAGAATGCACTGTTTTTGAATAGAAGCAGTCTACATTTCGTGTTTTGACCTCAGTTGTGAGAAAAGGAAGGGCTTCACCAAATCGAAGCAGGCCAGCCAGCTTTTTAGGGTGTGAGGAGCCTGGAGGTAGAGTCGTCTTTTGTTCATCGTTCACCTCTCCCTTTCCCTTGCTCCCGTGTTGACCTGAAAGGTTTCTCAGGCAAGTGGTGGAATGTCTTTTTATTGATTTCGGGGGCTGTCGACGGAGTGTTCACCATTGGATTATTTGTGGCATACATTTTAATGTGGGGGTACTAGAAGGACTAAGAGAAACCCAGGTCTCTCTGGTCTCATCTGTGCAAGAATGACTGTCAGCTTATAGCTTTACTGTAGTGGGTGGTGGGAAATGTCTAATGCTTTGCTGCAGTCAGAATTGGGTTGGTTTAAAAAAAAAAAAAAAAAGAGTAAACTAGAGTTGGGGAAGAGAGGAGAGGAGAAAGCCGAGGGCAGCAAATTAGTGAAGAACAAAGACGGTGGCAGCTTCCAGGAGAGCACTAAACATTTTGCCTTGGGGTTCCTTGTGCAAAGAACTCCAACTTCCCCAAACAGGAAACCAGTCGCACCAGAGTCTGGTCCAGTATGATCTCAGCAACAGAGCTGGTTCTGCCTTTCTGCTGGTTTTGGTAAAAAAGCACAGTCAAGAGGAGCCCATGGGAGACCTGATTGCAAATACATTTTCTCCCTTTGAAGTGCGTATCGGGTTCTTCTCTGGGCTCAGCTGAATAGACTTATTCAGAAACGCGGAGGATCTTAGCCTTGGTGGAGTTGTGCACTGGCAGTCGGTGGGCAGTCTGTCTGCAGTAAAGGGTGTTAAGTATGCAGGGGTTTTATTGTTGGGATGGGTCCCCCCCCCTCCCACTGGGCTGCAGAGAGTCGTCTGTGTGCTGGCATTGGCAAAAAAAGGGGGAGACTAGAGTGCATGGCTAGCTTGGAATATTTTATAAAGTATTTAATAGAGATAAATGTGATCTCAGACGGATATGCCAGCACAGAGCTTCCAGGATGGAACAAGGTTCTTTGCAAATCACACTGCTAAAATTGGTTTTCAGTTCTACCTCATTTTCGACTGCCAGGGGTTTCTGCAGATGACTGTGGGAGAAATAATGCTTGCGGACCATACTCGAATCTGTACTGCATTGGGTGTTGGCCCCTGAGTTTCTGGTGCCAACTAAAACGCAGAAGGCTAATGTGATAAACCTTAATTAGCTTAAGACAATAAGCTGGTCTGTCGTTTAGTCCTTCATTCCAGTCTTTCCTGGGCAGGGGGTTTTATTTAACTTTCACAGCTAGCCTCTTGCAGTGACCATTTCTTGAGAATGTGTTTCAAAAGCCCTTTTTAGGTACTGTGTGTTGTGGAATATTCTGGTCTGATGTACTCTCTTGTTGGTTTTAGCTTTGTTCTTTCCCCTCTCTCCCCCCACAAGAAGCCTCTCCCGAAAATAGCATTTGTTTTACATTTAGGCCAGTCTTTCCAGCTGCAAATGCTGTTGTTGGTGGAGGCCAGGGAGCTGGTTCTCCCAGGCAGCAATCATGAGCTCATCTTGGATTGGAGTTGGCCTCAGGTGTTGATCTCATGCTGGGCTGTAACAAGGTAGCAGGCCAGCCTCTCCAGGGAGAGGGACCCAGGAAGGAACACCATGGCTTCCATGCTGGAGTCACAGCTGGCGCCTGCTCGCTCTTTCCTGAGGCGGTCTCTGAGGAGGACCTTCAGGCCTTCCCTGTCTGCAGCAGGAATGTGCGGGTTTGGCGAGAGCACACTGGAAAGAAAGTGTAATTGGGTGGTGAACACTAGCTTGTTTTCATCCTTTGCCTGAAATTGAGTCATATTTTCCATGTTAAGGAACACTCAATTCAAGGTTTCTTTCTTTTACAGCTCAGTCCAACCTGGTTCAGGGCTTCGTTCTGTGCTCCTAGTCTCTCTCACTTTCCTTCCCTCCCACCCTCTCCTCTTTTCTCTCAGACACCCCTACCCAACTTGGATTCGCTCAGGCCGTCCTCAAACGTCATCCTTCTACATGGCCAAGTGTTGTGCCAAGGTTGCAGGCATGTGCCACCGTGCCAGCCCAGCTCATTTTTAAGGACAGATTTGTAAGGCGGTAGATCACATTTAAGTGGATTCTTCTTCTTCTTTTTCTTCTTCTTCTCCCTCCTCTTCCTCCTCCTCCTCTTCCTCCTCCTCCTCTTCCACTTGCTAGGTTGAGTCACCATGTTAAGACTTGGTCCCTGCTGCCCTTGGAAATCCTTTTGTCAGCCTCTGTGTTGCGTGGATTTTGGGTAACCTTGCCCATGTCATTGGTTAGGACTGAGCCTTAAGTGCAGCTGATGCAGAAGTTACCCTGATGTGGAATCTCTGAAAGGTACAAGGTGCTGAACAGAGCTGAAAGACAGCTGGGGAAACTCATTCCTCAGCTACCGCTATCCTCCCCCCCCTCCCCGCCCCCCAGCTCTCCCTCACTTCTCAGACTGTCAGAACTAAGACAGCTGTCCTCACAGACACAGCAGCCCTGAAGTCCATATGTTGGTGTTAAGTATGTTTTAGAGAAATGATCACTAGTCTCAAGGTATGGTTAAAGGGTTTCAAATGTTTAACTTACACCCAGGGACAAATGATGGACAGTTGCTTCGGCTTTGACACATGTGTAGAGCCACATATAAGTTGATAGAATCCGTGCAAAATCATGCTGAGCCTTTTTGCTGCCCCTTTGAGGCTAACTCTTCCCTCACCCACGTCCCTGGCAGCCGCAGTCCTATGGTTGGCTATTCTATTCTTCTCTGCCTAGATTTTTTTTGGGCCTTCCCAAACAATGGCTTCTTCCACTTGGCAAGACGTGCCTGAAGCATCTTTATTGCTGCTTTGTGTACTGTTAATTCTTGGTTCTTTTCATTGGTGAGTACTATTCCACCGTCTGGATATACCATAGTTTGTTCACCCTTACTCTGGTTGAAGAACAAACAGTCGAGTTTCAGGTGACTGTGGACAAAACCTACCTTAGATCTGTACAGGCTTTTGTATCAGCATTTTTAAAAAAATTTTACTGTTTGTAAATACTAGGCATTGTTTGCTCATATGTATGAGTTTGAAGTTTAAATGAAGTGAATTCAGCTCACTGTATCATACAGAAGAGAATCGACCTCAGCAGCTGCAGTCAGACCTTCCCAGAAGAGCTGGGGCCCGTGAGGACATGGAGCGACGATCGTGATAAAGGAACTCTAATGGGATGACATACATGCTTTATCACCCCGAACTAATCGGAATTAGCCAAAATGGAAACAAAAAGCTGCAAGTGGTAAAACAGCCTTTTATTTCTTCCGGCAATTATTTTTAATCTCAAGCCTAGTCTGGTAGAGCCGTTTGTTTGCAGTTCAGTGAAATACTACACAATACTAGAATGTAAATGTTGGAAAGTGATACATGGAAGATCTCGGGTGAAATCTCGGGGTCTGTAAATAGTTTCTTCAAAAATTTGTATCTATATAATATATACATATATATTATATATATACATATATACATATACACACATACACACACACACACACACACACACACACACACCCATACCCACCATTTGAAGTCATCAGATACCTGGAAAGGAAGTGACCCTGTTTTGATACCATCATGGCAGTGGAGGAGTGGAGAGATTTGAAAACAAGTCCCCTTTTGTGGCAGTCTCCCTCCTGTAGCCCACACTGTCCTGGAACTCATTATGTAACCGAGGCTGGCTTTAACCCAGTGCTACGTTTGTTCCCCTCTCCATTTTAGTTAAAATGAGTTCACAAAGGAGGAAGGGGCAGCTAAGGATGAAGTAATTCCATCTCTCTGTAGGTCCGGAAGGATGAGGAGAGGTTCTGGAGGGGAGCCTAGGACTCTTGAAGTAATGCAAATGCAAGGATTCCGACTGGCGGCAGCTACCTGAGGCTTCATTGTCTTTTGAGCTGTAGGCATCTTTCAAGGTTCTGGGAATGCTGAGGAAAGAGGAAACCAGGGAGCAAAGAGTAGGAAGTCGCCCACAGAGCTCTCATAGAAACGGGACTGGCCACCTACTGTTATTGTCCGGGAGGAGCCCGGAAGTGGAGGCTTTGCAGTTGACCCTGGAGAGTCCTTGAGTGTGTGAGGCTGGCCAAGGTTCAGGAAATACATGTGAGCCTTGGAGCAGTGACAGGAAGGGACAGAGAGAGCCTGGTGGGCCTGTGGTTATGGTAGTGTGGTAGCCATTTGATGCCCATGAGGCAGAGAAAGGCGAGACTGATGAGGATCTTTCTAGACAGTTCTGGTGACTCTGGATACTTGTATTAGCAGAAAAATTTAGTCTTCATCCCCACAGCCTTGTGGGAATACCCTGGAAATGGAATGGAAGCCGTGGAGGCTGGAGATCCAGTGGGGACTTATCTCCCCTTCCCCCAATACAGCAGATGAGGGCAGAGAAGGAGAGAATCTAGGGCTTTACAGTGAAGCTGTTACATTCCCTCCCACTGTTGTGGGAATGGAGTGGAGGGTGGTTCCGCAGGAGGCCAGGCCATGTGTGGGGAGATGGAGCTGGAAGGCTCAAGGAGGGTCCTGGAAGGGACATATAGGTTACTTGGCAGTTGGTTCTTTCTATTTTAAGATGGCCAGGTCAGAAAGAAGGCAGAAGAGCTGGGAAGAGAATGCTTTTGAAGAGCTGTAATCTGCTGAATTCAGATTTGGGCACAGTTGCCTGGGACCAGGCTCTCTGCCTCTTTAGCTCCTTTGGTGTGACTGACTGGGCTAGAGGTCAGATTGGGCCGATGGCTGCGCAGTTCTCATTAGCGAAACCAGCTCAAAGATTACCTGGCTGTCCCTCGCACCGGGGAGTATTGAGCATTCTATGTGGTGGTGAGAGTTTCCTGTTTGCACAAACCTCTGAGGAAATGAGGCTGTTCTCCGGGGCACAGTGTGGAAGCAAGAAAGGATAGAGAGATGCTCTCGTCTTTCTGTGCTCTGCTGAGGAGAAAAGTGCAGTAATTCAAAAGTGAGATGCAAATGAGAGATTAACGACTCATCTCTCACAGTTTCTAATTACGGGGCAGAATGTTTATCACGCACTCCACAGTCGAACAAGGATCCTTTAAACAGGAATTGTTTATTCTCTGGAATTTTCAGTTTAATATTTTCAGACTGTTGTTGATCTTTGTAGCCGTAACCTTGGAAAACGAAGTCACAGATGAGGAGACTTGTCATTAATATAGAGCAGCGATTACAGGTAGGCAGGTGTGAAGAGTTTGGGGTCCCTAAGATAAGGGCAGTATAGTGCTCTTGTAGAGTAAAATCTGTCAAGGGGGTTTGCACAGTTTAAAAAGTTGGGGTGAAGCTCAGCATTGGGTAGCATGCAAGAGGTCCAGGGGTCCATCTCTACCTAGTACCACAAAGGAAAAAACAGAGGGTAGAATGTTTTCTAAGAAGGCACAAAACAGCATTCACAAGGAACACCTGCAGGCACTGGAGTATCCAGTGGGGTGGGTTTGTTTGTTTGTTTGTTTGTTTCAGGCAGGGTCTTACTCTGTAGCCCTGGATGTCCTGAAACTCAGCTTGTTGACCAGGCTAGCTAACTCCCAGAGATCTTCCTGAATCTGTCTCCCAAATGCAGGATTAAAGGAGCTTGGCACCATGGCCTGCTCTTACCTGGTGAGCTTTAGACTCAGATGCTTTCAGATAAGCAGTGGGGTGAGCCATCCCATTGGACAGTGGGGAAACTGGGGCAGGCACTCTGGCAGAGGGCTCCGATCAGGCGTGGGTGTACAGGCAGGGTTTGAGACATGCTCCTAACCACATGGATGGCACTTGGGGGAAGGTGGCTCAAAGGACAATCTCCAGAGGCGAGCAGGTGCCACACCCCAGAGATGCTGGGATGCTCAGGCATGGTGGGTGACTGTCCTAAGGCTGACCTTTGAGATACGACGGAGTCTTCCTGACTACTCAGCACAGAGTGGGCCATGTTCTCTGTAGCAGAGCTGTCTCAAGAAGTAGCACATCAGATGGACAGACATTTTCCTGGTTGCAGGCAGAGTGGAAGCGAGAAGAAATATAGAGATGCGCTGAAAATGAGAGAAAAATGAAGGTGAGATGTGAGTAATCCAACTATAAATAAGCATAGCCTAAAGAATTCTTGGAATCATCCTTTCCAGGCCGGATGTTCAAGAGGGGAGAGCCAATTCTGTTTGATTGACATCTGCAGACAGAGAAGTGTCCAGTGGCTTTCTTAGCTGTCACTTGTCTCCCTCCTGAGGCTGCTGTCTGCTTGCTTGGTGGTCTTGGGCCGCACACACCAGCATGATGTGGTTCTCACTAGAGTTGATATTACACCTTTACAGAGTTCGAGCTTCCCGGCATGCAGAACAGCGCTGAAGACCTAATGGATAATCAGGTGTTCTATGAACTTCAGCCTTTTTTGAGATACAGATTCATTTTGGAAGCTGAATCTTAGGGCTGGTAACAGACAATGGGTTGTGTGTGTGTGTGTGATTTTTGTTAGAGGCAACAGGTTATAAAGATCTGAATGCTACGATAAGAGTGTTAAAAAGCTTCATAGATCATTCAAAGTCCATTGCTTTAAAGGGACCCATGGCTGGATACAGTTGAGATATAATTTGTAATTTTTGCCACATTTTTTTTTTTCTTACAGCTAATCCAAATAGACCATCAGGTAATTCATAGCAGATGGGGACCTAGAACCCAGCATCTGGACGGTCATCTAAGAGTCCTTCTACCATGCTTTCTAGATGGATTCTAGACTTTTATGGGTTTTTTTGGGGGGGGGGGGGGGTTTGAGACAGCCCTGGCTGTCCTGGAACTCACTTTGTAGACCAGGCTGGTCTTGAACTCAGAAATCCGCCTCTGCCTCCTGAGTGCTGGGATTAAAGGTGTGCGCCACCATGCCCGGCTGACTTTTATGTTTTGGTGGTATATAATTCTGCTCACATTTGGAATTTGTGTCAGATGAATCTGAAAACATGAGTTGATCAGATTGAGTCTCCCCTGGGGACTCAGATGAGCTGGACGCTAACAGTCCTGACTGTTTTATGCAGTAGGGCCAGGATGGTAGGTGGGAATGGTGAGGCTCAACTTGTGCTTAGCTCTGGGTGGTGAGGCTGCGGGACTGGTTAGATGACCTTGTCAAATTCTGGAATATCCTATTTGGGCAATCCTCTGTGATATAGACTTATGATATAGACCTCTTACTAACTGTAGGGCCTGGGAGTAGTTACTAAACCCCATACCGGTCTTTTCCAGGACTTGTCCTGAGTATGGTCCTGTCCATTACAACAGAGTGCAGGCAATAAGCCCTTTCCCAAATTGTGCTTTTATTTACTGTTCCCTGGTCTTCCATTTTAGGAAAATGTCATTGCTTTGAGCTGGGTATTGAAGAGTCTTGTGTTTCTGTGCTCTTCCCTCATTTGCAAGTAGACAGTTAATTTGACCATTAAAATACAAAGAATATGTATTGTCTATTTGTGTCTGGGACTTCAGCTACAGCTGCCTAATATCTGGTTAAAAGTGGTTGAAAGGTAGGAATGGGAACCTCCATTTGGTTTGAGTTAAACCTTGTGTCTCGCCTCCCTTCACCCGTGGGACAGCTCAGCTACCTCATTGACCAGATGACTCTGGTCAAGATGAACTTAAACCACAAAGCTCGTAGACAAAGCTCCACAGCCTTGCTGGGGCTGGTGTCTCAGGCCTTGAGTCCAAGCACTTGGGAGTGAGAGGCAGGCAAATCTCTGAGTTCTAGGCCAGCCAAGGCTATGCCTTTGAGGTTCTGTCTCTAACAAAAATGGCAGCTTAACAATGACTGTTTCTGCTGGCTCTTCACATCTTGCATCTCTTCCCATGTTTGATAGCACCCACAAGTTCATGTCTGCACAGGAACCATCAATAGAAGATGCGCCTGGAAATTGGGGCTCGAGTGCCTGCCTGTCACTCACTACTCAGGGAGGAGCAAGGTCATCCTCTGGTACCTAAGGAGTTCAAGGGTAGCCTGGACTACTTAGAGGAGATGTGAAATAATTTCTCATTAATTTTTTACATTGGTTACGTAGTGAGTGAGTAGCACTGTGGTTAAATGCCCTCAGAAGTTGGCACACAGTTGCCACATCACATGATCTGGTGTTCAGGTTCAGTTTACCCTGACCTTTTCCTCTCGGGAATATGGCTCACAGGAAATTTAAAACTGCGTGTGGTTTTCGTTATGTTTCTATTGGGCAGGGTGCTCTGGAATGTTGGGAAGACATCTATCAAAAGTCATTTTAGTGGTGTCACTCCCGGTGCCCTCTGTCCTTTGTGTTTATTTAGTGGCCCTTTGGTTGGAAAACAGTGAGTACAATGACTGTATGTGTCCCCTTGTTAGAGAACCTGCCCTTTTCTCTCCCAGGTGTTCCTGACTCGTCTCTTGGCCACAGGGTTTGCACAGCTGTGCCTCAGTGTGAACTCTAGGAAAGAAAGCACTGATTGTTGTAGCTTACTGGGTGTGTGCTTCACGCCTTAAGAAGGTGAACTTGCATTCCTGTGCAAACTCAGGGACCGTTCCTGCTGGATATGATGACACATGCCCTTAATCCCAGGACTTGGGAGGCAGATGGATTTCTGTGAATTTGAGGCCAGCCTGGTCTACTCAGTAAGTTCCAGGACAGCCAGAACACACAGCGAGAACCTGTGTTAGGAAACAAAAACAGCCGGGCGTGGTGGCGCACGCCTTTAGTCCCAGCATTCGGGAGGCAGAGGCAGATGGATTTCTGAGTTCGAGGCCAGCCTGGTCTACAGAGTGAGTTCCAGTCCAGCCAGGGCTATACAGAGAAACCGTGTCTCGAAAAACAAACAAACAAAAAACCAAAACCAAAACACAACAAAAAAACAAACCAAGAAAGATTTCATGTACTCTTCCTGAGTGATGGATGGATAGTAGATTTGAACCAGGGTCAAGTTGTCATAAACTGAACATCCCGCCTTCTCCCCAGCATGCACTGCTTCCTCCTGTGTGTGTATGTAGCATCTCTCCTTGCTTGTGCTGCTCTGTGCCTGTCACCCAGGGCTGGGTGCCTGTCTAGTCGCCTACAGTCACTTCTCTCTTTAACTGATGTACAGATCATGAGGATCTTGTTACGGTGTTTGAACTGTTTGATTGAGCGCAGGCCTGTGCTCTCCTGGCGATCACTACGGGAACTGAGCAACACCCTCAGCCTCTTCTGCTCTTGTGTCCTTGTGACTGAGCTGTAGTGCATCCTGTCTCATCCTCCTGCATGTTGAAATTATAGCTGTGAACCACCACTCCCAGCTTCCCCTTAACCCTTTAGCACCTGTAGTCTCATAAGGCAGATGATGTTCAGAAGGGCTGTCAGGCCTTAGGACAGCACATGGGCACAGTTTAGTAGGCTCAGTGATTTGGTGTCTAGTGAGAGATAGGAATTCAGATTCTATAATCAGTCACCATTTCTATCTCTATACGTGACAAGGAGTTACGGTGAGCTGTAAGAGGCTGGACCGGTAGATTTCTTACACTGGTACAGTTGTGTCTGATGAGGTAGTTTACCTCATCTCTACAAAAGCCTGCCTTAACATACAAATCATAGTTTATATCATGTTGGCCACTTGGCCACTGTTGTATGAAATATGAACCTGGAACCTTGACAGTGAGTTATTAATTTGTTGACTGAACCTGTCATCTGGCAGTTTTAGCTCATAATCTTGCTCCCTGCATGGTAGGAGTAGGACTGCTGTGGGGTTGCAGATTGCTGCAATGGGGCTGGACTGTGGTTTGGTGGAATGGGCCCAGGCTGGGCTGCCCTTGAGAAAGGAGAGGAATGGTGAATGTCAGGAGCTGTGGAGTTCAGAATGTAGCTGGAGCCAATTAAGCCTGCCTTGAGTTTGCCAAGAATCAGGGTGAGCTAGGAGTCAAAGACCAGAAGTCAGACCACAGAGGGCATCAGAGGGCCCAGCAGAGAGAAGGTCACAGGGCAGGGAACGGAGCAAGAACGTGGGGAATGCAGACCGATGGTTACAACAGAGTCTAAGATGGTAGGGACTGGCTGAATGACATGTGCTAATAGAGGCTCTGGGGCCAGGAACTGAGCACACATGTGAGTGAGGCTCTTAGGAAGGACCTGCAGCCTCCATGTGGATAGTGACAGAGGACACTGGTGTGGCAGAAGTCCTGGGTCAAAAAACGTGGGATCCCACATCTGGCCAAGAGCTCGGGCCACTGGGTGTGGACAGGGAGTGGGTTTCAGGGAAAACACTGAAATACCTGATTAATTTGCTGTTTGTGTGCTCTAGAGGTCACATGACAAAGACAGCCTCAAGCTAGCCAAAGCTACATAGTGAGACTGTCTGAATACAAACAAAACCCCAAAACCTCACGGTGATAAAATTGAATTTCTTTTTAATTGGTAAAACTCTTCTAAATTGCTCTTTTGGGTTCTAAAATGAAGGATGCCGAGGAAGAAAGGGTTCTAGAACAGGTAAGCTTGGGTGGAGTTGTGAGGAAGGTCAGGGATGCAGTTTGACAACAAGGAAGGGTGATCTAGAGAGAAGAGATGGAGAAGCAGCATGGCTTCCAGAAGACACCGTGTGCCGCAGTCACTGCGTATGGCGTCTGCCCCGAGGACGGGCTTGCTAAGCAGTGCCAAAACGCTGGCTGAGCTGACTTCGTCATGCTGGGAAGGTGCAGCTAAGAAAACCAGTTGGGGACACTTGGTTTCCCAGTTGTTAGGCAACAGTGCTCAGCTGCTCTCAAGTGTGGGTGTTTTCCTGTTGCAGGCTTAAGGAATTGAGGCTTAGCAGCCTCGTGGGTGAGAAGCATTGGCACCAGCCTGGCTCTTCTGATCTCTCGGAGCTCAACTTCTGACCTTAGTTTTTTTCATTTGGAACTCGAGTCTATATTAAGCTGGGTCTGATGGCTCAATGCCTGTAACCATAGCAGTCCAAAGGGTGAGGGAGAATGTCAGGAGTTCGAGGCCGGCTTGAACTATGGAGAGCTCCAGGCCATCCATCCTATTCAGGGTTAGAGTGTAAAACTCCGTCCCAAATCAAAACCAAAACCACAACTACCTATAGAACCCCAACCCAAAAGAGTCTGTTATCTCTTCCTCAAGTTCAGTAGGGCAGGTGAGATGGCCCAGAGGGTAAAGGCACTTGTCACCAGACTATTTGAGTTCAATCCCTGGGACACAAGTGATGGGCAGGAATGACACCCAAAAGCTCTTCTTCTGCCTTCACATGTGCCCCACATACACAGTAAATAAATAATAGTAACATCAGTGATGATGATAACAGTACTGGTAAGAAGTGTTTAATTGTGGCATTTGCTCCACAAATGCAAAATGCATGGCTCATGGCAGAAGTGCCTTTGCCTTGCCGTGTGGAGATAGGAAATTTGTGTGACTCACCGGAGGACATCTTTAAACCTATGTTTAGGGTCTTGCACAGGCATGCTGGTATACATTTTAAGGGCCCCTTGCCCTTTTTTGGGACTGGGTTCCTTCTGTCTGGACTTGAACTCAGAGACCCATCTGCCTCTCGTGTGCTGAGATCAACTACCACCATACCCTGCAGGCCTTCTCATATAGCCATTTTGTATGTGTATGCTTGGCGTACTGTAGGCACTGACAGTATCTGGTAAAGTCATGTCTGATGGGAGCTTGGCACTTATGGCATGATAGTGATGGGACTGTGCTGGTTTTATTGAGACAGGTCAGAGTTAAGCATGCTCCTCTAATCCTAAGTGTTAAGATACCCTTGGCTCCAGCTGAGTTTCAAATGGAACTATAGGGCCTTCGGTTACATTGGGCTCCAGTTTCAGGTCATTGAGGAGAGGAAAAATCTTTCTCTGTTTTACTTCTTAGAAGACTTGGCCAAAGTGTCTATTTGTTAAGTGGGATTAAGGACAATCTTTGTCACCCTGTGGATTGCTGGAAATTCTGGTGGTGTCTGCCGTGGTATTGTCTATTGGGAATGTCACCATTGTGGCTTAGTTTGTTCTAGGACTCTCTCTCTCTCTCTGTTAGAACCCCAACACTGACCTCTTGTTTTTATTTCTTTGTTTTCCAGTGAGGATATTACTACATAGCTCCAGCTAGCCTTGAACTCCTCCTGATGCTTCTGCCTAATTTCAGGTCCCCTAGCCTGGCCACTGTGAGTTGCTTGGATATTGCGGCATGCACATGTAGAAAGGGCTGTGTTCTAGTACTGTAGTGAGTGCTTACTTGGTTTCTTTGGTGGTGGTTGTTTAGATTTAGATTTATTTTATGAGTGTGGCTGTTTGGCCTGCATGTATGTGCGTCGTGGGTCTGCAGACAGAGGCCGAAAGAGAGTGTCAAGATTCCTGGGAACCAGAGTTCTGTGTGGTGGTGAGCTGCTATGTCAGTGCTGGGAACTGAACCCGAGGCTTCTGTAAGAGCAGCCAGTGTTCTCACCTGCTGAGCCATCTCTCCAGACTCACTCACTTGCTTCAGTTAACCTCAAATATCCCTTTTAAAAGTGAGAATAGATTTTACTTATTTTTGTGAACTTCATATAATATACTTTGATCATATTTAATCCTACTCCTCCTAGATTCAACACCTATTCCTCCAAACACATAATGACTCTTAACAGTTGATATCTCTGTTTTACATTTATAGATTTTTTTTTTTCTTGAGTCTTGAGTGTAGCTTAGGCCAGCCTTGAACTTAGAATGATCTTTCTGCCTTAGCATCTCAAGTGCTTCCATCATGAACATACATCTGGCTTCAGAAGGGAGATGGTGTAGCTCAGTGGGAGGGGACCTGCAAATCCCTTGCCTGGCCCTGGATTTGCCCTCAGCACTGCGATCCAATACTATGCCTCCTTGTTAGCATCTCTCACCTGTCCTCCTTTACCACGCACACCTGAGGCTAACAGAACAGATGTCCTGCTTTTGGCAATACGTAGAGAGCCAGTCACGTGACAGGTTTATTTGTATTTTATTGATAGTATCTTATTATGTATACCTGGCTAGTCATTTCTTTTCTTTTCCTTTCTTTCTTTCTTTCTTTCTTTCTTTCTTTCTTTCTTTCTTTCTTTCTTTCTTTCTCTCTCTCTCTCTCTCTCTCTCTCTCTTTCTTTCTTTCTTTCTTTCTTTCTTTTTCAAGACAGGGTTTCTCTGTATAGCCCTGGCTGTCCTGGAACTCACTCTGTAGACCAGGTTGGCCTAGAACTCAGAAATCCACCTGTCTCTGCCTCCCGAGTGCTGGAATTAAAGGCGTGCACCCCTCCCTCTCCCCTGGGCTCTGGCTAGTCATTTCTATGGCATTGAACTGTAGGTGAAGTCCTTTGAGAAAAACTTATTTTTTTATTACTAAATTTATCTTTATCTTTTTTTTAAAGATTTATTTTATTTATGACTACACTGTAGTCGTCTTCAGACACACTGGAACAGGGCATCAGATCCTATTACAGATGGTTGTGAGCCGCTGTGTGGTTGCAGGGAATTGAACTTAGGACCTCTGGAAGAGCAGATTTCTGAGTTCTAGGCCAGCCTGGTCTACAGAGTGAGTTCCAGGACAGCCAGGGCTATACAGAGAAACTCTGTCTCGAAAAACAAAAACAAACAAACAAACAAAAAGATTTATTTATTTACGTGAGTACAAGATCACTCTCTTCAGACACGCCAATAGAGGGCGTCAGATCTCATTACAGATGGTTAACGAGCTGGGAATTGAACTCAGGACTCTGGAAGAGCAGTCAGTGCTCTATCTCTCCAGTCCCCATTTTTATTGTTTTTAATTATGTGCGTTTGTCTGTGCACCTGAGTGCAGGTGCCCTTAGAGTCCAGAGGCATTGAATCCCTGGAGCTGGAATTTTAGGTGGTTGTGAGCCATCCAATATGGTACAGGAATTGAACTGCATTCTTTTTGTTTGTTTGTTTTTTGGTTTTTCAAGACAGGGTTTCTCTGTGTAGCTCTGGTTGTCCTGGAACTCACTTTGTAGGCCAGGCTGGCCTCGAACTCAGAAATCCGCCTTGCCTCTGCCTCCCGAGTGCTGGGATTAAAGGCGTGTGCCACTCTGCCTGGTGGGTCCTCTGCATTCTTAACCACTGAATGGTCTCTCCAGCCCCATTATGCGTTCGTATTTGAAGCTGTGGTCACTCGTTTGTTCCTGAGGTCCCCGTGTGCCTGGAGGGAAAAGCATGATACTGTTAGAAAAATGGGAAGGCAACACTTCCATCTCAGTCTGAATCCAGAACTTCCTCTCATTCCCTGTAAGCAACTCCCAGAGAGAATCAGAGTTTAAGCCTTACTTCTGGTATCTGCAAAGTTGCTTAAGCCCAGGAACCCCTGTGGGCTTGCTTCCTGCCCTGGGTACTATGGTGGAAAAAATCATAGGATCAGAGGACTCACTCAGAGAGAGGTGGAGAGGTGGAGATGGGGAGAGGGAGGGAGGCAGGCTCTGTGTTTAACCAAACATTCTCCTATATACTTTAAAAAGTATTTGTTTTTATGTGCATGGGTGTTTGGCCTGCATAAATGCATGTACATCACATCCTTGCAGTGCCTATAGAGGCCAGAAATAGATAGGCATCAGAGCTGGAGTTGCCATGTGGTTGCTGGGAATTGAGCCCAGGTCCTCTAAGAGCAGTCGGTGCTCTTAACCACTGAGCCATCTCTAGCCCCTCTGCTAATTCCCTGATGCTAGATCTTGCTCTTCCTCTGTTGAGTGGAGAGTTTGAGTAACCAGTGACCTCTGGCAGCCTGAACATTGTTCTAAGCTGGTGGCTGCCTGTGGTGAAGTTAAGGAAGAGATGACTTGCTTCTGATTAATACTGGAGGGTTTTATCTGTCTCCCCTTCAGTGCATCAGCAGCTGATGAGGTGCTGTAAATAATCCTCCTTCTCTGCCCACCTCCATGTCTGTTTTCCATTTACCTCAGGAAGTGGGCAGCACATGTTGGGATTGGGATGCTCTCAGTAGTACTTACAGATGAAAGCATTGTGTTTTGTAATTAAAAAGAAATGGTTTTAGTGCTTTGGCATCCAGTGAGAATTGCCTCATAGTTAAACATTGGAGCTGGGTTTTGATGATGAGAACCATTTTGTAACTTTTTGGGTGGTCATCTGTCCACTCCTCTTGGAAGGAGGGAGGTACCTGGCAGAGTGGGACTGGAGCAGTGGCTTGCTGTTCGTCCGTGCTAACACAGTCTGTGCTGTGGATGACTTGGGGAAGCAGGTTTATCAAGAGCTTAGGTTTTGGTGCTGGTGGGAGACATCCATGATACCTGTGAAGTGTTGCTGTTTGTACGCAGTGAAATTTCTTAGCCTCAGCATTGCTGACAATACTGACATCCCTTCTTGTGCGCTGCTGCTCCGCTCATGTCCATGGTAGGATGTTTAGCAGCATACTTGTTTGGCCAACTTCTGGTGGTTAATTTCCATGCTTTTCTCTCCTTTGTTAAGACATCCAGAATGTCGATGCACGAATGATCTCAGTAGAAAAATCACTGACTTCAAATCTTGCAGTGAGAACATTAGTTCTAACATTTTAAAAGAATTGTTATTTGTGTGTGCATGTGTGTTTATGTTTGTGTGTGGGTGCATGCGTGCTTGTATGTGTATATGGATGCCATGATGTATGTGTCAAGGCCCGTAGACATCTCTGGGAAGTCAGTTTTCTCCTGCTGCCTTTGTGTGGGTTATGGTGGGGATTGACCTCAGGTCTTCTAGGGTTGGATAGCAAGCACTTTATCCACTGAGCCATCTCAGAATCCCTGTTAAAAGCTTGAGTGGTAAAAGTTCCATCAAGAAAACCTCTGTTGAGAGAAGCCAGCAGGTCTGAGCTTTTGTGAACTATCAACTCGACAGAGAAGTCTACAGTTCCTGCGCTCCTCCTTCCCCGTCCTCCCATCCCCTCTCTTCTGTGCTCTCCCTTCCCTGTCCTCCCATCCCCTCTCTTCTGTGCTCTCCATTCCTCGTCCTCCCATCCCCTCTCTTCTGTGCTCTCCATTCCTCGTCCTCCCATCCCCTCTCTTCTGTGCTCTCTATTTTCCGTCCTCCCATTCCCTCTCTTCTGTGCTCTCCATTCCCCGTCCTCCCATCCCCTCTCTTCTGTGCTCCCCCTTCCCTGTCCTCCCATCCCCTCTCTTCTGTGCTCCCCCTTCCCTGTCCTCCCATCCCCTCTCTTCTGTGCTTCCCTTTTCTCATCCTCCTATTCTCCCCTGCTTTCCCCTCTCCTTTTCCTTCTCTTCCCCATTCTGGTCTCTTTTGCCCCAGGGTGGCCTTGAACCTGAGGCAGTCCTGCTAACTCCCACCTTCTAACTAGCACTGTGACAGGTTTGCACCCACACACACCTGTGTACAAGCACTTGTTCCCCAACACACACAGGCAGGGTTTTGCATGTAACCCAGACTGTCCTGGGGTTCAGATCCTCTTGCTTCATCCTCTCATGCTAGGATTACAGGTGTGTGCCGTTACTACACCAAGCTTCTCGTGATGTGTGTATATGTTTGTATATGTAATATGTGCGTGTATGTATATGTACATATACATACATGTTATATGTGTGTGTGTGTGTGTGTGTGCTTGAGTGAATGTATATGTACCGTGTGTATGCAGGACTCCGTGGAAGTGGGCATTGGATCCCCAAGAACTGGAATTTACAGGTGATTATGAGCCACTCAGTAGGCGCTGGGAACCAAACCCTGGTCCTCTGTAGGAGCAGCACATGCGCTTAACCACTGAGTTATCTCTTCAGCCTCAGGATTCTTCCATAGTTAACAATAACAACAGAAACCTAAATTACATCTTCATGGCTTTATTTTATGTGCATGTGCTATCATGTGAATGTGGCGACCTAAGGAAAATTTGTGGGGATTGGACCTTCCTGTGTGGTTCCTGAGCCCAGGTTGGTGATGGCAGATACCTGGGTTGTTACCAGCTGATCTGTCTCACTGGCCCTGCCGTTCATATTTTTTAATGTTGGAAATCTCAAAAATGTGTGTGAAGATTTTAAATTTGAGAATTAAAAATTAAGTTGGAAAAGCAGATGAGGAGAAACAGTGAGCACTCTGCGAGCATCCGAGGACCAGAGGCTTCCCGGCAGGCCTTGGGACTCAGATGCAGACACATGGAAGGTCCACTCTGCTCAGGTGACCAGAGGCTTCCCAGCAGGCCTTGGGACTCAGATGCAGACCCATGGAAGGTCCGGTCTGCTCAGGTGATCAGGGAAAGAGATACTTTGAAGCGCTCATTTTTGTACTCAAAATATCACTTCTAATTTAGGAAATCTATATTTTACCTCAAAGTAGAACTGTGGAGAAGCCACGAAAAAGCATGGCATTTATAGACCCTAGAGGAAGACATCTGGAGTCTGGGTGTGCCTCCTCCTGACCAGGGGTGTGCTAACTCCTCACCAGGGTGTGCTGTTGGTACTTTTTACTTAGTTATGAAATGCTGGAACTCACTAAATTGGCTTTATTTGAAGCTAGTCATGGTGGCACCTTTAATCCCTGCAATCAGGAAGCAGAGGCAGCCTGATTTCTTGAGTTCAAGGCCAGCCTGGTCTACAACTCCAGTCCAGGACAACCAGGACTATTACATAGAGAAACCCTGTCTCTGAAAACCATAAAAGAAGAGAAAAAGATTTTATTAACTCAAAGCAGTTCATATCTGGTGTGAAGACATGTAGGGAAAGTTTTATTACTTGAGTGTGGAGCCACTTGAATAACCCCCTTGAGGAGAGTCTGAACGGACCTGGTGACTAGCACTTGAGAAGCTGAGGCAGAAGGATGGCGGGTGGGAAGTTCAAGGTTAAGAGATGGCTCCGTTGATGAGCATAAGGACCTGAGTGTGGATGCCTGTCATCCACATTAGAGACTGAAATTACCAGGCGGCGCTGTAGTGCAAGCCTGTAATCGCCCCAGTGCTGGGAGGCAGCCAGGAAGTGTCCCTTGTCCTCAGCAGCCTGCCTGCCAGCCTAGTTGCATTAGTGAGCTCCATGTTCAGTGAGAGTCTGTCTCAAAAAACCAGGTGGAGAGTGTGATTGATTGATTGACTGATTGATTGAAGAAGACACTTGACATGGACCTCTTACATTCTCATGCCCATGTACATATGTACCCCTAACCCCAAGCAGTACACCCAAGCACCCATGTACATGTAGTCTTAATGAATTTTCCTGGTTTGCTCATGGAAACAGGTCTAGCCTAGATCCTTTCAGTGTTCTCAAACTCATGGAGGAACACGAAGGACGTGCTGTCCGTGGACACAGAGCCTGTACAAAGTACATCCAGCACAAGGCTGTGCCTGTAGGAGATAGAAAGTCCCATCTGCTTCCTTTTATGTAGTGAGAGATTTGGAGATGTTAAATTACTTTTATATGAATGAGCTTTCTGTTTTGTTTTCAATCTGGGTCTTGAACTCATGGCAGTTCTTCTGCCTAACATCTGAAAGCCACCACAGCTGGCCCATTTTTTGTTTTATAAGGAATGTGAAGGAATTTAGCACTTAGACCTGAATGCTTAAAATAGCTTAGATGGGGCTGGGTGTGGCGTTGCATGCCTTTAATCCCAGCACAGACAGGCCAGTCTTTGAGGTCATCCTGGTTTACTTAGAGAGAAGAGAGTACCAGGTTAGCTTAGTTAGATCATGTCTCAAAAAATTGAACAAAAAGTGGTTAAGATGAAGCTCAGCGGTAGAGCATGTGACTGGTTCAACTCTCAACACCACTGAAATAAAGTGGCTAAGATACTAAAGGTTGCTGGGCGCTGTGGCTCCCCCTTTAATGCCAGCACTTGGGAGGCAGAGGCAGGCCCGCCTGCCTGGTCTACATAGTGAATTCCAGGACATCCAGAGCTGCATAATGGGACCCTTTCTCAAAAAGAATCAAAGCATGAAAGAGATAAGGGGAAAAAAAAAGTCAATGTTATTTGTAGTTTACCATAGCTTCTTATGTTTTTATTTTTCTTCTTGTTTTACTGATGAAATGTACATAATTTTTAGTGTTTTTCTATGTTACAAGTAACTCTGTTCCTCAAATATTTCTCTATAGATGTTCTCTAGCTTGCCTTTTAAACACTGCCCTTGTACTACACGGTCAGTGGCTTGTCACCCTGATGTGTCAGGTAGGGTCCTTGCTGCCCATTTTCCTTTGGACATAACTAAGAAAAGAATATTTTTTTTCCCCTTCATTACTGGATTTTAAGACTTTATTGGTTCTAGAAGCTGCCAGGGGAGAAACTGCCCCGTTGTAATCTATCTCCTTACCTGAGGGTTTTCTTTCATTCGCTAGTGAACTCTGAGCCTGGGGCCTGGGCAAGGCCTGCCCTGTGCACTTCTTACTGTCCTATACCAGCTAAGTGCAGATGTGGTATGGTAGGTAGTTCATGGAGGCAGGACGTAGGGCCTTGGGAGAACACAGTTCCTGGTACCCATAGCTGGGCTATGTATCATATACCACAGTGTGCTAGTGAGGAGCTCGGGAATTCTACTATGCTTTCATGTTGTAGTTTAATATTAATACGCTATTGTCCTGTAACTTCCGAGTGGTATCCCCACCTACTGGGGATCAAACCTAGGGCCATATGTGTGGTAGGATAACAAGAGAAAGGCTCTGCCACTTATCTGTATCTCTACAGCATATCCTCCCTTCCTCTCTCTCCCCTTCTCGCTCTCTTTCCCTTTCTCTCTTTCTCTCTTTTTTTAATTTTTGAGACAGGAGTTTCATTAAGTTGTATAGGTTGGCTTTGGACTCACTCACTAGCCCAGGCTGGCCTCACACTTGTGATCCTGTACCTGCTGGTGGCTGGATTTCAGGCCCAGCTGTAAATGCCACCACCTCTCCCTTCTTCAGGAGGATCAGCAGAACAGTCAACTGCAGAGCTGTCCCCGGCATGCACCCCTCACTCCTCACTCCAGGCTGGAAACCTTGCGTTTTGCATTTTTTTTTTTTTTTTGGCTTTTCGAGACAGGGTTTCTCTGTATAGCCCTGGCTGTC
Source organism: Mus minutoides (assembly GCA_902729485.2). NCBI lineage: Eukaryota > Metazoa > Chordata > Mammalia > Rodentia > Muridae > Mus > Mus minutoides. The sequence goes on from LR749656.1 coordinate 968,668, forward strand.
CTGGAACTCACTCTGTAGACCAGGCTGGCCTCAAACTCAGAAATCCACCTTCTTCTGCCTCCCAAGTGCTGGGATTAAAGGGCCGGCTACGTTCTGCATTTGAGTGTTCTTGATGACTCTTCCCTGTAAAGTGTTAACCTGAGGGTAATCTTGCCCTTTAAACTCACTGTTTTCTACAGGAAAACACTGGCTAGGTATTTTTGGACACTGTTTCTTCAGTGAGTAGATATTGCCTGTTTAAGAACCTTTGTCTCACAGCAAGTCAGCACAGTTCTATTTCGGAATGGACAGTCAAAGAAAAGATGTCAGGAAGATGCTGACTGACCCTGCCACTCTTGTGCTCTGAAGGGAAGGGAGACATGTGTCAGACCTGCCATCTTCTACCTGGGCTGTGCCAACCTCCTACAGCCATCAGCTCCGGCTGGCCTGATCAGGATTGGTCAGGACTGCAGCTCTGGTTACCAGGCCTCTTAGCTCTGGTGTTAGAGACCCGTCTGGGGGAGCCTCTGTGGTTGTACCACTTCCTGAGGAAGTGACTGAGGCTCCAAGTCTCTGTGAAGCTTTATCCTTGGGTTCCCCTGGGGCCGGTGGGAAGTAGAAGCAATATGCAAATAGCTTTCTTTGAAGCTGGTTAGGAAGGCCTTCTTCAAAGCCTCTGGTTGGGTCAGTGCTTGGCTTTTAATTGCCTCTGACTGCTCTGCCCTTCTTCTGCTTTCAGACAATGGCAAGAATGGGACTTTGTGTCCTTCTGTAAAGGAGTTTTCAGGATTATGCTCTGATATAAATGTTGAAAATGTAATATTTCAGAAGAAATCAACTAAATTGACTAATAGCACACAGCCGCCACAGAATATTCTCTGTAGGCAGTCAGGGTGAAGCCACATGTCTGCTCATTAGGGGAAGGAAGCCTGTCTGTGCCTTTGAGGGGCTACAATTCCAAGGCAAAAATTAAATCAGTATACTCAGGTGGATGAGTCTTCAGTGGTCACTACTACATAATTTCTGATTCTTAAAATTACGTGGAAGTAACCATTGACTGAGAGTTTCCTTCTCCTGCTCCGTGTATGGAGGATCCTATCCTGCCTACCTCATTTTTCCTGTCTTTCCCAAGCATGTTGGACAGACATGTTTCGTGGGTTACGTGTCTGACTTGAAAGCTGTGAGGGTAGCTGGGTAGAGGTAGGTAAACGCGACCTTGGCTGCCACAGGGAGAGTGGACCCAACCCAGCCGGTTCATGGAGATATAGCCTCAGTGTTTATGTTGACCTGTGCATTTTCCTTAAGGCAGATCGTTCTAAACGTGAGGCAGGAGTATAAGGAAGGCAGACTGCTACCTAAATCCAGTATCTGTGCTTGCCTAACTTCAGTGCGCATGCCGATCCAAGCATTTGCCATTCTCCTGCCTAAGGGCAGATTCTCTGTTTATGAACTGGCTCTTTAGAAGTCTTTTGTAAACTTCTACTATTTACTATTTGTATATACGTGTGTAGGTCCACACATGCCAAACTGCATGTATATGGAGGTCAAAGGACAATTGGACAGTTTTCTCTCTCGTCACACCATATAGGTCTTAGGGATTGAGCTGAGGTCATTATGCTCGGTGGCAAGGACTTTCACCCTTTGAGCTGCCTTGAAGCCCTGTTCCCCCGTCTTTGTGCAGAGAGGGTGGTTATTAACCCCTTCGTGCCCTCCAGTTGCTTGGTTTTGACTTTCATATCAGCAGGTCTCTAGGTCTCCAGGTCTGATTTTGAGAAATTTAATATACAAGCAAGGTGGGGGAAGGGGGTGCTGGAGAGATGGCTCAGTGATTAGAAGCACTGACAGCTCTTCCAGAGGTCCTGAGTTCAATTTCCAGCAACCACATGATGGCTCACAACCATCTGTAATGGGATCTGATGCCCTCTTCTGGTGTGTCTGAAGATGGCTACAGTGTACTCACATACACTAAATCAATCAATCAATCAATCTTTTTTAAAGAAAAGATATAAAGGAAGGAAACCAGCTGCTTTTCCAGTGCTGCCTACATTCCCACCAGCCACCAGATTTAAAAAATTTTGTGTGCGTGTGGCATCTGGTCTTCTGTGTGCCGAGCACATCCCTGAACCTGGACCCTGCTCTGCTGTTCTCCTTTCCTTGCAGTGGGGTTGGGGCTGGCCCAGCTCTCTCATTGAATGAGCAGCTCATCTAGCAGCTGTAAGCCACATCTGTTCTGCCCTCCATAGCGCCAGGGCTACAGGCATGAGAATGACCACATAGGACTTTTCCCAGGACCCTTGAGGATTTGAACTTGGGTCCGAATGCCTGTACCTCTTGAACCATCCTGTGAGCCCCTGTCCCTCTCCAACTTGTCTTTTCCTCTCGGGCTCCTCCTTTCCCTTTAAAAGGGACCTAGAACTTCTGTGCTTATGAACTTTGAAAAATCATCAGATAAAATGGACCATGTTTTACAACCAAGGTTAAAATGATGTTTCAAGCTGGGCATGATGGTGCATAACTTTAATCTCAGCAATCAGGAGGCAGAGGCAGGTCTACCTTTGTGAGTTTGACGTTAGCCTGAGCTCCAGAGTGAGTTCTAGGACAGTTAGATGTTTCATGGTCTGTTTTTGTAATCATCTTAAGGATTTTCCTTTAATATAGGAATACTGTGTTGGGATCTCTTGGGACACGGGGATCTTAGAAAGCTAGCTGCCATTCCCTCTCCACTTTTCTGCTGCTGCTGAAGCCCAGTTTTCCTGTCAAGCTTTTCTTGACTTGGAAGTAGTTCATTATTTACCTTAGGACATTTCCCTCTGGCTAAGATCCTTGAGGAGAGAGAAAGTGCAGAAATGTCAGGCTTTCCTTCGCATAGGCCGCCCTCTTCACCGAATTACAGATTATACTGCCCCTTGGGATGGCTTTCCTCATGGTGTGCCTTGAGACATGGTAGGCAGACATGATGTGATTTGTTTGTTTGTTTGGTATGGTGTTGGGCTGTAAACTCAGAGCCTCATGCATGTCCTGCCATTAGGCTACTTTCTTAGTCCTAAAGATCTTGATTTAAGGGTGAGCAAATTATTTTAATGTATTCATTTTTCTAATCTTTCATTTTATCATGTAAGTTAGAAATATGAACCTGGATTTAAAAGATTAATTTATTTTATTTTATGTATATGAGTACACTGTAGCTGTTTAGATGGTTGTGAGCCTTCATGTGGTTGTTGGGAATCGAATTTTTAGGACCTCTGCTTGCTCCAGTCAACCCTGCTGGCTCCAGTCAACCCTGCTGGCTCCAGTCAACCCTGCTTACTCTGGCCCAATGATTTATTTATTATTATACATAAATACACTATAGCTGTCTTCAGACTCATCAGAAGAGGGTGTCAGATCTCATTACAGGTGGTTGTGAGCCAACATGTGGTTGCTGGGATTTGAACTCTGGACCTTCGGAAGAGCAGTCAGTGCTCTTACCTCTCGACAGCTCGAGCCATCTGGACAGCCCTGAACTTGGGTTTTAAAGCCAGTGTGTGAAACTCAGCATTGCTTGCCAAAGTTGTTTTTTTGTTTGTTTGTTTGTTTGTTTGTTTTTTGCCATGTTCTTATTTGTGAAAGAATTCTCAGGAGAGGTTTCTTGGGTTCCTTGTATTATCATTAATGTCCCTTAGAAAAGTCTCAGCATCACTTTGATAAGTGCTTTTGGATAACTGCAGCCTTTGTATGGACGTGGAAGAGCGTGCATGGTGTGGTAGAAGCATGCTGGTACAGACTGTGCCTGTGACACCTTGCTGAAATGTAAGGTAGTGTGAAAGTAACTGTAATTCAGCACTGGGAGGCTAGGACACAGGAGAGTGGCCACAGGACAGCTGTGCTCATGGGTGAGGCAGTGGGAATGGCGCAGGATTGCCTGAGCTGCAGTGGAATGAAGATGAGGGATTTGGGTCCAGCCACAAGCAGATGAGATGATGTGCGATGTGTGGCTTGTGGTTTTTGTAGTGCCCGTGCACATCGTTGGAAGGAGTGTGCTTGTTAAAAACTGCAAGTCATCCAGCTTATCAGCCCAGTGGTACTGATTTGTACTTCTGAGGGGGAAAAGAATAATTAGAAGATTCTAGGAGCTGCTTTAGACACCAGTAACTATTCCTCTGTTACTAAGTTAATGATTAGGTTTGGAAATAAGGAAATTGGAAATCTGCATCCAGCTTTGGGCTTGAGTGCTCATTACTTAACATATTGACATTGCTTGAAGACCCAACTTGCTACCTGTGAGGTGGTTGCCTTGATATTTTGTGTTATCTTCGAAAGGTTTGCTTTGGCTGTTGGTGGCATAAACGGGAGATAGCTAGGATTCCATGGGAGAGTGGCGACTGGTTTTACCTAACCACAGATCTCTTTGGTGATTCCTGAATATTCTGGTCCTTCGGGAACACCAAGGAAATGTTGGTTGGGTTGACTGTGTTTGGAGTCTTTGGGAGTGGGATACAGGGACCCTTTAAAACTCCAACCGTGAGCCGGGTGTGGTGGCGGATGCCTTTAATCCCAGCACTCGGGAGGCAGAGGCAGGCAGATTTCTGAGTTCGAGGCCAGCCTGATCTACAAAGTGAGTTCCAGGACAGCCAGGGCTACACAGAGAAACCCTGTAGGCCTGGCTGGCCTTTGCCCTGTGGCTTCGTGAGGACTACAGGAGTTCACCACCATTCCTGCCTGATCCTCACGCACAGAAGTAGACAGATGTGATTTTCATCTTGCCATCGGAATTGGAAACAATTCCTCTGTCCAGGAGTTTAAATAGTGAACGATGTGCCCGTTCTTGCTGCTCTAGCCGGCATTCCCTTGCTGGTTCTTGGTGTCGGTATAGCTTCCCTGGTGTGTGTGCCGTCCTCCCCATGCAGATGCCCAGCGTCCACTCCTGAAGCAGTATTGATCTCCCCTTACTTTCTCACTGGAAGCTAACTCCTTGTGTGTTTTCAGACATTCAGACATTTTTTTATGGACAGAGCAGGCCTACTGCCTGTTGTTTTTGTTTTTCCAATTCAACTATGTTTCTCATTTGGGGCATTTTAGAAACAGACATATATACTAAGGTTTTGATAACCCCTTGAATCCAGTGTGGTGTTTGACATGTTATAAAACTTAGGGTCAGAAAAAGACATCTCTGTCTGGATGGCATGAAGCTTCTCCACTGGGAGAAGCTTCTGTTGGGCGTCTCTCTGTAAGTGGCTGTATGGTTTGACTGGTAATGGCTTGCCCACCTTGGCTTATCTACCTGTACCAGTCACAGAAGGTATTGGAGTCCCACCTCTGAGCAGTAGCCAGGTCTTCTCGAAGAGACCCAGCTGCCTCTGCCACAAAGCACTTGGCTCCAACATGCCTATTTCTGGAAGGTGGTATTCCCATCCCTTGTTAAGTCATTGTTACTGTGATGAAACACCATGGCCAGAAGCAAGCTGGGGACTTATGCTTCCACATAGCTACTCGTCACTGAAGGAAGACAGGATAGAACTCAGGCAGGGCAGGAACCTGGAGGCAGGAGCTGATGCAGAGGCCGTGGAAGGGTGCTGCTTACTGGTTTGCTCCTCGTGGCCTGCTCAGCCTGCTTTCTTTCTTTCTTTCTTTCTTTCTTTCTTTCTTTCTTTCTTTCTTTCTTTCTTTCTTTCTTTCTTTCGTTCGTTCGTTCGTTCGTTTTTCGAGACAGGGTTTCTCTGTGTAGCCCTGGCTGTCCTGGAACTCACTTTGTAGACCAGGCTGGCCTCGAACTCAGAAATCCGCCTGTCTCTGCCTCCCGAGTGCTGGGATTAAAGGCATGCGCCACCACGCCTGGCTTTCAGCCTGCTTTCTTATGGAGCCTCTCTGTGCCTGCTGCTGGTGTTTTAGCCTGGGGCTAGACATCAGTATTTCTAAAGTCTTTTTTTTTTTTTTCTTTGTGGTGCTAGGGAATCAAAAAGAGCGGGCTGCATGCTTTCCAGGTAAGTGCTCTGCGGTGTGTCCTAGTCCCCAGCCCTTAGAGCGTCTGTCTTGCTGTCCTCCTCCCTCTCCTGGTTCCTTAGTACTGGGCGATGCGTTTGGTTTTTTGGCATAGGGTTTCACCACGGAGTATAACTGGGTTTGAGCTTTCCGACTTCCTGCCTCAGCCTTCCCTGTGCTAAATTGCAAGTTTGTATCACCATGGTAGCAAAGCAAGGCGGCTCTAAGCAGATGCCCTTTTCCTTTATCCTTTTGTGTGGTGGTAGCTGGAGCCCAGTTCCTTCCTCTTGTTAGGCAAATGAGATGCCACTAAGCTGTTGTCTCTACCTCTGCCTGTTTACTTTTTCTTTTTTATCTTAGTTTATTTTACTGTGTAGCTCTGCCTGCTTGGAACTTACTATGTAGACCAGGCTAGACTTAGAGCACCCACCTCTCTCTGCCTCCTGAGTGCTGAGGAGTGTGCCAGTCTGCATGGTGTAAGCCTTTTTTGTTTTTTTATTTTTAAATTTTTGCTATGCTGAGGATGGAACCCAGAGCCGATAGGAAGTTGACAAGTGCTGTATTGCTGAGATAAAGCCCCAGCCCAATTAAAAAAATGTAGTCAAGTATACTTAATATTCATTATATTTAACCGTTTGTAAGAATATAGTTCAATATCATGATACAAGTTACTCACAGTAACCTTTTTTTGTCACATTGACAAGCTGAAGTAAACAGACCCGCTCTCCCTTTTTCCCCAGCCTCTTTGGGTGTTCCTGTAACCCAGTGCACTGGACTACCACCTGTATCTGGAATCAGAAAGTAGGGAAGGAACTAGGGTTGTGGCATAAACCGTACACTCACCTAACAGTCCATCCACCGGTGCCATTTGATCCAATATTGGAATATAGCTTTACACTCTACTTCCCAGGCCTTCCTTCTGGTCCTCACTGATTTCACTGTAAACCACCTAGAGTTCTTTTAAAGATATTTAATGACCAACAGCAACGCATGCTTTATAGCAGTATTAGGCAGTTGACAGGATCTGGGCCAAGTCACCGTCAGTCCAGCAGAAGGTGGGTGTGTCACAGGCTCTGGACAGGTGGGCAGTCTGACACGCTGATCAGATGATGGTGATGAAAGGCAGAAGTCAGGGAAGAGACCCGGGTGCTCTGGCTGCCTGGCCAGGTGCAGGCCTGAAAGGATGCCGACTGGCCTTTGTTCTGGGATCAAGGCTTAGGTTGTAAGCCCTTTTCTTTCCTTTCTGTTTTTCCCCCCAGGGCTTGAGCAGATTCACAAAAATTTCTCTTGGGTGGATTTTCCCTTTGATTCTGGCTTGGTCTAAAAGGAGATCCTTATTAACTTTTCATTATGCAGTCTTTAGATTTGGTAAGTTACAGCAGAGCCTTCCGGTCCTGAGCCTGAATTAAATCATTTTTAAGCTAGCAGTTTTTTCTAGGTTGGAAATAATCTAAAAACACTTAGATCTTTGTAGCTTTCTCCCTTCTCATCACCTCCCCTTTATTAACAAAACTCACTGTTACCCAGTTTAATGGGTTTAAGTGCTTTGAGGTTGAGAGGGTAAATATGTCTAATAATCTTTTGCACATATTGATGAAATTTAATATTGCAGCCTAAAATCTCTGTTTCTGAGGTGTCGGGTACTTAACAGTGTCTGACAGCAGACTTTGTTTTACTTCCTTGTGAGAGTCTGAGACATCATCGCTGACTCAGGTGCTCAGAGGATTATGGGGCGAATTATTCACAGGTTAGATTTATATTAATGCCTGGGAAAAACAAGAGTTTTAGATGAATGGATGAACAGCAGTGGTTTATGAATTTAAGCCTATTAGATATTGTTTTCAATATTTTGGGGGGGGGCAGGAATAATGTTCTTGTAGATATTAAAAAATGAATGAAGCTCCGTTCATCATGGTAGTTAATTTGAATTTTTTTGTTTGATCTTTTCTATTGACTTGTGTACTTCTGTTTAAACTTGATTTTTATGTCCATGTGGTAAGTCTGGACTGAAGAGGAGAAGACTCAGATCCTCAGACATCTGTTGTCTCTTACCGGCTGTGTGTGTCCTAATAAGAGACCATCTCTGCCCTGGTGCATTAAGTGAGAATCATAGGAACAGTGGTGGATAACAGATGACTCCCCGCCTCTCCCTGCCGACTTGGTCTTCTTACCACCTGGGGCAAGAGCACAAAGGGGGACCAGATGGCTAAATATTTAAACGCTGTAATTAAATATTTAAAACATACATTTAAATATTTAAAAGGTATATACCATATGCCTAAATATTTAAAAGGTTTAAATCAGGCTCTGTTTGGCTGGGCCTGGTGTCCACCCAGGGACTGGGGTCCCCTTCCCAGGCAGCTCCGTCCATGCTGGTGTCTAATCACTGATGGCCTTAGGCTCGGACAGCTTGCCTGGATTCCTAGGAGCTGGACTGACAGAGGGATCAGCAGGACTGTGACAGGACCCGGAGACCAGTGGGATCTGAGCAGAACCAGCCTTCCAGGGAGCCTGGAGCTAGAGTCTCATCAAGGGCAGCTTTTGTGTTTCCCACACTATGCACTCCATTGCCAGCCACTGTCTTCATAGAAACAAGTTCAGAAGCTCAGTTAGCTGGGCTTCCTGACCTGCAGAGCAGGCCTGCATGCCTGTCTTCTTCCCTTTTTCTCTCTTGAAAAAAAAATTCCTTCCACGCCATCTTTCTTTCTAGACAGATTTTACTCTGTAGTCCTCCCTGCCTGGTCTGGAACTTGCTGTGTAAACTGGGCCCCCCTGGACCGGACTGCATTTCTGCCTCCCAGGTGCCATGACCACAGTAGGCGTGTGCCACCGCTTGTGGTCCTTGATGCCCATTTTTTCCTCTGGTAGTTCAGGACAGAGGCTGTGGTCTGTGTACACAGGCCTCCCTTCACCTGGCATTTATTGAACTAATTTCTATAAATAAAGCTGGGTGTGGTGGCACACGCCTTTAATTGTAGTACTTGGGAGGCAGCGGCACGGATCTCTGTAAGTCGGGGCAAGCCTGGTCTACATACTGAGCTCTAGGTCAGCCAGGGCTACATAATAAGACTCAAAACAAACAAGATACCCCCCCCCCCCAAAAAAAAACCTCAAAGAAAACAAAATTGGACAAATAGAAGGTAAGATTTGGACCTGCCACACCTATGGGTAGAACCTACTGTCTCACCAGAGCTGGTTTTTAGGATCTGGGACACTTTGAAGGTTCCTGCAGTGGCTTTGGCTTTTGTAGGGAAAATGAACGGTTGTTATCTTGTAGAACCTCTTGGCATTGGTGACCTAAAGAGTTCCTCTTGTCTTCTCTCTGCTTGGGTGCAGGAATGGGCTGCTCAGGCGACTCACTGCCATCCAGCTCAGCTCTAAGCCCTGTCACTTCTTCCATGATTTTTTTCCTCTGTTGACTCTGAGGCCTTGGGGTCTCTATCTGTGAGATGAAGGACCTAACATCCTTCACCTCCCTGCGCTCTGGCCATCCGTCCGTCATGAAGCTTGTCCTCAGTCCTGTGGAAGCAGCTGCTGCTTCCTGACCTTTTCCCAGATTTCATCCGTGATTCACCTGTTCATGACTCCATTTTTAGTGCTGTGTTCTTCAGCACCTAGAATGTACTTCAGTAACACCTGCCGAGACTTAACTCACATACTATTCAACACCTTTAAATGTGGGTGTTGGGAATGAAATTCTAGGCGCCCTGGGAGAGAGAGCAGCCAGAGTTCATAACCACAGCCATCTCTCCAGTCTGGGGCCTTTAACTTTTTGTTTTTTAAAGTCAGAGACGCTGTGTAGCTCCGATTGTCCTGGAACTTGCTATAGAGATGTGCATAGCCTCAGACTCACAGAGCTCACCCTGCCCCTTCTTTCTGAAGTGCTGGGATTAAAGCCTTATGCCACCATTCCTGGCTTCCTTTAATCTTTTGAGGCAGGGTCCTCAAGTTGTATCAGCTGACCTTGAACTCACTGTGTTTTTAATCAAGGCTGCTGTGAACTCTTAATCCACATGTCTCTCCCTGTTGCATTACAGACACACATAGCACAGCTATGCCAGCTTTAGATGTGACTGCTTATTTCCAAGGCTTTTGCCTACCTTTCTTGGGATAGAATGTTATGATTTAACTTTCCTCTACCTAGAGTTCTGGGTCCTAAGTATTTATAATATCCATAGTGCTCAAGAGTTAACCAAAGCTCATGCTTTCTCTGGATTCCTTTGTTTTAACCTCATGTCCTTTGTGTTCCCAGAGTCATCCACTCTCAAGTCTCTGAGCTTTGACTTCTTCCAGTTTGGCCAATTTTGATGACCATGACAGTTTTGAGGAATGGTCAGGGATTTTGTGATTGTCCCTTGTTGGCATTTCTGATGCTTAAGCTTGACTGTGCTTCTGGGAGTAGATAATGTGCTGTAGGACACACTGTGACCATGACTTATCCTATTTAATGTTGACCTCGGTCACCTTGCAAGGTAGCGTTGACATGTCTCCATTGTAAATTCCACCCCCAACCTATACTGGGCTCTTTGGAAGAAAGTTATTTAAGTTTTCCATAAATGAGTTTCATTAATTATGGGTTTTTGTTTAGTTTTTGTTTTGTTTTATCTTTGAGACAGGGTCTCATTGGGTAGCCCTGGCTGGCCTGGAACTTGGTTTGTAGACCAGGCTGGCCTTGAACTCACAGTTATGATGCCTCTGCCTCCAGACTGCAGTATTACAGGCATGCGCCCCTACACCTGCCGTTTTGTTTTTACTTCTTGGTGTCCTAAGTATGGAAGCTAGGTTTGTTTCACAGGTTTGCTGCTCTGCACAGGAGATAAGTTAACTTTAAAGAAATGATTATTGTTTGTGAGCATGATGTGTACTGGGCTGGGGTCGGAGGACTACAGAGAACAGCTTAGGAGTCGGCTCTCTCTTCCACTGTGGGATCAAGGAGTTGGACACAGGTCAGCTGGCCAGGCTTGCACGTTGTGCCTTTTGACCTTTCAACCTTTCAACCTGTCTTGTTCCCTTTTCCATCTCTCATTTTACTTCTTCAGTCACTTATATCCTGTGGACTCATGGCTCCTTATTGCATATGTGGGCTGCAGTCCACACTGCCTTGTCACTCAGTGTGGTCCAAGTCCCCTGTGGAGTTTTTTGTATTTGGGAGGTGGTGGGGTTAGTTTAAGTACCTTTTAAAATGTATTTTGCCCGCATATATGTCTCTGTACCACATGGGTGCCTGTTGCTGCAGCTAGAGGGATGTTTGAGGGTTTGAAAGGGCTACGGGTTTTCTGTAGAGTGTGCGGCCAAGGGCTGGGAAGTTGTGGGATTTACCTGTGTGGAGGTTGAGCCATAGAGGCAGCATGACAGGGACACAGGAGACAAGGGGACAAGGCATGAGTTGTCAGGTAAGGCTGGGAGCTCTCTGCCAGCTGGTCTGGTGATAGAGAAGGAGCAAGGTTCACTGGAGGGCTGACCAGCAAGACCAAGTACAAAGGGACAGACACCCTCTGACATTTGACCAGGGCAGGGAGTGTCTAGGGAGGGTTCTTGCTTGGTGACTCATTTGAGTTAACAGTAGAAAGACTGGGGTAGAGTCCGGAAAGGGAGAGATTAGAAACACCCTTTATCCCAAGGCAGGATGAGTTAGTAAAGAAGAAAGGATGTGACCTTCCTGTCCCTGGAATGTCACCAGCAGCTAGAAAAAGCATAGGAGCCGCCTTTGCCTGTGTTTCCCTTTGGGCTGCAGCACTAGTGGAGGAAGGGAGAGCCCCTTAGAAAGGGCAGGAGGGCAAGTGCCCCCCCCCCCCCCCCCGCATTGGTGACCCCTGGGGGCAAGGCTAAGGTTTGTATGGGCCTTTGCTCACCTGTGGAAGGTATTTTCTTTGCTGTTGCTGAAGAATGGGTAGGACGGGGCTTGTATGTGGAGCTTGTTTGTGAGGGAATTAACACAGGGAAGGGCTTAGAATGGGCGTGGGCCTGCTTCCCAAGGCTGTGGTGAACTAACGGCCTCAGTGAGCAGCCCTTGTGTGTGCTTCCAGAAGCAATTTGAAGATTATGGCTGTTAGGTTTAAGTCAGCAACATTGTGCCTAAGGAAGAGAGCACAGTGCCCGGTTAGCTGGCACCATGCGCTTCCCCAGGTAGTGGGAGAAACAGATGGTGGGTCGCACTGACTTGGTATTGGGGATGGAAGCGGAGAGAGAAGATTAACTGTTGGGGCTGAAGTCAAACGGAAGCAAGAGATTGGTTGGCGCAAAAGGTGTCATATCTTTCTTCCTTTGGTTGAAGACATGCCATGTGGTTATCCCTGAAAATCTTAAAGTAAAAAGAAGTTGGTGGCAGAGGGGGAGAAGGGAAGGACATACAGAATGCAGGTGTACTTACTGTTCAGTTTGGGAAGGAATTAGGTAATTTGTAACCTTGCGTAATATAAGCAACATTTTACATCTGAAGGAGAGAGAGTGATAAGGCCTCTTTCCTATGTTAAGTCAGTTAATCTAAGTTAGATGCTTTGGAAATCAGTGGTATAAAGAAACATCTTGACCACACACTGCTACGAGCAGTGGCAGGGAAGTACTGCCCCTGTGTGCACATTGTTATAATGGGTTTGCAGAACCCTGTGGATGCCCAGCCATCAACGTGTCTTTCTTAAAACACCACCACTGGTACTGCTTATTGGCATTCACTGATTTTTATTAACGGGAATGTCATTTTCTTCATGATGTGGGGAATCAATCTCATGTTTCTTCCCTGGTCAGGCTAACTTGTTCTCAGGAGCACACACGTCAGGGCACACAGGTGGAGGTCAGAGGACAGCCTGCAGGGGCTGCTTCTCTTCTGCCAGGTTGGTCCAGGGACCGAGCTCACTGAGTCACTTCTAGCTCGTCTCACATTTACATTAAAGATAGAAACGTGGCTGGATTTAGGCCTACATCTTTCCTCATGGAGCTAGTGGAATTTTCAGTTTCAGGGATGGATATTCTGAGCCCTTGACGTTGGTGTGTCCTCTCACAGCTCCCTCCCCAGCCCCTACACGTGCGCTTCTCTTTGCTCTTTCTTCCCTTTGATTCATTTATTTTTGAGATAGGGTCTCATGCTATGACCCCGGTGGCCCGGAACTCATGGACATCCACTTGCTTCTGCCTCACAAGTTCTGAGATGAAGGGAGCGAGTAAATTGCTTTGTTTTGAACCTGGGATCTCTTGTACTTGGCTGGCTGGCTGGCTGGCCTTGATCTGAACTCTTGCCTAACTTTCCTGAGTGACAGGATTGTAAGCTTGTACTATGTGCTCTTTGAACACTTTTCCTAGGTGGGAATTATAAAGCAACTTTTATTACAGATAAAAGCATTTGTTTTTTTTTAATTGAGCAGCTTTTTATTGTAAAGTATAAGAAGTATGATTAAGGGATAAATAGGTTTTCTGAAGTTTTTCTTTTGACTTGATGGCTCTTAGCTTGTACCAACAAAGATGGGAGATGTTCCTGTCATTCTAAAGGCTTTGTTTAGTAGGAAAGGAAGCATGTTGTCTGTCACAGGAAGAAGCAGATGGCTACTGGGCACACTATTTATTTATTTTTTAAAGATTTATTTATTATATCTAAGTACACTGTAGTGTCTTCAGATGCACCAGAAGAGGGCGTCAGATCCCATTATAGATGGTTGTGAGCCACCATGTGGTTGCTGGGATTTGAACTCAGGACCTTCAGAAGAGCAGTTGGTGTTCTTAACCACTAAGCCATCTCTCCAGCCTCTGGGCAGACATTAAATTTTTTCTTTTTTAAAATGTAAACCAGCCTACAATTTTCTCCTGGCAATATATACATTAAGTACACTGCTGTTAGTAATGACCATGACCCTTTTTGTTTATTTATTTGTTTGTTTGTTTTATTTGGTTTTTTTTTTGAGATTTTTTTCACTTTGTGCCTCTGGCTGTCTTGAAACTCACTATGTAGACTAGGGTGGCTTCAGGCTCATAGATACCCACATACCTCTGCCTCCTGAGTGCTGGGATTAAAGGCATGAACCCCCAATTCTAGCCTGATCATTGATTATTTTAAGGTAGATACATTTCATAAGGTAGAAGTGGAATGCAAAGTTTTATAATTAGTTCATTCTGTTTGAGAACTCAAACCCTTGATAGCCAGGAAGCTAACATGAGACAGCTAGCTCAATGGGAACTCAAACTTAATTTCAGATTTGTAAACTGTATGTCTGTGAGTGTTTTACCTGTATGGATGTGTACTGTGTTCATGCCTGTTGTCCGTGGAGGTCAGAAGAGGATGTAGGATCCCTTGAAACTGAGCCACCATGTGCATACTGGGAGCCAAAGTCTCAGTTTTCTTTGCAAGAGCAGCAGGTGCTCCTAACCAAGCCATTTCTTTAGCTCCTATATTAACACTTGAAAAAAGTGAATAGTAATATTTAAAACGTTTTTTAAAAATGTATATTTAGGTGTTTGTCCTGCATGTATGTCTGTGGGGTTGGGGGGTTGGGTCAGAAGCCCTGAAACTAAAGTTATAGACAGTTTTGAGCTACGAATTAAGTGCTGGGAGTTGAACCTGGATTCTCTAGAAGGGCAGCCAGTGCTCCTAACCTTGAGCCATCTCTCCAGCTCTTCCTATGTTAACTATAAAGAAAGCCAAGGGCTGTTGAGGGTGAGTAAAGGCACCTGCCTAATCTGACAACGAGAGTTTGAGTCCCAGAATGCGTGGTGGAAGGAGAGAACTGAAAAGTTGACTTCTGATTTCCATAAGCACTATGTCACGTGCCTGTGCACACGGGTATGTAGGCACATACACATGTACACACATACAAACACATACACACACACACAAGTAGATGTAATAGTTAAAAAGGCTGAGATTTAAAAAAAAATAATCTTAAGCAAAAGAATATTTCTAAGATGGTGATGTTTAGGAATTGGGGTGGAAAATGAAGGGATCTGCAATAGACTCCCTCTTTGTATTCAGAGGAACAAGTCATTTCCCCTCAGAGCACGCCATTTGCTTTTGTCTTCCAGTGTGTAGGAAAGTTCACGGTAACAGGACGAGTGATTGTGGGTATGAAAAACGTTTCTATCAACCAGAAAAAAGGTGTGAAGTTACAGAGTGGTATTTATTACATTCATTATACAACCCATATTCCATTAATTATACACCCAGAGCCGCTAGTCGGCCAGCCGCAGCGTTCTCGGGTTTCAGGGGTTGATACGCTGTCTGTCAGTGGTACCGCTTTGCTTTGCGTTTTGAGCTTAGCGTCAGTCTTCCTGAAGGTGAATCACTGCTAACTCACCTTTAAATCTAAAAGGTGCTCTGCTGGTCTTCTTGGGTTTCCATGCTGTTCCCAAGAAGAGAGGGTGAACTATATGTAGCTAGAGCAGGGTGCAGGGACCTGGGCGTGGCTAGGTTCTAGTGCCACCGGACTTCTCTGTCCCTCGGGGAAGTGTGTTGCAGGCTGACTACACAGTTCTTTCTAAGCTGTCTGAATTTAACCTTGCTTGAGTCTGGCATGCAGGAGAGCATGGGGACATGGCAGGCGACAAGCTGTGGATGACAAGATGGTCTGGTCCTGTGAAGTGTGTGAGGCAGGGAGTGTCATGGTTAAGAACACCTGCCAGCAGCGCTTCTAAGCCAGTCACACAGGTTTGGTTTCTTGTGATTTTTCTGCCATTGGCCTTTTACCCAGTGAGTATTTGAATTATTTCCCGCTGTTGATGTTTCTGAATTGATTGCCCTCAGATAGATAGTGTGTAACTGTGATGTCTTTTGATTACATCATCATTAAGAAAGGGTGAGACACAAATCTCGTGTTCCTGTGAGGAAAGCCTAGAGTTCTTAGGGCCCAGCTAATACTGGGGCTGACTAAACCTCGCTCTTAGCTTTTGGATCTTTCAAAGACCTGCCTTTTAAGTATGGTGCTCGGTGAAAGAGCTGGTTTATGATTCTGGAAGCAAGCAGAGCATGTTACCACAGAACTGCCTAGTTCTCAGCACTAGCTGCAGCCCCTTCAGCAGTATAGCTTTATTATGGGCGTTTGGTTCGCAGCAGCTATGTGACGTGATGCTTGGGGTAGATAGAGGTGATGACATTATGGTGTTGTTCTTAAGTGCGTGGATTCTGTTATGTAACTGCAATAGCTGGTAGATTGTTTTTTTTTTTTTTAGTCCCTCCACTTTACAGTTTGAATGCTCAATACCAGTTTTGTTTTTTTTTTTTCCAATACCAGTTTTAAGAAGAAAGTCACAAATACAGACTTCGCCCCGCAGATGATAACCCTTAATGCCAGTCTCATTTGGGGATTGTGTCTTATTTCTTGGGTGCAGCCTTTCAGGGTGGAAGAGGTTTGACACTATGTCATTCCTTGTCTGGTCCAGCAGTAGAAAATATCGTGACCATAGTTTGCCTCAAGGTCAGGAGACCCAGGAGAAAAGTCCCTGTTGCTGTCCCAGCTGTGCGTGTGACTTGGATGGTTTATGTTTCTGCACCTGTTGAACTGGTATTTGTTTCAACCTCAACAGCAGATTTCCCCACAGTCTTAGCGGATTATGTCTGTCCCCAGAGTGGTAATATATTGAGTCTTTTCCGCTATGCTGCATGTGGGGCCTGTATAGTACCCTGACTGTCTGCTCTCATCTGGTTTGTGGTTTGTTTGTTTTTTTTTTCAAGACAGGGTTTCTCTGTATATTCCTGGCTGTCCTGGCACTCACTTTGTAGACCAGGCTGGCCTCGAACTCAGAAATCTGCCTGCCTCTGCCTCCCGAGTGCTGGGACTGGGTTGTGTTTTACTTTGATCTAAAGGTTGTTGCTTCCATCAGGAATGCATGGCCTTTTACAGATTGTAGGAAAATATTAAATAGTTGAACAAAATGTGGAAGTTAAAGACAAACAGCACAGGGAGTCCTGAGGAGTGGATAGTCCGGGGCTGTCTACCTATGAGTTCTCTGGGTGGCTGATCTAGGCAAGTTTCCCAGTCGGCCTCAGTGCCGTGCCCCTTCACCTCCTCTCTCCCTGCTTCTGCCCTCTCCCCTCTATTTTCCTTCTCTTCTTGGCTGCTTGCCTTCACTGCTGAAGGATGCACCAAGTCCAAATGAAAATCTGTTACTTCCTTACTTCCTGGGGGTCTAGAGCTGGTGAGTGGTGGAGCAGAGCCCAGACATGCTCTGGTACAGATCTTATCTGTGACACCTGCTATGAGACTTGTTCATTATTTAGCATTTATGATGTGAAGAAGATGGCACAGTGCCTGTCCTCAGGATGGGGGTGCCAGTGCACACACAGCGCCTATCCTCAGGATGGGGGTGCCAGTGCACACAGGGCCTGTCCTCAGAATGGGGGTGCCAGTGCACACAGGGCCTGTCCTCAGGATGGGGGTGCCAGTGCACACAGTGCCTGTCCTCAGGATGGGGGTGCCAGTGCACACACAGTGACTATACCAGGAAATAGGGGTGTTCTAAAGAAAGATTCCAGCACTGAGTGAACCTGCATAGCTTTCATTTCTGGTAATGACTTTACTTACTTTATTTTCTTACAACTCCGTCCTACCCCTACTAATGAGTCAGTCATCAGCCAGCCTGTCTTCCTTCCTTCCTTCCTTCCTTCCTTCCTTCCTTCCTTCCTTCCTTCCTTCCTTCCTTCCTTCCTTCCTTCCTTCCTTCCTTCCTTCCTTCCTGATAGGTTTTCTTTGTGTAGCCCTGGCCATCCTGGAACTCACATTGCAGATCAGGCTAGCCCCAAACTCAGATCTCCTGCTTCTGCCTCCTTAGTGCTGGGATTAGAGGTGTGAGCTACCACACTTGGCTGTTTCTTTTTCAACACAACAGAGAGACCAAGAATTAAAAATGGATGGGATTGTTTCCTTAGGGAGTAAAAGGAAAAAGATCCCAGATGACTTTAGTGGACACCTTGTGGGAGGTGTGTATAGCCAATTCCTTCTTCTGTGGATGAATTTTGAAATCTGTAGTTGTTTCTATTGTCATCGTCTGTTAGTGTAGCACCCCAAATCTGATGGTAACTGAAATGATCAGCTTGTGCTACTGGAGTTAAATGTTGTCAAGATGAAAATATTTGGAGAAGTAGCTTTTATGAAAGCACTGTGGTGAGTCTAGCGGTAAGTAGCTTTGTCAGTGCTTCAGTGGGGGCTGATGTGATTATTAGTGTTACTCAGCTACTGTGAATGCTACAGTAGGGCTGACATCATTATTGGTGCTAAGTGTTTAGTGTGAACACTACAGAAGGGCCGACTTCATTATCAGTGCTAATTATTGGATTTTTTTTTCCCTTCCTCTAACAGAACTGATCAAATTCATGACCATGGGGGATATGAAGACCCCAGACTTTGATGACCTCTTGGCAGCATTTGACATACCAGATATGGTCGATCCTAAAGCAGCGATTGAGTCCGGACACGATGACCACGAAAGCCATATTAAGCAGAACGCTCACGTGGATGACGACTCTCACACTCCATCATCCTCAGACGTTGGCGTCAGTGTGATTGTGAAGAATGTCCGCAACATCGACTCCTCCGACGGAGTGGAAAAAGATGGCCACAATCCCACAGGCAATGGTTTGCATAACGGGTTCCTCACAACATCCTCTCTTGACAGCTATGGTAAGGATGGCGCCAAGTCATTAAAAGGAGACACACCTGCCTCAGAGGTGACTCTTAAGGACCCAGCATTCAGCCAGTTCAGCCCCATCTCCAGTGCTGAGGAGTTTGAGGATGATGAGAAGATAGAGGTGGACGACCCGCCTGATAAGGAGGAGGCGCGGGCCGGTTTCAGATCTAATGTGCTGACGGGCTCAGCACCCCAGCAGGACTTTGACAAACTGAAGGCACTTGGAGGGGAAAACACCAGCAAGACTGGAGTCTCTACATCAGGCCACACAGATAAAAACAAGGTCAAGAGGGAGGCAGAAAGCAATTCTATAACCCTAAGTGTTTATGAGCCATTTAAGGTCAGAAAAGCAGAGGATAAGTTGAAGGAGAACTCTGAGAAGATGCTTGAAAACAGGGTCCTTGACGGGAAGCCGAGCTCTGAGAAGAGCGACTCCAGCCTTGCTGCTGCCACATCTTCCAAAACAA
Source organism: Mus minutoides (assembly GCA_902729485.2). Classification (NCBI taxonomy): domain Eukaryota; kingdom Metazoa; phylum Chordata; class Mammalia; order Rodentia; family Muridae; genus Mus; species Mus minutoides. The sequence continues at coordinate 987,675 of LR749656.1, forward strand.
AGCCGTCCTCCAAGCTCTCGTCGTGCATAGCGGCCATTGCGGCACTCAGTGCTAAAAAGGCTGCGTCTGACTCCTGCAGAGAGCCTGTGGCCAATTCCAGGGAAGCCTCTCCTTTACCAAAAGAAGTGAATGACAGTCCCAAAGCTGCCGACAAGTCTCCCGAGTCCCAGAATCTCATCGATGGCACCAAGAAGGCCTCCCTGAAGCCATCAGATAGTCCCAGGAGCGTATCCAGTGAGAACAGCAGCAAAGGATCCCCATCTTCTCCTGTGGGGTCTACCCCAGCAATTCCCAAAGTCCGCATCAAGACCATCAAGACATCTTCTGGGGAGATCAAGAGGACGGTGACCAGAGTACTGCCAGAAGTGGACCTGGACTCTGGAAAGAAGCCTTCTGAGCAGGCAGCGTCTGTGATGGCGTCTGTGACATCACTCCTGTCATCTTCAGCATCAGCTGCGGTCCTCTCCTCCCCGCCCAGGGCACCTCTGCAGACGGCCATGGTTACAAGTGCAGTTTCCTCTGCGGAGCTGACCCCCAAACAGGTCACCATCAAGCCCGTGGCTACAGCTTTTCTTCCCGTGTCTGCTGTCAAGACGGCAGGGTCTCAAGTCATCAATCTGAAGCTCGCTAACAACACAACGGTGAAAGCCACGGTCATATCCGCTGCCTCTGTTCAGAGTGCCAGCAGCGCCATTATCAAAGCTGCCAATGCCATCCAGCAGCAAACCGTTGTGGTGCCGGCATCCAGCCTGGCCAATGCCAAACTTGTGCCAAAGACTGTGCACCTTGCTAACCTTAACCTTCTGCCTCAGGGTGCCCAGGCCACCTCTGAACTCCGCCAAGTGCTCACCAAACCTCAGCAGCAAATAAAGCAGGCAATAATCAATGCAGCGGCCTCGCAGCCACCTAAGAAGGTGTCTCGGGTCCAGGTGGTGTCGTCCTTGCAGAGTTCTGTGGTGGAAGCTTTCAACAAGGTGCTGAGCAGCGTCAACCCAGTCCCTGTTTACATCCCAAACCTCAGTCCTCCTGCCAGCGCAGGGATCACGTTACCGATGCGAGGGTACAAGTGCTTGGAGTGTGGGGACGCCTTCGCCCTGGAAAAGAGCCTGAGCCAGCACTACGACAGGCGTAGCGTGCGCATCGAAGTGACGTGCAACCACTGTACCAAGAACCTTGTTTTTTACAACAAATGCAGCCTCCTTTCTCATGCCCGAGGGCATAAGGAGAAAGGCGTGGTGATGCAGTGCTCCCACTTAATCCTAAAACCAGTCCCAGCAGACCAGATGATAGTTTCTCCGTCTAGCAATACTACTGCTTCCACTCTGCAGAGCTCTGTGGGAGCTGCCACACACACTGTCACAAAAGTCCAGCCTGGCATAGCCGGGGCGGTTATCTCAGCTCCAGCAAGCACACCCATGAGCCCAGCCATGCCCCTAGACGAAGACCCCTCCAAGCTCTGTAGACACAGTCTCAAGTGTTTGGAGTGTAATGAAGTCTTCCAGGATGAGACGTCCCTGGCCACACATTTCCAGCACGCTGCAGACACCAGTGGACAAGTAGAGTATCATTTACATTTTGGTGTTTCGGTGACGAGGCTGTAGCTACAAGTGCTTTGACAAATGCTTTGAGTTACAGTGGAGAGGTTGTGTGTGTGTGTGTGTGTGTGTGTGTATGTACATATGTGTATGCGTGCACATGCACACAGACAAGCACAGGAAAGGGAAAAGATGGTTTTCATAGTATAGGTGCAGTGCTGAAATACAAGGGTAATTCTTTAGCCAGATAGAAAAGTGTGTGCTTTGGTTGTATTATGTTAGGTAATCGCACAGGCATTGGAAGTCTGATTCTTAGCAGTAAATTCAGTGTCCTCCCACTGTATGAAGCGTTTAGCTTGGATTACATTGGCACAGTATCTGAGTCTTTTAGTTTTGGAATTTTGACAATTACTGGTATTTATAGCAGTAAAATGACTTAAACATCCACCGGGTACTACTTAAAGGCACTCTTACTTAGAGACTGTGGTTCAAAGTGTGTTTAAGTAATGGTCATGGTGATTTTAACTACAAATTGCAAACCATCTGGCTCAATAAACCTTTGTGTCTGTGATTTTTTTTTGAGGTGAAGTACAGGTTGCTGTTGGTGATAGACATCTTATAATTTGTATCAATTCATTATCTCTCTCCTTTACTTTCTCCATGAAGCAACATTTGGCTAATCCATAGCATGCATAACAAGCATTCCTAACATGCTGAGTGAGATAATTCCCAACTAGAGAGAACTTGGGGTGTGTGTGTATGTGTATACGCATATACATACACATATATATTTTGTTAGGTGAAAACACTTGTGTGGTTCAAGAGTGAGGGGCCTAGGATGAGCCCCCGCCTGAGGGTCTCAACCTCGTTGGTGGTAGGCAAGCTTCCCTCTGTTTCCTCAGTATTTTGTGTTGTGGTCAGAAGCCTGATACTGTCTGTAGTTTTTCAAAGCCAACTACTGACGTAAACCGTGTGTAGGATTTTGCGTTTGAGGGATGAAAGATGATACCTGTTCTGTTGTTTTGCTTTTTTTTTTTTTCCTTGTGTTTTCTGTCTAGTTGCAGTGGAGTTTTGACCACATTTTTGCAGGTTTGGGTGTTTCATGTATCCACGGAGAGGATGGGTTGCCATGGCAGCGCTGGGTCTCAGAGCCTTGTCACCTGTCTCCCTAGGGCAGGCTTCCTCCTCCTCCTGAAATGCAGAGCCCCAAAGCCACTTGCTGAGTTGTTTGTGCCGTTGTGTGTTAGTGGACAGTGTGGGTGGTGGGCTGTCTCCTGCAGGGCCCAGACTCTGCACTGTCACGGTTGTGGGTGAGTAGTTTGGCTGCCCTCAGCTGTGCGGTTTCTCTAGGACCTGGAAGGATATGAGTAGAGCAGTGCCCTTGCTTCCCAGCCTTTGTTCTCAGCTGAAAATTCTCAGGACTGACATGTGGTAGGGTCAGGTGGTGAAGCTCTCCCCTGGGGGAGAGGTGCGTGTCTCCTGTTACTTGTTTTTTTTTAAACCATATTTTGCTGGGACAAGTAAAACCTGATTATCTGGAATCCAAAGGAATGACTCATGGCAGATAGTTGTACATTGAGTAAAACATATATACGCCCTTCCTCTACTTAGGCCCAAGCCACCCACCCAGATCCCTTAAGAGCTGTTCGTTCAGTAAGCTTCTGCCAGCTGTGTAACCAGCTCTTCAGGGCTGGTGTCCTAGCAGTGCCCTGTGTGACTTTCTCTCCTGGCACCCATTTCCCTGTCTCTCGTTGCCATCATGGTCCAGAAGACCTCACATACAGTCTTGGCTATGCACAGATAGCTGGCTCACGTGGTCCAGGAGAGACACACGATTCTCTCTCAGCAGCTTGGGCCAGTGCTAGCTTTTCATGGAATGAATCTTCCTCCTGGCTCTGCTTTGAGCCATTTCAAGACTTTTCTGCAACAGGAAAAGCAATATAGCTTCAAAATGCAGTGGGAGCTTGCGTGGCCGTCCACCACTGACTGCTACCACAGCAGCAGGAGGTGGGGCTGCAGTATTCGAGAAGGGATCATAGTTCTTATCCATTGAGAGCTTGCCAACCACATGAATTTTAGCCAGTGTCAGTTCAGGAAACACCTACCTGTCAAAACAGTGTCCTTTCCAAGAGTGATACTCAATTCTATTTTATTTTCTCAGAAAATGGGGAGGTTGAACCAGGGTAGCTGTAGTACCAAAGGCTTTGACATGCCTGCTTCCTGCTTTCTGCTGTGTCCAAGGATTTAAAACCGACTTTTATTTTCTGCTTTCCCATTAGCTTCCACCTTCTTGGTTACTCATTGGTGAGTTGAGAAACAGGATTACTTTGCAGCTGTGAAAGCTCTCTTGTCCTCATGCCCTAGCATGCTCTTGGAGGCAGGTTCCAATGCTATGAAAGCCTGGGCCTTCGGTTCTTGGCTTCCCCTGGATGGGTCCCAGGGCCAGCTCCCAGTGTCAGGTTCCCTGTCTGCTTGTTAGTCTTAGTTAGAGGCATCCACAGTGGATTTCTGGAGTGACCCTGCTGTCTCTGTTAGCTTCTGAAGGTTTGAAAGTGTCTTGCGGCCCCTAGACCAGCTGGTGTCTTACTCTGCGTGGTATCTCTCAGTTTGTTTTAGCTGGGCCTGGAGAAGCAGGCAGTATGGTGGCAGCATCCTATTTCTTTTCTTATTTTGAAATAATTGTAGGTCCATGTAAGAAATCTGAGACGTTCTCTGCAAACCCTTCATTTAGTACCCCCAATGATGACAGTCCATAGAAACACAAAATAATATCACAGCCAAAACATTGACATCACCGTGGTCAGGTACACAATGATTTCACCCCCATGAGAATCGCTCTCATTGGCGCCCTGCTATGTCTTAACCAGCCCTGGCAACTGCTGCCTGCTTGCATGTCTGTACACTGGCCAACTTACGGATGTTAAGATAAGGAAACCATGCAGTATGTAAGTGCATTGGCTTTTTTCACTCAGTACAGCTCCCTTGAAACATCTAATGCCCGGATCAGTACAGACGCTGACTTACGGTTGTTATGTTCTCAGTAAATCCATCACTAGTTGACAGTATAAGAAAATGCCCAGGATTGGGGCTGGAGAGATGGCTCAGCTGTGAAGAGCAGTAGCTACTGTTCCAGAGGACCTAGGTTCAACTCTAGTTCCAGGGGATCTGACCTCCTCACACCAATACACATAAAATAAAATTAAATAAATTATGTAAAAAGAGAAAAGAAAAGAAAAGAAAGTGCCAAGACAAGCATACCATATCCTAGCTTTGAAACACAGCACACTGAATGCTCACTTTGGGGACTGCGTGACTCTTGTGGCTGACTGCCCAGCACTGAAGAGATTGCAGCCTGCATGGGGAAGATTGGGACTGAGGACTTACATCAGAATATTCTGAGTCAATCACAACGAGTTTAGGACCCTCTGTAGTCTGTTCTGTTTTCTTGCTGTGTAGTACTGCAGGCATATGGTTGTACCATAGTTCTGGGCTTGGTTTTGTTTTATTACAGAAGTGTTAGCTGGAGAGGCAGATTAGCAAAGAGTACCTGCCCTTGGTAGGACCCTGGTTTGCTTCGCGGCCTTCACAACTATCTGTAACTCTAATTCCAGGGCATCTGATACCCTCTTCTGACCTCTCTGGGTACTGCATGCATGTGTTCCTCATTCAAATTAAGTATTTTAAGAAGTGTGTGTGTGCTCATGGGCATCTGTACATGTGTCCATGCACGTGTGTGTGTGTGCTTATGTGTGTCATTAAGGAGTTGATGTGATTTTCTTTATTGCTCTCCACCTTACTGTTTAAAGTATTCATAGACAATTATTTGTTTTATGTATAGGAGGGCTTTGTGTACCCCATACATGCGGATGCTAGGGATTGAACCTGGATCCTCTGCAAAAGCAACACGTGCTCTTAACCTCTGGTCCACCTCTCCAGGCCCATCTCTCTTAGATTTTGTTTTTGTTTATTTTCATTTCTGAGTTAGGGTCTCCGTACCTAACCCTGCCTGTCCAGAGATTTGCTATGTAGACCATCTTGAATTCACAGAGATATGTCTGCCTTTGCCTCTGCCTTCTGAATGTGAGGGTTAAAAACACGTGTCACATGCCAGGTACCTCCAAGGTCGTTCGTTTTGTGTTTCATGTTTGTGCCTGTGATCTGTTTTGAACTTTTGTAGGAGCCCTGCTAGGCCGCTCATTTTTTAGCCAGTGCATGGCTGTGGTCTCTAGCACTCCTTGCTGAAAACGCTGTCTTTCCTTCTGGGAATGGTGTGCACCCTTGTCATGTTGTCACTGGCATATTTGTGGGGTGTTGCTGGTCTGTGTGTCTGTCCCTCTCTCCACACACCCAGCCTTGAAGCTCATGGTGCGGCGTAGCATCCTCAGTGGAGTAGACAGGTCTTCCCCAGGGTTCCTGCCTTGGCCCCACTCCCTCCCTCCCACAAGAAGCAGGAATACCTAGAAGGAAACCATGCCAGCCCTGCCCGTGATAGAAATTATGTTAAAGCTGTTAAGTACTCACAGCCTGGCCCCACATATCATATCTCTAGTTGGCTTCTGTTTTCCAGCATGTATGTTCTGTTCATGTTTTGATAGATTTTGGTTGCTTGATTGAATGTTTGTGGTATGGGGGATGAAACACAGAGCTCACAATATGCTAATCCGAATCCCCACCTGAAATTTATGATTTTAAAACAATTAGAATTTTGCTGTGCATAAATCTATTGATAGTCTATAGAGAAATCAATGTTGTTATTTATTGTGTATCCTATGATTCTCTTGAGCTTACTGGTTTCAGAGTTTGGGGGTTCAGTTACTGATTTCCCAGGTCTGGGAATAGCCATACTCTCGGGAGTTGTGCCTGGTCAGGCTGCATGGCCCTTTGGCTGTACTGTGAATGCTGCTTTGCTGAGGCTCTCCTGAATCTACGTTGATGTAAGTTTATTGTCCCCTTGTCTGTATCTGGGGTAGTTTACTAAGAACTTTGTAGAGTGAGTTGAGAAGTGTTTCTTCTTCCCCTGTGTTCCTTATGAGAATGAGTAGGATTGGAGTCAGTGTCTCTTTAAATGCTGTAGTAGGTTCTCCAGAGAAGCCATCTGGGCTTGGGTGTTTCTTTGGGCACTTTCTATGCTCATTGGAATAGGCTGGTGAAGGAAGGGGCTCATTTTCTGGCCCCCCTGCTTCTCTCTTGGCTATATCTGGACAGGGTCCTTGAGGCTCATACAGTTTCAGGAGGTGGGATTTGGCATGGGCTGATGGCCACAGTATTTCTGAGGGCCTGGTACTGGGCTAAGTCTCTGCCCTGCCCCTGTTGTATACCTTTCCTGTTCTTTGGACACCAAAGAGCAGGCTTTGGGGTGGGGCTGGGGTTGTCTGCCTTCATTTCTGCATCTCTGGCTTCCTCAGCTCCAGTCTGGGCTATATGAGGTAAAAGCCAACGTAGATGCTCCCAGCCTGTCCTAACCTTTGCCTCTGCTCTCTGGCCACACTGGCTTTTTGTCCTCTTTTCTGAGCTTGGATGTTTTCAGTCCTAGCACCTTAGTGTCCAGCTGTCCCCGTGGGAGGGCAGGGAAGGATACCTGGGCTCCAGTTTTCTGCAAGAGGAAGTTGGTCTCTTCTTTGCTTTGCTTTATTGTTTGCTTAAGACAAGATGGTGCTCTGGAAACCAGGCTGGCTTTGAACTTAGGACCCTGTGCTTCCCTGTGCTGGAATTCATACCTGCACTTTGACTTGTTTTTATTTTTATTTAATTTTTTAAAGATTTATTTTATTTATATGAGTACACTGTTGCTGTCTTCAGACAGGAAAAGAGAGTACAGGTTCCCATTACAGATGGTTGTAAGCCACCATGTGGTTGCTGGAAATTGAACTCAGGACTTCTGGAAGAGCAGTCAGTGCTCATAAGCCATCTCTCCAGACCCTTTTTTTTTTTTTTTTTTTGGAGACAGGGCCCCTCTATTGTGTAACTCAGGCTATCCTGGAACTTGCTATGTAGAAGAGGTTGGCCTCAAACTCATAAGACTGTCCGTCTGCTTAGTGCTGGCATTAAACGTGCTCCAGGCTTAGTCCTGTCATCAAGGTGAGATCTGCCCCTCAGGAGCTCCTGAGGGTGAGATTAGGTCCCTGTTGGGGCTCTTTTTTTTAAGTCAATTGTTTTCTGATTAGCACACAAAGAAATAAATTCCCTGCGGCCATCTTTCTGTGGCCATCTTTCTTTCTGTTGAGCTTTCACTTGCCCCATCCTTGTTCTCCTTCCCGCCCCACTTCCTCCTGGCAGATACTATCTTCTTCCACGTCATGCATGTATTAAGGATTTCTCTTTGACAGGTCATTCATTCTCTACCCAGTGTTAGTGTCTTTTCTCTCAACCCCATCTTCCAGAGAGGCAGTTTCTTTCTTTCTTTCTTTCTTTCTTTCTTTCTTTCTTTCTTTCTTTCTTTCTTTCTTTCTTTCTTTCTTTCTTTCTTTCTTTCTTTCTTTCTGTTTTTTGAGACAGGGTTTCTCTGTATAGCCCTGGCTGTCCTGGAACTCGCTCTGTAGACCAGGCTGGCCTCGAACTCAGAAATCCACCTGCCTCTGCCTCCCAAATGCTGGGATTAAAGGCGTGTGCCACCACGCCCAGCTTCTTTTCGCTCTCATGGCTGGTGATTGGCCCTCAGCCTTTCTCCTTGGCCCTCAGCCGTGTCCTGTAGCTCAGCCTGGCTCCCTCATTTTCACTCTCTCCAGTGCTGGGGATGGGACCAGAGCCTCCTTCCTGTTAGTTAGGCAGTCTCCCTTCCAGGATGCTGCACCCCTCCCTAGGCACAGGCACCCTTTTTACCTTTCCTCCTCCACTTCCTCTTCTTCCTCCTCTTCCTCTCTCTCTCTCCCCCACCCCCCTCATATTTTAGAACAGACCTTTGTTTCCCTGTGCTTCTCTGAGCCTAGCAAGTCTTCCTGAGAATTTTGCTGTGGCTGGGTCGGCCACGGCTTCCTCCACACTCCCACTTACAGCATTCAGCCTTTAGAGACTGTGCCCGTGACATTTGCTGAGCCTGTCTCTTGTCCTTCCCATGTTTTGTGAATGACCTATAGGAAACCTCCAGTTACCCCAGAACAGCAGAACACCTCTTTTTCAGGAGCTGGTGCCATGCTCAGCCATGCCTGGTAGTCTCTGTGGAAAGAGCTGGTTTGCCGTAAAGGACATATGCAGGCTTTCTTGCCTCCCACTGCTCATGCCTGTGTCTGAGTCGTGGGGTTTTGTCCTGTGTGGCGGGGTGATGTGGTCCAGGGTTCCCAGCATATGCTTGGGTGGGTTCTGCAGCCTAGTGAGAGGATCGGCTCTTCCTTGCAGCATGGGATGGAGCAGTGTAATGAAAACAGAGCTGTGGGCAGGCGACGCACATTCACACATGTACTCAAATAAACACTCAAGATGCACGCTTGTGCTCACACGTACTGTCAGGCACACCCTTGCATTCACAGCACTCACAAACACAGGCTGCAGTTTGGGGCTCCCGAGCCATCTCGAGTCTCTTTTCTGGCCTCTAAATCTGGCATGCTATATATTTTAAATTCTTTTGAGCTGTCTCTGTCTCGTTCGCATTTCTAGATCAACTGTTCTCAAGCATTTTCTTCTAGAAGTCCTAGAGCATGGTTCCCCTGTCATCATGAGAAGGTGAAGTTCCCTTGCCTGCCTCTAGGCTTCCTCTCCTCCCCGTCCCCAGCCCCATGTTGCAGAGTCAGCCCAAGGCTAAGGCACACTAGGCAGGTGCGTCACCGCCAAGTTGTACCCACAACCTTTGGGCTTTATTATTTTAGACAGACTCTCGCTGTTACCCAGGCTGAGCTTGAACTAGTGTTTCTCTTGCCCAAACGCTGCAGGCGTTACAGATGTGGGCCACTGGCTTTCAGGTGAAGACTTCATTTTGGCACTGCTCTCCTAACTGCTCATTCTGTCTTGCCCCAGGTTACATGCTGCCTCTTAGGGAACCTGTATTCTCTTGAAGTAACCTTCTAAGTATGCGTGTCTGCCGTGTGTCTGTCTGTCTGTCTGTCTGACTGTGAATTACCTCATTTAGCCAGTTCTCGCTAGGAGTTTTGCTTGTGGCAAGTGAGTTGGGAACACGGCTCACTAGCTCTGGGAACAAGAGGTATACATACAATCAATGTGTGTGGTACTTGCTTTGTGTCATCCCCATTTAAATGAGGTCTGGGAATAAAGTGCTTTCTCTCTGAGCTAACTGTGAAACTGAAACACAGGAAAGAAACTGCTCGGCTTGACAAGGAGACCATTTCTTACTGTAGACGCGGTGCATGGAACTGTATTAAAGGGCAGCGGTAATTGACTTTGCATTTGCTCTCCCCTACCCCCCCCCCCCCCCCCCCCCCAGTTTCTGTATCCTGTGTTTTACAGGCCTGAGCTCTAAGTTTACCTGTGAGGGGATGCTCTGGGCCGTGGTCTCTAGACTTTCTCACCCTTCCCCTGTTACTTTTCCCTGGCTATATTGCTCCCTAAAAGAACAAATTGAAACACAGAATTATTTTCCTTGTTGCTCAGGTAATTCCTCACCTATGCAAAGTATAGTGTATGCAAAGCGGGTGCTGAGTCCCACCGTCCAACCTCTTCAGGGACATCAGACCTCGCCCCTCCTCCATCCTGTGCTCAGTTTCAGGCTCCTGGCTGCTGGCCCACCAGGCTCAGGGGGACTGTGACCTTTCAGCGACCTTTCCCAGCTTTCTAGTGCTTTACTGTTGACAAGTAAGATTATGTTTTTTGTTTTTGTTTTTTTATTCCCTGAGCAAATGAGGTGGCCCTCAGAGAAGAAACGAGTCACTTTGCCCAAGCATCACAAACAGTGCGTGTTCTGAGGACAGTAAGCCTAATTTTCAGAGACATAAATCCACATATGTATTTCTTCTGATTTCTTCTCTTGCAGGCCACGCACTGCTGAGATAAAGTGCTGGTTCCCCTACTGAGTTGACGAGCAGCCTCAGTCTGTGCCAATTAAGGGAAAATTCCTTTGACTTTAAACCAAAAGGAAGGGAAAGTCAGATTCGGTTAAACCACAAAGAATCCACATGCTCTCCTGTGCTCAGTGTGTCCCCTAAGCCCAGAGAACGTGCATTTTGCCCTGTATTCAAAGCATCCCAGAAGGGCTAGTGGAATCAATCGCTCTCCCCTTTGGTGCCGTGGAAGCCCACTTCCACTCTCTGCAACAAGGACAGTTATGCAACCTGAGGCCGAGTAGTTAAGTACACAGTGTCCTAAGTTCAGAAATATGGGTAGTAGGCAACATTGAGGAGAGAGCTTCCCAATGGAACGGAGGCGAGGCTCGCAACAGTGATCAAGAGGGGAACGCAGGAGTAGGTGTGGGGTCTGCACATCGGTGTGTGTCCCTGTAGGTAGACACTGTAGGTAAGATCCCCGTGCCTTTGCTGGGATCAGTGTCCACACCCTCCCAGCCTAAGAGCAGGACTCACGTGCTTGGCTAGAGGCCGGACTCCTTCCTTCTGGCTCTGATATGGGTGGGGAGCCTCAGTTGTTGGCTGTGCATAGTTGAGAGAGAGGGAGTTGTGGTAATGGTGATGCCAGTGGTGTAGATAGAACAAGTTGTGTATTTTATATGTATTTAATGAGCAACTGTTTGTTATTAAATTGTGACAGATGATAATGTAAGTGTTTAGCTTTAATGGAACACATGGCCCTTGCTCTTTGAGATTTTTCTTTTCTTTTGGCTTTGTACTATTATAAAAGTAGTATAATCACATTGCTTTAGATAGGGGAGAAGCCATGGGGGAAGAGAGACAAATTTCTCATCTTAACACAAATGGGTCATCTCTGGCATTCTGTTTTATTATTTAAGGTTTTCAACTTAATGTTTTGTGCCTGTTCAGCTCCTGTGACCCTATCCTGCTCTCTCTACCACCACCAGAGCCTGGCCGACTCCTGCTGTTTGCACTTTGTAGCACTTAGGGCACGTTTCTTAACGTCATTAAGCCTTATCTCCTCTTCTGTAAAATAGAAGTATTACTGACTTCATAGATTGTGAGAAATAAACGATACAATGTATTAATATTTAAATCTATATAAAGTTCCTAATGTATTTAAAGAACTCAATTCACTGCTTGGCTCATGGTGAAATGGAGCCAGTCCATGTCTATATGTATATTTATATCTACATACATATGTGAGATGTGCATTCAGCTATGGGTGTGTGCATATGTGTATGTGTAGACATATATGTATAATGGTTTTTGACTTCTTTTAGAAATGGAAGCATGAGTTTTATTTCCAATTAAGTGCGCCTCCTGGGATGCCCATGGGGGTGCAGACACCTGGGATAATGGCTTGGCATAGAAGGAAGCTAGAAGACCCGCAGTCAAGGAAGCAAGTGACTGCCATGTCATGCCTGCCTCCCGGTTGCAGGCTCGTATCCAGTGCTGCTGTCCACTGGTTTTCCTTGTTGTGGCAAGTGTTAACCTTTGAAGAATGTGTTCCCAGGAGTGGCATCTGTTAACGACATTAACCTCATCAATGCTCCCTGTACCGCTCTTACTTTGTGATTATAATAAACATTTTATGGGATAAAACTTGTATTTTAGTCCTTTCAGGAGAAAAGCCAAGAAATAACTTTCAAGTGAGTTTTGTTTATTTCTTAATACAAGTCACTTCAAAGCCTAAACTTAAATTTTTGGGCTTCATTCAAAATAACCATGAAGAATTAAAAGATATTTTTTAAATTGCTGTCAGTCTGAAGGTATTTTTAATTTGACTTTAGTGCAAATGGTCCATCTCAGAATTCGAGCAGCGTTTGCTTTGGAACAGATGTCTGAAGAGTGTGTGCATTTCATTCTCTTGAACTTGCTTCCAGTATGGTAGTCAGTTTATACTGACTAAATGTTTTTATTTATGTTTTAAATATGTTTAAAATAGGCTATTTAGTTTGATAATTCATGAAGTATTTTTCTTTGAAAGTGATTTCAATCTTTATTTTAATAGTCAGATTTTAAGCTTTGTAAAATTTCTTATGCTCTGCAAACTTCAGTTTAATGTTCAAATTTATGTATTTGGGCTTGGGTGCTTTGATTTCAATTATAAATCATATTATGACCAGTTTATCCATTTAAAGGCCAACTTAGGTGTAAGAAGAAAATCAGCTCCTAAGCCATTCTTTTTGTGTTCCTGAAATTAAGATTTAAATAATTGAAGTGACTGGGGGACAAAGAAGAAGAAGAAATTGGATTAACTGGGGTTAATTTCTTTTTTCCTGAGGCAAGTTCTGGATCGCAGCTTCTGTTGGGCCTGTGAGCTCAGTAGTGTGCTATAGTGTTTATCTGTGAGCACCGTTTACAGGAAGACCTTGTTTAACCCTTTGCTCTGGGACAAAAATGCAAGAGACAGAACTGGAAACACTAAAGCGGTGTTTTCTTTATCTCACACTTTGGCAGGAGCCTGCCTCCGTAGTAATTCTTATTTTTGTTTTACAGGATGACAGTAACACGTAACCTTCAGGTTTGCTCTTCCCTCGGGCATTAGAGAGAGTCCTTCTAGCCGTGTTTAGGATGAGCCTTGTAACTAACTGTACTGCTTAACTAAGGTGATTTGCATGTCAGCCGTGCCTAGCAGGACCAATCGTGTCTCCCCCTTTGGTTTATTTAGAAGACTTGCACTGTCTGCCAGATGCTGCTTCCTAACCAGTGCAGCTATGCGTCACACCAGAGAATCCATCAGCACAAATCTCCCTACACCTGCCCCGAGTGCGGGGCCATCTGCAGGTCGGTGCACTTCCAGAACCACATCACCAAGAACTGTCTGCACTACACGCGGAGAGTTGGTTTTCGGTCAGTATGTCCTTCTACTGATAACTGCACTGCGATTTTGACGGGCCTGTGCACATGCGTAATTCTCAGGGTTATCTGGCGATAACTACAGCTCACAGATCCTCCAGGAAGCATTGGTAGTTGAGTTGATCCATTTGAATCCTTTAATACCCCGTTGGCCTTGCCAGTCTGTACAGATGAGGATAAGGGGCAAGGTAGATGCATGCTTAGAGCTTGGGAATGACCAGCAAGCAGCCTTTGCATCCTTTATTGTCGCTCTCTTCACTTATCCTCTGCAGGAGTAGTGTGCGTTTCTGTATCTCTTACTGTTTCCTTCCTAATAAATACAGGCATGGTGGATTGTGGTAACCACACAGAAGGGCCCAGTGAATAACCTTTTCTGATATCCATCTTTGGAGTTTCTCCTCGAAACTCCCCTCTTGCATGCCTCCTCCCCCACAGTTCCAGCCTCTTTGTCTTTACACTGGCCCTGGAGATTCCCAGATGTGTGTTTTTGACATCTGGTGACTTTCATGTCACTTTAGCCAGTGTTAGGTGGTGATCTACTTTGCGCTCAGACTTTGTTTCTTAAATACAGTCCCATCCCGCTTACCTTGATCTCATGAAAATCCCTCAAGGGACGGTCTCGGGTGACGTAATGTCTTTGTTTCAGCAGAGGTGTCACAGTAGCACAGGCTTATCTTACTGTTTGGTTAGACTGTTAATGTGCAGTGGTTTTGCCCAGTCCTAATTCTGTCACCCGTTTTATAAAGATTGGCGTGGTTTGATGGCATGGTTTTAGATTGGTTTATGTTTGGAGATCACCAATTCCTGGGTGGCTCTGCCCAGTTTTCTTTCTTTCCTGCCCTCTTCCTCTTAAGATTTATTTCTTTTTGTTTTTATGGGTGTAGGTGTTTTGCCTGCATGTATGTCTGTTCACCACGTGTGTGTATTGCCCGATGAGTCAGAAGAGGAGCTCAGATCCCTTAAAACTAGAGTTACAGATGGTTGTGAGCAGCCATGTGGGTGCCGGGAATTGAACTCTGGTTCTTTTGAAGAATAGCCAGTGCTCTTAACTGCTGAGCCATCTCTCCAGCCTTCCCCCCCCCCCCCCCCACTTAGTTTTCTAACCATCTTTAATCTTACGCCTCCACATTTGTGGTGCACAAATGCCTTATGGATTGAGATCTAACCTGGACTGAGAGGAAACCTTTAGTTTAGAAAACAAGAAGCCAGGTTTTTTTTCCCCCTTTGTGCTAGATTTGCTTGTCACAACTTGTGAGAAATTCCTCTGTCCTCTGTGGTACCCAGTAGCTGGGGGGAATGACCTGCCTCTGACCCCCTGGGTGTGACAGTTAAACAGGAGGGTCCACAGACCCACACAGAACGCTGCTCTGGTTCTTACCACAGGCTTGGGAAGTGAGCGGATTCTGTGCACAGCCAGGCAGGCAGCTGCGGCGCGTGCACTCGCTGCTGGTCTCTGCCGAGTGATGTTGGTTCCCAGATTTTCTCAGTGAAACAAAGGCTAAATCGGAATGAATAGAGGACAGCCTTCTGTGCTCTGAGTTATTCCTGGTATCTTTCCTAAAACAGAAATCTCACATGTAGACTGAAAGCTGCACCTTACTGTGGAAAGTGTTCTGTCCTTCATTTGTCCCAGGCTGATTTAAGTTGGGTGCTTTCAATTTTACATTTCAAAATTTGACATTTTTATTAACTCTAGATTTTCCCCACTGGACTGGAAGGTATTCAAACTAGGAAAACAAGTTAGAGGGTTTGTGTATTTGCTCTTGATACAGTGTCCTTCTATGAACCCCTGGCTGTTTTGGAACTAGCTTAAATAGACTAGGCTGGCCTCATGCCCACATCTAACTCTCCAGAACTGGATTATCAGTAAGCATCCCTGGGCCCACATGCCATGTTTGTTTTTTGGGGGAGTTTAGTTCATGTTGATTCCTTCCACCTCCTCTCTCTCTCTCTCTCTCTCTCTCTCTCTCTCTCTCTCTCTGTCTCTGTGTGTTTCTCTCTCTCTCTGTCTCTCTCTCTCTGTCTCTCTCTCTCTTTCTTTGTTTTTGAGATCCTTTCTCTGTATAGCCCTGGCTGTCCTAGACCTCAGTCTATAGACCTCCAGCCTTGAACTCAGACATCCTCTTGCTTCTTCCTTCTGAGTGCTTGGTTTAAAGACCTGTGCCACTACTGCCTGGCTTATGTTGACTTCTTCAGGAAAAAAAAAAAAAAAAAGCTTAAAACATTTCCCTGCCCTTCCCTTTGTTGATAAAGGGTCTTATATTGTAGCCCAAGCTGCCTTTAAATAGTTTAGCCTGGGACTAAAAACCAGTGCTACCATGCCCAGTCCTCTTACTGTTTTAAGTAATGAAGTGGTTGATGTTTCTTGACTGGGCTTGGCAGCCTTGGTCCTGCCTTGTTTCCTGCCCCACCTTCTTGTCTCTGTATGTTCTTTTTAGAGATTTTCTTTAGGCTCCCAACCCTGTATCTGTTTCTTCTGAGGGAGGTGCTTATCTCTTTGGTCTTATTGTGTCCGTCTCTTAAATACTGACCAGCCATGTCTGGATTCTGCTTAACGTGTAGTAAATGCCAATTACAAATAAAAATCAAGTATTCTTCTGAATTTTCCTGCCTCCTGATACAAACATTTAGGAAGAGATTATTATAGGGTTGCATATTGTTTTTTGTTTTTTTTAAATGTTGTTCCAACTTTTTATTTATTTTATTTTTTAAAGATTTATTTTATGTATATGAGTACACTGTAGCTGTCTTCAGACACAGCAGAAGAGGGTGTCAGATCCTATTACAGATGGTTGGGAGCCATCATGAGGTTGCTGGGAATTGAGCTCAGGACCTTTGGAAGAACAATCAATGCTCTTAACTGCTAAGCCATCTCTCCAGTTCCCAGGTTGTATATTGTAAACATTTTTTAATCAAAAACTAGTAGAAGTAGGTATGGTGGCACGTGCCTGTCATCCCAGAACTTGTGAGGTCGATGCTTGGTGGCATTGTGATACGTAAGGGGGTATCTGAAGTCCTCACTCGTTGGCCTCTGGGGCCCTGGACCTATCCTACCCTTTCTCTTCTCTCTTGTTTCCCTTGGCCTCATGGTTCCTTTTAGACCGACCAAGTCCTTGCCACTTCTGCTGCCAGCTCAGAACCATATTCTACTTTGCTTGTGCCCATGAAGTTTTCTCCTGTGCCAAGTGGCTCTGGAGTGTCAGCTCACATTTCTTGGCTCCTTTTTGTCTTGGTCTTTTGCTTTCAATGCAACCTAGTCCTATGTTTGATGGGAAGATACATGTGCCTGTGATAAGGTCGACCCCTAGGCAGCATTCGGGTGGCATTGAACAGGTGTGTAATCATCAGCCCCAGCCTCAGATTTTAGCTTCTCTGTCTGTGCTCACACACTCCTCCTGGATGTACCTGATTTCATCTGTGGGTCTCCACCAAGGCCAAGAATTGCGTTCTTGCAGTAAGTACCTTGACCCCTGTAGTGGCTAGCTTTCAGGGGAAGGTGTTCAGTTCTTATTTTACAAACAAGTATCTGCAGACAGGAGCATGAACTTGTTCGGGGCAATCTGTAAGGTGACCCAGAAGGAGTTCAGTATGCTGGGTTGACTTCTGTGTTGAGAGCAGTGCTCCTGATAAGACAATGGAGCTTATTCTCTTTTTCTCAGTGTTTTAGTGAATTACTGCACACTGTGCCCTAAGACAGTGAAACTGCCTGGCGGTAGTGGTGCACGCCTTTAATTCCAGCACGTGGGAGGCAGAGGCAGACAGATCTCTGAGTTCGAGGGCAGCTTTCCCTACTCAGCAAGTTGTAGGACAGCCAGGGTTACACAGAGAAACCCTGTCTCAAAACCACCCACCCTCCCAACCAACCAACCAACCAAACAAACTCCAAAATCCAAAAACAATGAAACTGAGGCTACCCTGAAATTTTCTAAAAATGCCTGCAAAGCCTTCTGTGCTCTGCGCTGTAGAACATGCCCTCTGTGTAGCATTACAGGAGATACCTCCATGGGTCCATGTGCCTCTAAGCCTGGAAGGATAGAAGTGTCTGGCATGGTGTCCCAGAGGGCAGGCAGGTCCTGTCAGCAGATTTCTTTCTTAGGTGACTTGCATATATGTGACTAGGGACATATTTATCCAGTCACACAAGAGGCATGTTCTCTCAGATGGTTCCCAAGAGCTGTGGTGAACATTCTTAAGTTTCCATATGTGAAGCAAGAAGAGTCCATGATGAAATGGAGGTGCTACCAGTATTGCTGAGAGTCCGTGTTTAGAGATGAGTGGGCTGAGGGGTGGGGTGGGTAGAGATGAGTGGGTTTCAAAGTTTGTTTTTGTGGGGTTAGATTTTAGCAGGGAGTGAGCTGATTCTCATACTCAGAAATTCAGAAGCTTGCACGCAGCTTGTTCTTTCAGAGAAGCTCACTTTGCAGAAGATGGAATTTAAAGACCAAATGTGATGAACACAGTCAGATTTGTTTTCCTGCAGACAAAACCTGGTGGCTGACTTTTACCACCCTTTGGGTCACCATGTAGTGCAGGTAGAAGATACATTGACCACGCCAGTGTGTGCCAAGAGACTTTGGGTCATACCCTTTTTATGTACCCCTTTTTGTCCCTCTGTTGAGGGTATGTAGGTGCAGATTTGAAGGCCTCTGTCATTGTCTTTAGTATGACACTAAGACAGGTGGTAAAATCAGGCTCTACAGTCAGTCCAGTCCTTCCCTAATCCAGGATCCCCATGATCTTGCTGTGTCCCTGGTCCTTTTATGGCCCTCATGGTCCATTAGCCTCACTACACACACACACACTCCTTCAAAATGTTAAAGATGCTTCTAACATTGACCATTTGTACTTCGTGATCTACACTCTTAAACACACAGAACTGTCTTTACTATGTTGCAAGCAGAAAAAGGCAAAGTATTTTCCAAAAACCTCTGCAGGCTGTGAGATATGTTCATGTCGCCCTGTTGACACAGTGACGTCACTCTCGGTGTTCGGTGGTCTGTGCTAATGACAGTGTTGTTTCTCTAACAGATGTGTACATTGCAATGTTGTGTACTCTGATGTGGCTGCACTGAAGTCTCACATTCAAGGCTCTCACTGTGAAGTCTTCTACAAGTGCCCTATCTGTCCAATGGCGTTTAAGTCTGCCCCAAGTACACATTCCCACGCCTACACGCAGCATCCTGGCGTCAAGATAGGAGAACCAAAGTAAGTCACCCCATGGCTGAGTTTACTCCGCTGATCTAGTGCTCATTTAGAGGAAGGAGGTTGTCATTGTAGCAAATACAGTTGAAAACCTGGACATTTGTCGGTTATGTTAATTGTGATGTGTGAAGTTCTGCTCGTAGCTCAGCAAGTCATTCTACCTTCTCCAGGGAAAGTCTTTGTCTCAAGATGTCACCTGTTACTCTTGCTCTCAGCATCAGTATCCGCTCAACAAACGAATACTCACCCATTTTATTCTTAAGATGACTTTTTAGCAAGTAAGTTTTAGGAAAATTATAAAATATAAAAACAGAAATCCCAAACTGTGTCATGTTCCATATTTCAGTGGTCTGTTTATGGTAGCATACGTCTTTCCCAGCAACAGTTAAAAGGCTAAGTCAGCTGGAGACACTAGTAACTGAATTTAACTTTATAGCTAAGAGAGGTCATTGATTAGTGGAAGTAAATTTGATTTTACTTAATGTTTTTGTTTTAGGGCTGTTGAACAGACAGCTCTACCTGCCTGTCTGCTGCAAGGGCCAGTCAGTGGAGAGGGAGGGAGAAGGAGGAGTGTGGGCACAGGGGCAGGCCTGTGTTCCACCATCTGCCAGTTGTGTAGCCTGGGACCTTTATTTGTGTCAACCTCTCCTGTAAGTGCCAGGTCAGCTGTGCCCTGTGATCTGGGAGATTAGAAGGAGGCAGAGTGATTCAAGTTTGTTGCCCGAGGTGCCTGTGTGGGGTGTGCAGGAACTCCACGAGCAATCGCTCACTCCCTCATTGTGTGAGGAACGTGTGCACACACCGTGTGCTGGGTGGTGTTTGTTTTATTTCTGGGCTCATTATGGCTGTGTGAAGTGTGCTAACTAGGAGGTTACATTAGCTGTACCAGTATTTTGGTGCAATTTTGTGTGTAACTTCATTATTGAAGATCCACAAGGGAAAGAGATGTAGATAATGCAATATAATACCTGTACTTCTTTATATCTCACACACACACACACACTCACACACACACTCTGTTCAGGTTTTGTTTTGTTTTTTTTTAAGTTAGGAGGAAATATGATTAGATATATACAAATGATTGTTTAGTAAAACAGTGTTAAAATCTATTTATTCAGATAGGTCTTTCTCCTGGTGTTTTGTTTATTGATCTTTAAAGGAGGCAAATGACAAATTAGGGGATTTGCATTGGAAGGGACATCCTCTTCCAGGGACAGGGATTGATGAGATTAGTGAACGTGTGTGTTTCCAGTGTTTACTCTGGGAAAACTTGTGCAAACTAACACACCCTTTTCCCCACAATGAGTATAGCTACTGGTTCTTCATTCAAATAAATCAAATATTCAGTCTGGACAGTAGTTATAAACTGGAAACAGAGGATAGTAGCTTAAGATAAGTTAAAGCAATATTGCTCAAGTTGGAGCACAGTAGGTCTAGAATTTTTATAGTTTTACTTTAAGGGAGGTTTTTACAGAGTGCAGTATTCCCCTGCCCTTTATTCACAATTTAAATTTTTATAATTACTGTTAACCAAGATCAGCTATGGACCGAAATTATTAAGTGCAAAATTCTAGAAGTAAGCTATTTGTAGGCTCTAGATTATACCCTGGTTTAGATCACAGGTTCCTTCCTGCCCCACTTCATCACAACATGAACACCTTTGTCAGCATGGCCATGCTCTGTATGCCGCCTACCTGGCAGCCTTACTAGGCAGCTTGGCGAGGGTGGTGCCAGCGCTGCCCAAGAGAAGCAGTAGACCGCTTCCTTTAAGGAAAGAAGCTACAGTCCTAGGCCTTGGAAGATAACACCATATGCTAAAGTCTGTGATAAGAGCAAACGAGCAAAGGTTCTCCCCAGAAACAGTGGACGCGGGGAAAGTGAAGTCAGTGCTAATTACCTGTCACCCCAGCGAGGATATGTGACAGCTAAGAGTGCGTGCTGTCGAGATGGAGAAGCCATTTGATGAGAGCGTACAGTGTCTCTGGTTCTGATCACATTGAGGTATTAGAACAGATTCTCCCCAGGAAGAAGGAAACTGCATAGGAAAATAGTACTTTGATTTTCTTTTCTTTTCCCCCTTTTGGGGACAGGATTGAACTGCATGGTTCAGGTTGACCTCCAGCTCACCATCCTCCTACCTCGGACCCCACAGTACTAGATTATAGGCGTGTGACCCTGCTTTGAGCCAACTTCCTTTTTATATATTCTTTAATTTGTTGTTGTTTTTTTTTTAAAGATTTATTTTATTCATTATATGTAAGTACACTGTAGCTGTCTTCAGACACTCCAGAAGAGGGCGCCAGATCTCCTTACGGATGGTTGTGAGCCACCATGTGGATGCTGGGATTTGAACTTATCACCTTCGGAAGAGCAGTCGGGTGCTCTTACCCGCTGAGCCATCTCACCAGCCCCCTTTAATTTGTTTTGTTTTGTTTTATTCTCAGCTTTCTTTAATAAGCAAACACCTAAACACAGGCATAAGCTGCTGTGTTTTAAATTGCAAAATAAAAATGGCTTACTGGTGAACTGAGGGGCAGAAGGCCCAGCCCACTGCAGCCGTGTGAGGGGCAGAAGGCCCAGCCCACTGCAGCTGTGTGTCAGCAGCTTAGCTTGTGCTGTCCTGTCCTCGGTCCTCCTCTCGTGGCTGAGGCCAGCTCTGCCCTCAGCTGCCTCTCCAGTGAGTACTGCTTATTGCCCTCCTTGCTACCTCGCCCATCCAAGCTAATGTAAAACCACTTATCCTGTGGCCGTTTGGGGTCATTTGGAATTAGCTAAAAACAAGCCAGTGGCCTTGGAATCAGAGCATCTTTGGGGCTGACCCTCGCAGTAGTTACTTGGGTGGCTGTGGTTATGCAACTGATTCAGAGTTACCCAAATTACTTCTTCAGTTTCTCACCACTAGTACCCATTTCTGTACTGAGGATGTAGATGTGTGAGCATAGACCAGAAGTCCTGCAGTTTCAGCAGCTCAACCTGATACACCGTAAATGCTTTGTTTCTTATTTTCCAGGATGTGGGTGCGCATATTTTCCCTGCTATCCAAAAGGGCACTTTGAACCCTCTTTAATGATTGCTGGATAATTTATGTTATTTTGAGCATGCATGTGTCAGGCTGAAATGATAGTTCCTAAGTTGAGAGCTATATAAGGGACAGAATTGGAGCAAGGTCCTGAGAAATAAAGCCTAGAGTGTTGCTCTATCAGCATGGTCGGGGAACCCCCTAGGTCTCTGGAAAAGACCTTGGCACTGGGGTTAATTAATTAATACATCAAACAAATGACCTCAGGACTCTGACCCAGATGAAGGTAGTGTCCATCAGCTGGGCAGGGTTCCGAGAACCAGTTCCATTGTAGAGAGCAGTGCTTCCTGCCTGCTGGGATTTAATCGGTAGCTCCCATTAGCAGTTCCAGGGCTGCAAGCCCCCTGTTTGTTTTTGTTTCCCACACATGTCCAGCAGTGTCTGGAGAGCTGGGGCTGCAGTACACTTTGGTCCCCCCCACGCCCCCTTACCCCACCCACAGTGATCTGGCTGCCTAGCTGCTCACGTCACACACAGGGTTTAGAAGTGTTCTTTTGGTCCTTCCCAGCGCTACATTATCCTCCCCCCAACATACATACAGCACCGTGGACCCCAGGTCCCATCAGCTTGCTGATCTCTGCCTCTGCATGGAGGGGTTCTCCCTCCCACCCCCAGTTTGGAAAACCTCCCCCTTTCTCTTGCCACAGACTGTCGTGTTCCCCCACCCCCACCCCTTCCCAGGCGTTCCCATTGTCGTCAGGCAGTTTGCTCAGTGTTCATGATTTGTCCCTTCACACTGTATTGTGAGCGTGTGGTTCTTTTGTTATTTGCTGTTTCTAGCAGTCACGGCTGCTGTGAATGGTTCTTGCTCCACAGAAATGGTGTCAGTACTGAGAACTGGGTACTGAGACAGTTCTGGGAGCCCTTCCTCCAGAGTCCCTGGGTTTGCCTGGTCCATTTTGGCATGCTCACATCTCAGTCTACCTTTCATCTTTGGGAGACATGGGGCATCACGGCCTGTTACTCAGTATGTTCTTCCCTTTATGGAAGCACACTCATAAAAGTCATCACACACAGCCCCTATTCAGGATGTTGGTGCTGATCACCATGCCAGCTGGTTCCGAGCGTGGGTTCCAAGCTTGCCAGCTGACCAGACCATGTCCAGGATCCTGACCAGGATGTACCTTTTGGGTTTACAGCCTTGTCTCTGTCCTTCCTCCAGAGCAGTTGAACCCCACTTGCCCACCCCCTATGTTCCAGAGGAAGCAGCTTTCATTTTTGGGTGGCCTTCTTGTCTGACCCTGCTTTCTCAGAGTCAGCCGAGGCTCTCATCACATAATGAGGCCACACAACTTCTCAGTGGGTCACAATGGGCACTCGGTCAGTGACCACCTCCCCCGATAGTGATCCTGTCACCTTTTCTGAGCTTGATTGGCTTCTGCCATATTTCTGCAAGAGGTTCAGGGTCAACTCTTCTCCTTGGTGTGGTTTTTAGTTGAGATCTTGCTGTGTTGCCAGGGTAGCCTGGAACTCAGCTCTTTCTGCCCTTGCTGGGATTGTAGAATCTCCCCACTGCTCCTGGCTCATTAGTGTTTCGTGGCGAGGCGTGTGTGTGTGTGTGTGTGTGTGTGTGTGTGTGTGTGTGTGTGTGTGTGTGGTTTTTCAAGGCAGGGTTTTTCTGTATAGCCCTGGCTGTCCTGGAACTCACTTTGTAGATCAGGCTGGACTCGAACTCAGAAATCCGCCTGCCTCTGCCTCCTGAGTGCTGGGATTAAAGGCATGTGCCATCACGCGGGCCATGGGGAGGCTTTTTGATAACATACCAACAACTCGGTCATCCGCTTTCTCAGAAAGATGCTAAGTAACCCTGTCATGCGATTTTGTATCTTCCTCCCAAGAAGAAAATGAGAGCCATGCCTGTTGTGATTTTTTGTTTATTTGTTTGTTTGTTTGTTTGTTTGTTTTTGAGACAGGGTTTCTCTGTATAGCCCTGGCTGTCCTGGAACTCAGTTTGTAGACCAGGCTGGCCTCGAACTCAGAAATCCGCCTGCCTCTGCCTCCCAAGTGCTGGGATTAAAGGCGTGCGCCACCACGCCCGGCTGTGATTTTTTTTTTTTAAAGATTTATTTTTAATTGTGTGTGTGTGTTCACACACATGTGTGCAGGAAGCCAGAGATTTCCTGGAGCTGGAGCTATAGGCAGTTGTGAGCAACCTGACATGGGGCCCTGCTGGGACCAAACTTGGACTCCCGCAAGTGCATACTTGTACCCATGCATACTCAACGGCTGATCCATAGCTATATCTCAAGGCTTTCTTTTTTCAAATGCTTGCATCTTAACTGTAGGGAATCCATAAAATAAACATAAGCAGAGTAGTAGAGCAAGCACATATAGTGTGTGTGTGTGTGTGTGTGTGTGTGTGTGTGTGTGTGTGTGTATGTGTGTATGTGTATTATCATCCCTAGAGACAATGCTAATTCTATGCTTTCTAATTTTTTACCATTTGAGAAATGTGATTATGGGACTAGAGAGATGCCTTTACAGTTAAGAACACTTCCTGCTCCTCCAGAGGACCTGAGTTCAGCACTCATTTCTGGGACTCCCATTGGCATGTCATTCTAGCTGTCAGGGATCCAATACCTTCTTCTGACCTCCAAGGACACCCACATATATGTGTCATATGTATACATATGGCACACACACAAAATATAACAAATCAGTAGTAAGAAGGAAATGTATACATATCATAATTAATATACTGCCTTGTTTTAATTTTCCTGAAATCTTTATAAGCACTTTCTTTCAAAAATATTCTCCATGTGATGGTTTGTTTCATTGGACATTGAGGCTCTTCACATTAAGCAGTTCCGAACAGTAAGGGACTAGCATCCTTGGACACCTGATGCTATGATGGTGAGGTATCACAGGGACCAGCACTGAGCTGCGTGGGGAAAGCCTGGCAGGAATGAGCTGAATTTTTCTTTTCCATCTGTATTGAAGGTGAAAAGTGCTGCTTTGGCAAGACCTTAGAAAAACGTGAGGTCTTCTGGTTTCATTTCAAAGTCCTCTGTGAGAAAGGAGAGTTAAAACTGTAGCCATAAAAGAAAAGAAATTATTTATATTACCACCACCACCATCGTCATCATTAACATAGAGTCTTTCTATTTAGCCCTGACCAGGGTGATATTTGCTATATACTGGGCTGGCCTTAAACTCATAGCAACTTTCCTGCATCATCTTTGAAGTGTTGGGAATATAGGCATCCACCAATATGCTGGTCTGTGACAGCATTGTCCAGTAGAGTTTGAAGCTGTGCGAGGAGCTCTCATGAGAACACACTGGAGAAATCCAGATGGGCTTGTGGGCCTCCCTTCTGTAACTTTGCTCACACTTGACACCCCCCCCCCAGCCCCCACCGTTCTCTTTAGCCAGTAGTTCCCCTTCTTTCTCAGCTTCTCTTAGACTCTTCATGCTGTTCCACAGTCTTTCAAGGGAGCCAGGTTTCACAGGCTCTCCTTAAGGACCGGGATGACCTGTAACAGTAAGGAAGGGGTGCTGTGCCCCAGCTGCACACGGGGTTGGGGGTATTGCACACACCCCAGTCCTACCCAACACCCAGACTGGAGCTTTGCGCTTCAGGAAAGATCTAATTGGGTAGAAGAGATTTGCTTAGAAGGTTCCAAGCTGGTAAATATTAAGTTAAGGAGGTGGATCGAGATGGTGCATTGGGTATGGAAATGGTGTCTACCGTGTGGGTACCGTAAACCATTTTTAAGAAGCATTGGGGTTTTCTGTGGGGTGTGTGTGTGTGTGTGTGTGTGTGTGTGTGTGTGTGTGTGTGTTTATCTCTGTGATTGTGCATTGGTGTACATATTTCTGGGTTAAAATTGGTATAGAAAGGATGTTATTCAAGTGAAAAATGGCTAATTTTAAATGTAAACTCAGAACAGGCTATGCAAGTATTAGAGTTTGGGTGTCTTTAGTTCTTTAATCAAATTATTTTTCTAGTTAGGGTACCACCATTGAGCTGTATTGCTTTGTTTGAACTTACCAAAGAAACAAAAATCACTCTACATTCTTTCTTGGGTTAGGATGCACCACTGTTCAGTTGAATTGTCCTTTTCAATCTTTTTTTAAAAAGAGGGGAAGGAGGGAGGAGGGTGGGGGGAGAGAGAGAGAGAGATTGATTGATGGTTTGATTTGATGTTTCTTGCTGTGTGGCACAGACATGCCCATTGCAGCATGGTTACGCTTTCTAAACCAATGTTCCTGAGTGTGTCTTAGAACTGACCCGCTGTGAATGAGCAGTGTCGGTTGTCCTGAAAAGCTTGGCTCACAGCTAAAATGTTCTTGTGTGTCTCTTCTCAGTGACTTCTACCCCCGAGTTCCTTAGATGCTAAGTAGTGGCTTTGACGTGAGCTGAGGCTGACTGACTGTATCTCGCTGCGCTTCTTCTGTTCTAGAATAATCTATAAGTGTTCCATGTGCGACACTGTGTTCACTCTGCAAACCTTGCTGTATCGCCACTTTGACCAGCACACTGACAACCAGAAGGTGTCTGTTTTCAAGTGTCCAGACTGTTCTCTTTTATATGCCCAGAAGCAACTTATGATGGACCATATCAAGGTGTGTGTGCGCGTCTCTCCTCCCGTCTAAGTGAACCGCAGATTCATGCATGGTCGTAGGCCCTGGCCGAGCTGCAGATTTCTGTAGAGCATGCTGCTACATTGAGGGGAAGAAATGGATACTGGCCCATTGCCACATGCTGTCTTCATGTTCAGTTGGCCTTTGGGGTGCTGTTTACCCAGAAGTCTTGCTCTGTCTCCCCAAGACTGCTGAAAAGGAACAGGTGTGCATGCTCTGGTTTAAAAGAATAATAAAGTTATTAGGGCTCTCTGTATGTACATGAAACTGATGACTGTGAAATTTTCTCAAAATATGAGGTTTATTTTTGTTTAATTATGTCTGTGTGGGTATGTGCATGTGGGTTCAAATGTACTTAGAGGCAGAGGTCAGACTCTCCTGGAGCTAGAACAGGCTGTCGTAAACTGTGGCGTGGGCACTGGGAAATGAACCCAGGTCTTCTGTAACTGCAATAAGTGTCCTTAACTGCTGAGCTAGCTCTTTAGCTTTTGTAGTTGCTGTTCTGAGAATTCTGTCATACGGGATTAAGAAATAGGGGTTTTGATGAAGTTATGCTAATTTATATAAATATTGATACATTCAGAAAAATTGGTCCTCCCTTGAAATTATATAAGCATTTAGCTTTTTATTGTATTTGATACCCTTTAGTCTTTCGTTTTTGTTTCTGTTTTCCCTCCCTATAAAAATAGCATATAATCCAGGTATGATGGCAGATACTTTTAAGTTGGAGCCAGAGGCAGGAGGATCTCTGTGAGTTGAAGGCCAGCCTGGTTTACATGGCAAGTTCTAGGCTAGCCAGGGCTGCATAGTTATACCTTATCTCTTTTTAATTTATATTATGTGTATGAGTTTTTGCCCGTGTGATGTATGTGCACTGTATCCAAGCCTGGTACCTTCTGAGGTCAGAAGAGGGCATCTGTTCCCCTGTGAATGAATGGACTGACTCTCTTGCAGAGAGTAATAAGTGTTCTTAGCCACTGAGTTAGTGGATGGTAAACATTTAGGGTCGACTGGGTGTTGAACCTGCTGTAGTGTTTAGTATTCATTTGGATTCTCTTGTCTCCACCCCCTCGAGAGGCACCAAGCTCCACTTGGAGCCTCAAAGGCTCATATGTAATTACAGGTTGCTTGCTTTTCTTGAGATAAGGTCTTAAGATGACAAGCTAGGTTGCCTCCTATGTAAACCATGGTGGCCTTGACTTCTTGGAAATCTTCCTGCTCCTACCTCCTAAGTGACAAGATAGAAGGCTAGTGCCACTGCCTGTTAGCTCTGGCTTCTTACTTTTCCCTGTGAAGGGGAGGCAGGCAGGCTGGGGGGGGGTGCTTCTCACAAGACTGCTGAGAGTGGGTTTCTGGAACTTAATCTTGGCATCAGCAAGTAGTTAGTGTCCAGGGTGTGGGTCTCCTTGTAATAGTGAACATGGATGAAGGGGATGGAGGAGGATCTGACCCTGTGGCCGCAGGACTGGATTGGTTTTAGTTACCTGAACTTACCGTCACCGGCCTGTGTGATAAGACAATGGGACTGGTTTTATTTTAAGTAAATCCTATTGTCCTTAAACTCCTGTTATTATGCTTGGTAGGTAAGAATAAATAGAATTTTTAGAGGCACGTTTATGTTTAAAGCGATGCATCTCTTGTTTCATATTTAGCTTGTCTGATACCTGTAATGCCCTCTGATATAGTCATAAAGCAAAACTGGAATGGGGGTGTTAGGGAGGTGGTCTGGGTGTCTCTCTCTCTCTCTGTTTTTCTGTCTCTTTCTGTCTCTCAGTCTCTCAGTATCTCTCTCCCCCTCATTCTCTTCTGTTCTCACATTCATTAATTCTGTCTGTCTGTCTCTCAATCTCTCTGTCTCCCCTCTCGCTCTCTTCTGTTCTCTCTCACATTCATTCATTCATTCATCCACTCATATTCTTTCTCTCTCTCTCTCTCTCTCTCTCTCTCTCTCTCTCTCTCTCTCTCTCTCTCTGTGTATGTGTCAGGTGGCCCATTTTTACTTGATTCACATTTTGTCTCTGTTCTTCCAGAATCCATGTTTATTTACTTTGTAGGTCCTTACACAACATACTGACATTCACATTTAGGCGAACGTTTAATTTATACTCATCAGAGTTAGCTGTTACAAGAGCCAAGGAAAAATCAGGTCTGAAAGAATTACGTTGTATTACTATCTTTAGATGGTTCTAGGGATCAGATGTAGGGCCTTGCATGTGCTAGGCACATTTGCATTCCTTTCGTTAAAAAGACAGCTGATCTTCGCTTTTTACGCAGTGTGTACGCCTGCATTTAGCACAAGCTCCAGTGCTGTGTCTTGTCTTGGCAGAGCCCTCACTTCTTTTCCATGATTTCTGTCCCCAGGGTTACTTTGTGTCCCTGCCCCCTCTTCCATTTGCGTAGAAGCTTATGGAAAGTTTAAGGATTGAGGCTCTGTTCCTTGCGTTTTAAGTGTTAAGAAACATTAAAAACTCCGCTGAAGAGAGAGTGCAGTTATTAAAATGGATGGATGATGCCTGGTCATTCCATGGACACATGTCAAACTTGCATGCACGCATGTTGCACACACATACAAGTGTAAGCAGGCAAGCTGTATACTGAGGCACAAACTAGGTACCTTCTGTGCACATAGAAGTCTGGCATGTACAGACTTCTGGAAAATAAGTAGGTGTGACTGTAAGGAAATTGTCCACCCTGCTTCCCCTGATCAAATGTTGCTCTCAACTCCATGGGTGGGCCAGTTGACTCTCGAGTCCTTTCCTGGTGAGAATACCATACAACTCACCTTTCTTCCTGGGAAGGACAGTGTGGAAGAAGTCCACTAATGCTGGTGGTGTCTCGAAAAGCCAAAATAAATAAATAAATAAATAGAAAGCATCCCAGGGGAGGGGAGGGGAGGTACAGAATGATGTCATCCTTGACAACTCGGGGCAGCGGGGGGGGGGGGGGGGGGACCAAGCCTTCCATAGAGCTAGTCTCTGTGACCGTGTGGACCCTGGTGTCAGAGGTCCTGAACAGATAAGCTATGTCTCAAAGCACAGGCTTGCTGCCTTTAGTGCAGAGCCAACAAAAATCAAAGTGAGCCAGTCTTTAGAATCAACTGCATTGATTGGATCTGGTGGTACTGGCCCAAACCTCAGCTACTGGGGTCGTTAAGTTCAAAGCTTGCCTGAGCGAGCTAGCCTCAGTAACCCGATGAGACTGTCTCAAAATAAAAGGTGGGAGGGAAGCTGCATATGTCCTATGGAATGCTTGCCAGGAATGCGCTCAGCCCCACACTTAAGGCTTAGGATGGGAGGAGCCAAAAAGGGTCTCATTTTACTGATTTTTATCCCACTCACATTCAGAATCCTATAGGTTCAGGGTAGCTGTTTGTTGGCTAGTGTATTAGTGATAATAAACAACTACTCAATTTTAAAAGACTTTTTGAGTACCTACTGGGTATATTCAGAGAGACTATATACTCCTAGTAAAGGGGAGTTGGGAGGTGAGAATTACCCCCAAGCCCTGATGGTACTTGTACCCAAAGTTTCCAAGAATATGCAAAGCAGCATGTCTTGCTGGATCACGGGCCTTGATACTTCTGCACATGAGCCTACTTAAACAATTCTGCAAGTGGGAAATGGTCTCCCACAGGGAGGGCAGAGCCAGTATGTTTAGGGACAGAGGCCTGTCTTCAGAGAGTGTTAAATGGTGCTGATGGGTAAGCCTTAGAGAAGTATGTGGAACTATGGTCAGTATGATGGCTCAGTGTTAAGGCACCCACTGACCTGAGTTTGATCTCCAGGGCCGCCCTGAGCGGTGTAATGAGACACTCGACTCCTGTTAGACACTTGGCCTCACATGCACACACACAAGCACAGCACACACACACAACATAGGTAAATGTTAAAAATAGAACTAAAACACAGAATAGAGCAGTCATTAAAGTTATTATTATGCTTCTTCATAGGGCTAGTGAGATCACTCTCTGGATAAAGGTTTCTGTTGCCATCCTAATGGCCTGGGTCTCGTTCCCAGGACCTACATGGCACAAGGAGGGAACCGACTCCTGCAAGTTACCCTCTGAACTCCACACAAGTTAAAACAGTTAATGCTCCTTTATCTGGCTCCCTCCCTCCCCCCAACTTTATTTTTGATACGGAGTCTCACTATATCATCCTAGCCTGCATAGAACTTGTTACATGGACTAGACTGGCCTCTGCCTGCCTTAGTGGATTTAAAGGTGTTTGCTACCATTCTCGGCTCCACTGTTTTTTTTTGTTTTTTTAATTCATCTTGATTTATTTAAAAAAAATTTTGTGTCAAGAGGGTCACTGTGTAGCCCAGGCCACCTGGGACTTTCTGTGTAAGAGATCTTTCTGCTTCTGTCTCCTGCGTGCTAGGGTTACAGGTGTGCAGCGCCATGTCTGACTTGTCCCTTATGTTTTTAAAAATGTCTATTTCTAGTTTAGAAGATACTTCTCTGAATGATTGTCAAATTCTGTTGAAACGGTGAGATTTGTGATAGGCATTTCTTTTCTCTTTACTATGCAGTCTATGCATGGAACATTGAAAAGTATTGAAGGGCCTCCAAACTTGGGTATAAACTTGCCTTTGAGCGTTAAGCCTGCAACTCAGAATTCAGCAAACCACAGCAGAGAGGATGCCAAGTCCGTGAATGGGAAAGAGAAACTGGAAAAGAAGTCTCCATCTCCTGCAAAGAAATCCACAGAACCCAAGAAGATGGCCAGTCTCGGGTGGACGTGTTGGGAGTGTGACCGTCTGTTCACACAGAGGGATGTGTATCTGTCTCACATGAGGAAGGAGCATGGGAAGGTCAGTAAGAGTGACATCCATGCTCCGGCACCGGTGAATGCTGGTGACCCTCTGCCATTCAGTCTCTGCCAGTAGTTAGGATTAGTGTAACCTCGGTGTCCATGTGCCTCACTTGCTTTATCTGTGAAATGGACATTCCCAAACCCTTCCAGTCCTGCCTGCCTTCCCTTGTACACTCCACAGTAGCAGTAGCTTGTCAGTCATGTCTGTTGATAGCTGAGGATGCTGCAGATGAGGTTAAGGCTCATCCGAGTGCTTGTGACCAGCAAGGAAGAGAGGAGGTGCAAGGCAGCAGTGATGCTGACTGCTGCCAGCCTGCTTCTGCTTCTGCCCTCTGGGAACCCAGGCGCCATTGCACACCAGGCTGGGTAGAAGGAATGAAGCTTATTTGGGCAGGTGGGTTCCACAGAACTTGAGTCTGGCAGAGAGAGCTGGGAAGAAAGGGTCTTCTCTAAGATGGTTTTCAGTTTAATGAGGTTAACAAAGGCTGTATAAACCCTGGGGAGTGGCTAGGGGTTTGGGGGCAAGTGTATGTTATCGGCTGGTGCCAAGGTGCTGGGAAGGGTTCATTTGCATGAACAGGAATTTCAGGTGCTTGCTGGATACATCCTTACAGGGGGAGAGAGGAAGTTAATTAAACCTGTGTAATTTGGCCACAAGGCTTCGATACTACCTCAAGGGGGGCAAAGGTGGGGGTCACACAGACTCCATGCCCTGGGAAGTTACAGTCCTTACTCCTGCTGCTCTTAAGATGAGATTTTCGGGGTATGGCTATGTCTTGACCTCACTCTTGCTCTTTTTGGGGTCCCCCAGTTGTGCGGCTTTCCTGCCCTCCAGAGTGCTCCTGGTGGCTTTGTGAGTCACCTAGAGTTTGCAGTACAAGGATGAACTTCATGCCTTACAACAAGCTCGCAATCTTGACTCCTGAAGTCAGTCAACAAATGGTTGTACTGTCTCTTTTATGATTTATTTACTTTTACTTTGTGTGTATGAGTGTGTATGAGCATGCGCACCATGTGTATGCAGTGTTCACAGGGACTTAAGAGGGCGTCAGATCCTTTGGAACTGAGTTACAGAGCTGGTTGTGAGCCCTGGGTGCTGGGAATTGAACCTAGGTCCTATGAGAGCACCCAGTGCTGTAACTGTTGAACCATCTCTCTAGCCCTTGCTTTCTTTTTTTAAGACAATAAATCTACATTGCTAAGTGGTAAGATTTTTTTAAAACCACCTAAAAGAACCAGTGAGATGGTTCAACAGGTAAAAGCACTTGCTGCTATGTCTGGTGACCTGAGCTCAACCCTAGGATCCACATAGGAGAAGGAGAGAGCAGACAAGTGGCCTGTATGACACTCAGGGGCGTGTCATATGGACACACATGCATAGAACAAATAAATGTAAGAAAAAACATCTATTAGACTTAATAAATTAAACACAATTACTTTTTATATTACCTATTACTGTATTTGGATACTATATTAGGCTGTGTTCACATTTTCTGATTGTTTGGGATCCAGAAAGAATCCATAGCAGGAGTCTCTGAATTTTTATTTTGAATGTGCTATTCGATTATTGTGAAAATGACACTGTTTGACCGATAGTTTCTCTCAACATTACTGGGCTTGGAATCTGTGTGTGTGTGTGTGTGTGTGTGTGTGTGTGTGTGGTATGTGTCTCTGGGTATGTAGGTGCCCTGGCTCTGATGTAGAGGTCAGAGGACAACCTTGTGTGTAGGTACTCTCCTTCTACCTTGTTGGAGTCTTTTGTTCACTGTTGCATTCACTGAGCTAGCTGGACCACGAGTTTCCAGGAGATCATCTGTCTCTGCCTCTGTCTCCCAGTTCACTGTGGAAGTGGTGGGATATGCACTCCTAGGAGGAGCTTTGCGTGGGTTCTGGGGTTCCAGACGCAGGTCCTGGTACTTTCCTGGCAGTGCTTTAGCCACTGGGCTATCTCCTGAGCCTCAGGTTGAAGTCTTTAGATACAGATACGTCCTAGGTACTTTCATTTTATTAAAAAATAATAATTTGTTTATTTTTATTTGATGTACATTGGTGTTTTGACTGCATGTATGTCTGTATGAGAGTGTTGGATCTCCTGGAACAGGAATTACAGATGGTTATGGGCTGCCATGTGGTTGCTGGGAATTGAACCCAGGACCTCTGGAAGAGCAGTCAGTGCTCTGATCTGCTGAGCCATCTCTCCAGCCACTATACTTTTGTTTTTATATTACATCATGAGGAATATAGCTTGTCACACTTTTGATGATACTAAAATTGATTTGCGAGTTCAAAGGCATAATAGTTTTAAAGAAAAAATGCATTATCTTATTGTTTTAACCTTTATCTAGCTTTGTCCTTGTGAGAATGTACAGCAATGATTAGCCACTAGTTTATACTGGACCTTGAAGAACCTTCTATACAGAGTAGTACTTGTCACATTTATTAATCCACCTCATTTATTTATACTGTTTATTGAACCACTTATAAAGCTAATGTCTTTGCTTTTGACCACTGAAATCATAAATTCTTTACCCATTTCAGGGATCCCAAGGTAAGGCGGCACTTTTTTTTTGCATTTGCTTTAGTACATTATCTCTTTAGATAAATTAAGAAGAGTTCCTTATGGGCTGTATCTGGCTTCATCTAGGTAGCTATGAGTTCTTGTATATTATTCTCCTTGGCAGCAAAGAACATTTTCTAAAGGACAGATCTGACCATGTCTCATCCTTTCCTAAGACACTGTGTTCACCTCTCTTGAGAGAGAGCCATGTCTTTGTGCTTTCCTGGGTCTGTTCCTCCGGCAACCCTACAGCCATGACTTTGTAAGTTGCACCTGGGCAAGGGATGTCCTTTCAGTGTTCCAAACACTGCCCATTTGCTTCTGGGGCTCTTTCAGTCTAGTAGTGTGAGAGACCACACTTCTGGTGGCTAGTGTCTTATCCTTTAGGTCTCAGCTGGGACAGCACCTCATCTAGAAATTCTTTCTTGGTCCCCTGATACCAAATGATTTCTTTTTCTTGAATGTTTTAGTAGCATTCATTGCTTGTTTCTCCCACTAAATGTCCCCTCTCAGTTTTGTCTGTGGAAACTCTGGTTTGCACTTCATGGTGGGTTGGAAATACTTCTTGCATTAATATGAGTGAGTTCTACTTTGGAAGGCATCTTGCCCTCTTAGACCTAACCTTCCCTCTGAAGTTACCCATGCTATCGTGACCTCCAAGAGTCCTGTATTATAGTGACCTACAAGGAGTTGTATGTGAGGAGACAAGCACCCATCAGTCCTTAGGCTAAGATGAGCCAAGGCTCTGAAATACCCAGTTCTAATATGGGAACAGACAGTTTGGAAAGGTGTCAGGAGAGCACAGATATCATTCCTGTCCTGGCAGAAGCATCCGTTTGATAGATTACCTGATAAAATATCATGGTGCATAGAAAGTACCTGTCAGTGTGAAGGTATACTTGATTCCAGACTACAGTTAGCACTCAGAAGTAAATATATGAATGTGTGGGATATTGTTTCAGTAACCTGGCAGCTGGGCCAGCCACAGAACGGCCACTGCTTGCGTGTTACTGCTGGTAGAATGGTTATTTTAACATGGTTTTGGGAAAAGATCTAAGTTAGGGGTATCCTCAACTGGTAAAAAGATATAGAGATTAATATGCTGTATCTGGCTTCATCTACTGCTGTGTGTGTGTGTGTGTGTGTGTGTGTGTGTGTGTGTGTGTGTGTGTGTGTNCCCTTAGGCTTGCCCAGAGGTCCATCTCCCTGGTCTAGAGTCTTTTAAGTTGACAACTAACTCTGACTATTATACTTGGGGTCTGAGGATTGGACTCAGGCAGTCAGGCTTGCACAGTTAATATCTATCTTTACCCACCGAGCCACTTTGCTGCCCCCAGATAGTTTAATAAAAAACTTAGAGATGTACTGAATTACTATCTTATTCATTTAAAATATTTTAAAATATTTCACTTTAAAAAGTATTTTTAAAGGAGAAATAGTTAAAAGGAAGAATGTCACAGGAATGCCTCAGGTAGACAACCAGTAGAAAAGTGGATCATTTGCTGACGTTGGTAAAACTATTCAGTGTGGCTGGATTTAACATATACTTGGTGATGAAGTCTTTAAAATTTTTGTTATTATTATTTCTTGGGAGGGTGTTGTCTGTGCCACAGTGAGTCTGGGGTATTGGGGGGGGGTTACCTTATGGAATCACTGCTTTCCTTCCATCTTTATATGAGTCTGGGGGCCCAGCTTGGATCTTCAGGCTTGCACTGCAGACATCGTTACCCACTACGCCATCATCTCCCGGATCCCTGATTATGAGCACCTGGGGGTGAGTCCTGCTTTGGCTTTGTTATTGCTCAGCTCTTGGCCTTGCAATGAACTCACTAATTGAAGTCGGTCTCTTTACATCAGTGTTTCATGCAGGGGTGAGGGCTTTTGTGTTAGCCACAAGCACAGAGCTGGGTACAGGTTTGCAAATTAAATAGTTTTCCAATCAAAGAAGGCCTCTTGTCTTTGGGGTCTCTGTACTCTTTTTGCCATAAAATTAGGTGGTTGGTGAAGCTCCAAGCTTCAGTCCTTCAGTTTCAGGTGCGTTGTATCTCCTGATGTTTTTTTGTTTGCTCTGTGGGGTCATTCTAGGGACCTCAAATTAATATTTACCAAATGAGATTATGTCTGAGGTCATTCTTAAAGATCAACCATTCTGCAGTTATAAGAGTTAATGCTATGTAACACAGAAAGTAAGTTATCTATATTTGTTCAAATCTTTATGATTAAAGGGTAATCCATGATAATCGTCATTTTCTCATTGATTATCTGATAATACCCCTAGACAAAGGAACCATTGCTAACTTGTTTTATTAATGATTTATTTATTTATTTTATGTATATGAGTACACTGTAGCTGTACAGATGGTTGTGAGCCACCATGTAGTTGTCAGGATTTGAACTCGGGACCTTTGGAAGAGCAGCCAGTGCTTTTTACCACTGAGCTATCTCTCCAGCCCTGCTAACTTGTTGATATGAGAATTCTGAAACAGAGGGGCATGTATGGATCATGAAACTCATGCCATGTGGACATGATTCTGGTTTTTTTGTTTTTTGTTTTTTGTTTTTTGTTTTTTTTTTTTTGGTTTTTCGAGACAGGGTTTCTCTGTATAGCCCTGGCTGTCCTGGAACTCACTTTGTAGACCAGGCTGGCCTCGAACTCAGAAATCCGCCTGCCTCTGCCTCCCAAGTGCTGGTGTGTTGTTGTTGTTGTTTTTGTTTGTTTGTTTATTTTTTTTAACGTGGGATTGAACCGTGATCATTAGGATTAATGGCAGGTGCCTGTACCCACTGAGCCATCCTGCTCACCCTAGAATCTCTGCCCGTCCCTGAAACAGGATCTTGCTGTGTGTCCCAGCTCGAGGTCCTGGGATGACAGGTATGCATCGCACCGGTTTTAGATTTTTAAATTTTACGCAAAAGAATCTTTGTATGATCAATGGTTTTTCCAGCCTTTATTATTTCTGACTAGCCAGTGTCGCCCTTGGTGGGTAGCCAAGGATGATCCTGAGCTCCTGATCTTTCTGCCCTAACTTCAGGCATGCAGGAGCATGGTTAGTGTCTGCAGTACTGAGTACTCAGTACTGAGGACTGACTCAGGCTTAGTGCTGAGCTAAGTCTCATCTCTAGCCCTAAACTTTGCTTTACATACTTTATAAATTTATAGCATTTAAAATGTTTCATTTTGAAGTGATTGTAGACTTACAGAAATTGGGTAGAACTTGTGTTTGCTCGTTACTGTCTTGGCCCACTGTCAACATTTTTGTGATTAGAGGATGTGGCAGAAACTTACTTGGACATCCATCATCATTGGACAATCACCAGGTCTCCAGACATAGTCTAGATGCTCTGCAGTCACCCCTTTCTTACCCTGCACCTAGTCTAGGCCTGGAGTTTGAGTTCAGTTGCTTGCTTGCTTGTCTGTCTTCATGGCAACTGGTTTAATATGAGATTCTACAACTTGGGCTTGTCTGGTGTGTCCCTTGTGATTTGTCATTTGGTTTTGGTAGGGATGTCACAGATCTGGTATTGTCCTCAGTGCATCCTGTTAGGATGTGACCTGGTGACTCTAACTCACTCCTGGATTTGCCAACTCTGAACCCTTAGTTATTTTGGTCAAGCTCCTTCATTGTAAATTGCTGTTTTCCCATTGCTTTGTGGTGAGATAATTTAAGATTATGCTACTATCCCGTTTCTCTTCCGTTTTGTCCCTTTGCTGTGACTGTCTTCTTCTTCATGTTGGCTGCTGTGGCCATGCAAGGCCGGCCGTGTGTGGCTTTGCTCTGTCACTGTGTTAAGAATAAATTCAGTTTGTATCAAGGGCTGGATGATGGACTTACACCTAATTATTTTCCTCCTTAATGGTTCTACAGCTCCCGTGTCTTCTGGGCAAGCTTGTTCCAGAATGTCCCCTTTGTCATCTTGTCCCTCCTTCCCGGCTCTGCAGCCAACCATTCCTTTGGGAGCCTGGATGTTTAGCTGAGAATGGCAACACCATGTTTTACTTTAATTTAAGAGACTCTTATGTGTGGTTGATCCCTACTGAGCACTGGGAACTGTAACTGGGAAAGTGACAGTTATGGGTGGAGTTACCAGTAGGAGCTCAGCTATGTAGTGTGAGGTGGTAGTCTTGGCCTGTTTGTTGTATGTTCTCAGAATTAGAATGAGAAACTTTGGACAGTATGTCCAGCTATTGGAAGGTAGATGTTGGGGTGTGTGTGTGTGTCAGACAGACAAATACACATAGAAAGAGAGAGGAAAGGGGGAGAGAGAAGAGAGATTATTTAGTACATAGTCCTACAACTTGGACTTGTCTAGTGATTATACAATGTGTATTCTTTTTAAATGTGTGTGTGTGTGTGTGTGTGTGTGTGTGTGTGTGTGAGTGTGTGTGCATGTACACATGTGGATATGTTGTAAGTTCACGTACATATGTAAAGGTCAGGAACAACCTCTAGTGTTGGTCCTCCTGTTTGGCCATCTTTGAGTCAGGACCTCAGGTTTGCTGCTTCATTTGCTGGGCTGCTGACTTGGGAGCTCTTTGGGATTGTCCTCTTTCCACTCCCATCTTGCCCTAGGAGCCCTGGGATTGCAGATGGATGCCACTATGCCTGGCTTTCTGTGCACTCTGGGAATCTGGACTCAGGTTCTTAGACTTGCACACATTTCATTTAGTCCTGGAAGGAATTTCTGATAAAGATGTTTAGTCAAGTAAGGAACACACATGCACATTGTTTTAAGGGAAAATTGGGACTGTTCACTTGGTGCAATTAATAACCAGGGTCTCAATAAACAACATTTCTTTTCACACTTGATCTGAGCTGTGGAGGGGAACAACTAGGATGAAGCCAGTGTGTCAGCAGGAGAGCTGCAGAAAGCAGTGAGTCTGGCACAGGGCTTCCTCTTGGAGCCCTACCTCTGGGCTTCCTCTTGGAGCCCGACCTCTGGGCTCCCCAAGTCAACAAGCCGGTCTCCATGGGAGTGGAACACATGTGGCCGATTTTTAAAGCTTCCCAGTGATTCCAGTGGACAACCAGGGTTTAAAACATCTGAGGTCCTCCGTGCAGCATCCCTCGGCCCTATTGTGCCAGCGCATATGCTTAACACATCACCAGGTACTTTTGCTGAATTCTATTCAGGGAAGATTGATCCCAAGCACAGAAGCTCACAAAATCCACCCTGTATTTCTTTTTGATGGAAGTAGCACATTTCACAGGAGTCATCTGAGGCGGTCTGACATCCTAGGATGTCTTCATGTTGTTCCCTAAGGGTGTAAACCCCAGTTCAGGGCAAAGCTAAAGATATTACCAGCAAATTCTATTTTTGTGTGTATGTGTATGTATGTGTATATAGGCATGCATGTGCTAGTGTGCATGTGTAGACGTCAGAAGGCCACTTGAGGGAATCTGTTTTCTCTTTCTTCCGTGTATGGCCCAGGGGCTGAACTCGGAGTATCAGGGTTAGTGGCAAGTGCCTTTACCCACTAAGCCATCTGTCAAATGCCAAAGATGTCGCCCCTTGCTTTTTCTACAAGGTGTGGATGATTTGTAATGCCTGCCATTTTTCAGTCTTTCATGGAATAGACTTTCAGGTGTAGCTAAAGGGCAGTGGGAGAATGGTCCGCAGGACGCCGGGGCCTGGGCGGAGCTGGGGCCTGATGTGCTGGCTTGTGCCTTTGGAAATGATGGTTGTGTGTTCCCCAGCTTACAGCAGCCATGTCCAGACTTCCTGGGATCCTTTAAAACTTCACACTTGTGCGTGTGTGTGTGTGTGTGTGTGTGTGTGCGCGCGCGCGCGCGCGCACACGTGTGCGTGCATATACGCGCACATGCACATGTGTGAGACACACACACACACATTTTTTAAAAGCCGTCTGTCCAACATAGGTCTCACTCATGTTTATAAAAGGGACAGAGCACAATTTATTAATTTTTATTAATCTGTGGGTTAAATATCATCTTTTCCTTTGTCTGTTGCCTTTAACCCTTGATGCTCCCTTTAATGATGACCATTGACTATGAACAGAAGAAAAATAGCATCTGGCTTGCACATTTTCCTCCCAGATGGTTGTTGTTTCTTCTTCTTCTTCTTCTTCTTCTTCTTCTTCTTCTTCTTCTTCTTCTTCTTCTTCTTCTTCTTC
>LR749656.1:1209256-1230714 GCA_902729485.2 Mus minutoides
GCAAGGGAAAGAACCCTCTTGGAATTCCCCTCTTGGAATTCCAGAGAAACCTAAGGACAGCCACCTCCTACATTCCTGAATCGTGACCCCAGTCAGTTCCCATGGCTGTCCTAGGAGACAAGCTATTTTTTTTTTTTTTTTAAACAAACGAGAGAAATAGGTCTGAATCTTCCCGGGACCTGTCAGGCTTGGTCCAAAGACTGATTTGAGGAATGAAGGATATCTTGTTTCAGTTTCCTCTTGTTATGGAAGCCGCTCCACCCACCCACTCAACTTGCCCCCACAGGCAGAACCGCAGACACTCAACAGCCCTGTACCTGGAGGGGTGGAGTTACAGTTTCTTCTCTTTTTCCTCCCAGTGCAATGGCTGGACTTGGTACCTCGCCAGCGACTTCCAGTTCCACCTCATGACACCGCTGATCTTCTTCGTCCATGGAAAGTGGGTTTGAGACTTTTCTTTTCCCTCGGGGTCCTTTGGCCTGGAACACAGCTACACTTCAGCTTTGTAGGAAGCAGCTTTTTAGAAGTTAG
The DNA here is from genome assembly GCA_902729485.2 of Mus minutoides. Lineage (NCBI taxonomy): Eukaryota > Metazoa > Chordata > Mammalia > Rodentia > Muridae > Mus > Mus minutoides. The sequence goes on from LR749656.1 coordinate 1,209,788, forward strand.
GAAATTAACTTTCCAGAAATGGAGACGCCACTCCCCTCCCCCCTGCCCTCCTTCCAGCCCCATGTAAATCAGTGCATTTCTCCAGATTTATCATCAGGGTGTGTGACTCCGGGGCTCAGCATTTTCCAGCCCAGCCGTTCACATAAACAGGTCCACATATTGACACGACGCACACACCTGACAGTTTCCAGGATTTATATTTTATTTTTTATGGAATATAAAAATGGTGCCCGAGTTTTCACGATGATAAATGGCCCTGTGATGACTGCCTTCGAACACTCTACCTTTCCCTGTAGCTGTTTCCACGGGGACATATTTCTACGTGGAATTACCAGGTCAAAGGGCGGCAGTGATTCCTTAGAGCTTGTTACCTGCTGGGAGATTGCTCCTTGGAAAGCAGAGTGTAATTTACAGTGCCCCTAGCAATGTGTCAATGTACCTGCCGCCCCACGGCTTGTATTTATCGCCTTAATTTTGTTAGCTTTAGAAACACTTTTCAGTCTCAATAATTTACAGGAAGATTTATAGTGTGCTATTATTTTTTAAAATGAATTTATTGTTCTTTCTTGTTAAAATATGTGTTCGATTTAGGAAACATTAGAATTAAGAGAAAGGAAAATATTCACTCCAGTCCATCACTCATGGCAAACTAGGTACAATGTTAGCACTCTGGAGCTGTCTTTCTGTTTGTTTTTTTTTTCCCTGCCCAGTGTTTTAAAGATGAAAGCATGCTTGCCTCTCCACATCTTTTAAAAATAGTATTTAAACCTACATTTTACTATATTATTTTACTAACTGTGAACAAAATTGTAATGTCTGCCTAACATTCGATTTCCTGAATAAAGTATAATTGACTGGTGCCTCCTCCCATTGCAACATACTTAGATTATTTCCAGTCTCATGCATTCATAAATAACTCCCCACAAATACTTTCATGACAACCATTGGTCTCCAACTTCTGGGTTTCTTCAGAATGCACATTCTAGGGGGAAATTACTGGGTCAAAGGGCACATATGTCTTACAGCCCTTGAAGGTAATGGGAATTACTTTAAAAACAAACAAAAAACCCCAAACACAAGAGGGTTCCACATTTCTGAGCCATGGCAGATCCTCACAGGCCCGATCTTGCCTGGTTCTCCTCTGAGTGACCAGACCAGGGTGCCTGACTTAGAGGCTGTGTCCTCAGACCGTCTCCTGCCAAAGAATCCCACAGTAGGACAGCTGGGATCTCTCTATGTGCCACCGCAGAGTGTACAGGAATTAGTGTGTATAACCACCAATGGAACAGAAGATACTGGGGAAATTCCTTTTTTCCTACACTACTCAGAGAGTTCTGAGGCATATTACACAAAGCTATAGAACTTTCTGGAAGAATTGAGTGCTGGCCACCTCAACAGCTGATCTTGTATTGGCTCTCCCTTTCTGCCTCTCTTCCACACCGTCACATAAACCTCCCACAATTAGACGTTTCTCTCAGGCTTGGCTTATGCTAGCAAGGAGAACTGGGTTCTCTTCCCTTCTCTATTCCACCCCCCCCCCTTCCCTGGAGTGGGTGGCTGTGTCCAATCTGTGTCCCATCCATCCTTAAACAAATCGCTTCTCTCCTTAGTCAACCACCACTGATGTCCTTATAGTATTTTGTAGAGGACAGGCGATGTTCCCAGGAACGGTCTTCCTTTGAGCCACAGTGCTTCTGGAAAGCATGCTTGCCTCTCACACACGGCACTTTTAAGTATCCCCGTTTAGAAGAGGAACCCAACTTCAAGTTCCTGTCCACAGTCTCACTGCTGGTCAGTGGTCAAGGTCAGGCAGTCCAGGAACTCCTAGCCCACCCAGTTTTTTCCTGCTGGGTTGAAGTCCCACTTCCTCTCTTGAAAGCAAGGCCCCAGGGCTCTGGGGTTGTGGCAGCTCATTCGTGCTGCGATGGAGGTAGCTGAAAGGCGGTTCCTTCTCTGCCTTCTCTTCTGCAGAAGTAAACGTGTTCTCGTCCTCCTCGGAGGCCTGCTGTTCCTGGCGTCTTCCACAGCCACCGCTCTGCTCACCTTGGCTTATAAACTTCCGGTGGCATCTCCAGCAGCAGCCAGGTAACAGGGTTCCAACTTGGTCCTCTCTGTCCCTTGCCTACCCTCGCCAGGGCCAGGATATCTAAGGGCGGTTTGCACAATGACGTCAGGATGCTTGTCCTGTGCCTATCAAGTTATGGAAAAACTGGGTTAGACACCTTTGATTTGGATGGAAGTTCCAAATTTCCCAACCTTTCATTTTGCAGAGGATTCAGATGGGGAGAACGAAATGCATCTGCTCAATAAAATGTTTCTCAGAGGACAGGAGCGCCCCCGTGTGGCTGAAGTAGTGTTGATAACAGATACCTTTCAGGAAGGAGAATCTGAACCCATAAGGAAATTGGGGTTCTTTCTTCAAGGTCACACAGCACCTAAGAGGTGGCATAGGTGTTATTTGAACCTAGGACCTAAGTCTCTAAGCTCTTTTTTTACCTCCACAATAAGCTACTTACGATTCTGCTACAGAACTCAGTGTGCTAAACAGGAGCTTCCCAAGTCAGGAGCCAGAACTGCAGAAGTGATACTTGGGTAAGCCAGTTGACCACTCAGACTCGTCCAAAAGCCGCTGGACTCCAACCACTTATTCGCTGGCTGCAGACCAGCCACATGGGTCTCTCCCAAGCCATCGCTGCTGTTGTTCTCCGGGTAGAGAAGGATCTTCCCTTAGCATCTAAGATCCGGCAGGGTTGCCTCCCACACTTCTCTCAGATGTTGGTGGAAATATGACATTTTCCAAAGCAGCCTCCACTGACCTCTAACAAAGCCAGCACAAGGGGCTCTGGGAAGGTAGCTCAGCCAGTGCTTGTAAAGGCAAGCACAGGGACCCCGTGTGTGTACTCCCAAACCCCCATTAAAAAAAAAAAAAGGAGCCTTGTGGTACATACTTGGAATCCCAGTGCTGTGGCGGTGGAGACAGTAGATCCTGGAGCTTGCTGGCCAGCCAGCCTAACCTACTTGGTGATTTCTAGGCCAATAAAAGACAAATAACAACAGCAACAGCAACAACAACATGGGCCAACATGGCTCAGAGAGTAAAGGTGCTTGCTATAAACCCGAGGACCTAAGTTTAATCCTGGGACTTACCCACACGATGGGAGGAGAGAACAGGTTCCTGCAAGCTTGTTGACTGACCCCCATATCTGCATTGTGGTGAATACATATGAAAACACACACACACACACACACACACACACACACACACACACACACAGCCAACCTCCTCCTCTTCAGTGTTTCCGGAGAAGGCATGAATGTGACTCCCTAATATGCTCTCAGGTCTGTTGCTATTGATGTTAGAGGACATAGTTGAGAATTACAGCATTTAATAGTGTTGTCTTCCTCTTCCTCCTCTTCCTCATTACCTTCTCCTCTTCGTCTTCCTCCTCATTTTTATTGAGACAGAGTCTCTCTATGCAGCCTGTCCTGGAACTGGTTATGTAGACCAGGCTGGCTCAGAATTCACAAAGATCCACCTGCCTGTGCTTCCCAAGTGCTGGGATTAAAAGCGTGTACCACTATTCCCCAGCTTTCCAATGTCTCTGGCTTGTTTGGAACTTCTCTTTTCTCACAGACGCTTCTACATTCCTAGAGGTAGTGGGTCAGCCACCATGAATGAGTATTTAAAACAAATGAAGTCATCCTATGTCCTTGAGATCTGGGTATGGAGCTCAAGAGAATTTAGAATTTAAAAAACCAACTGTGACCCAAGGGCCTAGGACCTAGGGTCTAGGGTCTAGGGTCTAGACAGTCATTGCGTGTGGATCATTAGTGGGAAATCTATTCCATTTGTGGATTACCCCAGAGGAATTCCCTTTTTCCTCATCCAGTCAAAGCCGAGCCTTTGCCCCGCTTTCTTCTTGTTTTTCAGTGAAAATGGGACTGTCCTATATTTCTCAGAGTATTACACCAAGCCCTACTGTCGCTGTGGCCCGTTCCTTGTGGGCCTCTTCCTGAGCATGTTCATGCATTCAGACCACCCTACAGACATTCTCAAAACAATGGTATGTTGACCCCTTGTCGCCCTGTAAAGGCATGTGGCTGGCAGGGATTGCTGTGGCCTCTCTGGCTTGGCTCTTCCAAGCCAAATGCAGGCGGAGCTGGCTGCTGGATTGGTTACTGTACTGCACGTATGTTGTGTGTCCATACTAAAGCTTGAGGAGAACACTTTTTCTAGTCTTAGTCCCATCCTCCTTTCTGAGGCAAAGGACAAAGATGCCACTTGAGCTATTGGGACACAACTGTTGCCTCCAAGGCTTCTGCTGGCCTGACCTTCAAAGGCCTTGGTTTTGTTATAGACAGTTCAGAGTAGAGGCCCTTCTCTGTGGGAAATCTTGTATCACTCATGGTAATATACAGGAATAGGATGAGGCGGTACATATCTGTAATCCCAGCACTCCGGAGAACAGGAAGATTGCTGGCTCCAGCCTGGGGAGACAAAAATGAGAATATATATATATATATATATATATATATATATATATATATATATATAAAATATTTATTTATTATTATATCTAAGTATACTGTAGCTGTCTCCAGGCACACCAGAAGAGGGCATCAGATCTCATTACAGGTGGTTGTGAGCCACCATGTCGTTGCTGGGATTTGAACTCATGGCCTTCAGAAGAGTAGTCATTGCTCTTAATCACTGAGCCATCTCTCTGAGAATATATTTTTTTAAAAATTACCCTAACAAACAAGCAAGCAAACAAAAAGACTCATCAGGACAGGTATTGGAAGAGTGTATCTATTCCACATTGGTGTTTTAGTGTTCTGGAAATCTATTATCTGGCTGTAGATTTTAACACAGTACCATCAAAGAGATCCCTGAACACAGCCCAGGTCACATGAGGCTCCAGGGAGAACAGGGTGTTAACAAAGGGCAGAAGGTAGGATGAAGAAGAAACATTGGGAAGCCACATCAAGGGCCAGTGTCGGGGTTGGGGATGTGGAGCTAGGGACACAGACAGACTGAGCTGGAGAAGCAACTCAGTTGGGAAAAATAAGGATTCTGGTTCCTACTGGAGGAGGCCAAGCATACAGTGGCTGGAAGAGATGAGACAGGCGGGTCAGGAGTGCGGGACAGCATAGGCTCAGGTGTGTTTTTGGAGACTGTAGGCCTGTTGACACCAAAGAATTAGCAGAGGGCAAAGGGCTTAGACTGACTTAGTGGCAAGTCTCTGTCAGTTTTCTTTCTTTCCATGAAGCCCAAATTAGGGCAAGATCATTGAGTTCCAAGTAGATCTCATAGACAAGATGGTAGACAGCCTCTTACTTCAGCATAGCCGTCCTGACAGCTTAACAACCTGAGCACAGAGAAACAAGAAGGCCTTGGAAAGTAAGTCTGGGTTGAAGGGATGGAGGGATGCAGCCTAAGATCCAAGACTTAACCTAAGCCGAGACTTAACTCACATCTATTCTTGGAGCTGGACGTTGTTCTCTCTTCCCGCTCCTCAGGGTGCCTCTTCCCTGTCACTGGGGCATCTTCTTTGATTAAAGGATTGAGTGGGACATCAGGAGTGGAGGGACTGCTGGGAAAGAAAGCTTCCTTCTGACTGATTGTATATTTGTGAGAAATTACAAAAACAAAACAAAACAAGTGTGAGGTGTGCTTTAGGCAGGCTTTGTCTCAGGTACCGAGCCAAGGGAACCATGACACATTATTGTCCCCGGGGAAATGACATCACTCAACCCATGACCTTAGACTGCCAGTTTCCCCTGCGTGTTTTTGTATGCGTGTGTGTTGTTCTGAGAGTTGCTATCCTGTGTAGAAATTTGTACCTGTCATCATAATCAAGGAGCAGGGCTCTTCCATCACTGCGAGCCCTTAAACCCTTGACCCACAATTCTCCTTGCTTTTCTCTGAATAGATGGAGGCTTATTAAAAATGAAATGTGGGCCGGGCGTGGTGGCGCACGCCTTTAATCCCAGTACTCGGGAGGCAGAGGCAGGCGGATTTCTGAGTTCGAGGCCAGCCTGGTCTACAAAGTGAGCTCCAGGACAGCCAGGGCTAAACAGAGAAACCCTGTCTCGAAAAACCAAAAAAAAAAAAAAAAAAAAAAAAAAAAAAGAAATGTGCAAGAGTTAGCAGAGCAACTGTTGGGTATGGGAAGGTTGTCCAGAGGGAGGGAAGATGAGATATGTGTGCATTAGTAGGGAACAAATATGATCTAAGCATGTTAGTTCACACATCCAAGTGTCTTAATGACCTAATGTCAATTGAACATGCACAGTCAGTAGGTCACTCAGTAAGTAGGTCATTATTTTGCACAGGGACACTTCAATTTTTGAGGTAGGGTCTCTACCTTTCTCTACATAGCTCAGCTGGCCTTGAACTCACAGTTCTGCCTCAGTCTCTGGAAAAATAGGATTACTGGCCTATGTGCCGTACCCAGCTCATCTCATCCCATTATAACCACACAGCCTTCACCCCCATTGTTGCTAAGCCCTGCCTACTACTTAAGATGGTCCTTTGGCCAAATCTGTAGTGACTGAGGTTTACACATAGTGATCTGAAGTGACAGAAAGGGTACCAGGGAGCATGTGCCAAAGGACGCAGTGGTTCATGAGTTGTGAACCGCCTCTTGTTCCCCTCAGGTGCAGGCCACGCTAGGCTGGACTTTCTCTCTGCTGACCCTGTTTGCAGTTGTCGCCCTGGCGTACATAGTGGACGATACCTCTCCAACCTCTTCCGTGGCTGCTGCCGTCTACCAGGCCCTCCATCGCACCCTGTGGGCAGCAGCTGTGGGCTGGGTCATCTTTGCCTGTCAGAAAGGCTATGGAGGTAGGAGGGGGCCACTGGCTTTGCTCTTGGGCCCACACCCTGTTCCAGAGGGTGACAAAGTTAAAATACCAGGTGTGTATCCAGAGGTAGAGATGAGTAATTGATACCAACCCAGAAAGAGCAGTCTGTCTCTATCCTTGGGGGGAAATCACTCTTATATATTATTTTTAATTTTTATGTTGGTTTATGCACTAAGGTAGTAGATCCTGAAAGACAAGGTTTGGACCTTGTCTTAGTCAAGGTTTCTATGCCTGCACCAACATCATGACCAAGAAGCAAGTTGGGGAGAAAAGGGTTTATCCAGCTTACACTTCCACATTGCTGTTCATCACCAAAGGAAGTCAGGACTGGAACTCAAGCAGGTCAGGAAGCAGGAGCTGATGCAGAAGCCGTGGAGGGATGTTACTTACTGGCTTACTCCCCCTGGCTTGCTCAGCCTGTTCTCTTATAGAACCCAAGACTACCAGCCCAGGGATGGCACCACCCACAATGGGCCCTCCCCACTTGATAACTAATTGAGAAAATGCCTTACAGCTGGATCTCACGGAGGTATTTTCTCAATTGAAGCTTCTTTCTCTGTGATAACTCCAGCTTGTGTCAATTTGACACACAAAACCAGTCAGTACAGGCCTCTCCAGGGAAGGTAGTTTAAAGGTTAGACAAGAACTCTGAAAAATAGTGAGAAAATGATATAATGTCATAACTGAGAACAAGGCTCCCAATCACAGCCACCTCAGGCCTTGGTGTCCATCTGAGGCCTAGTCACTAAGACCCCTTCTTTAACCAGGGAGAATATCTTTTGTGCTGCTGGCTTTTGATGGGCAGAGGGGCAGGCAGATGAAGGGCACATATAGAAAGAAAGGGATTTTCTCCTGATTACAGATCTGTTCCGGACTCCTGACACTTTCCTTCCTTTCTCTATTTGGTCTGAATGAGGTAAAGAGGTCTCACCAAACCCCACTCAGGCACCAAACAGGAGAATCGCCTTCCAAACTTCCTTAGATCCTTAACGCCCTGGAGCAGAGCCCAGGAAGAAGTAAGACAGCTGTGCACTCTAGGGGCCTCCCCGGATGAGTTTAGAGTTCGCTTGGGGATGAAAACACACAGCCTCAGCCAAGGTGGTCCCGGCCACCTCTGCCGACAGAGCATGTGTATTCCAGGCCTCCTGGAAGCAGTCATCAAAGGGCCACCAGGTACTAGCAGTGGTCCAGGGCTGGGCTGAGTGTCTCCAGGTTCATTCACATAATCGCATTAAGTGTGTTCACGCATTTGTTTTGTGTCGGACAACGTTCCGTATATTTAGCATATCCAGCAATAGATAAGAAAGAATTCTCTTCTTGCAAGGCCGTGTAATAGGGTGGTGGCCAGAAAGAGGCTAGGAGATAGCTGTCAAAGACAGAATGGGGGCTGGACAGATGACCAGGCGCTTAAGGGTTTGTCAACGCTGCCTATGTGCCTAAGTTTGGTCCTAGCACCCATGTTCGGCAGCTCACAACCATCTCCAGCTCTAGCTTCCGGAGGTCCAGCACCTTCTTCTGGTCTCCAAGGGACACATGCACATATGTGCACACACACACACACACACACACACACACACACACACACTTTTAAAAAGAGAATCCCTGCCATGTGTCAGGTAGCATCAGGGACCAGAGGCAGGCCAGTGACTGTGTGACTGTGTGACTCTGTGACTGTGTGACTCTGTGACTCTGTGACTGTGTAACTCTGCACGTCTTCCCCTCAGGTCCTGTGAAGCGCATGCTTTCTTGGGGCATCTGGAGTCTCCCGGCCAGCATAAGCTATGCTTGCTACCTCGTACACCCCATTGTGATCATTCTCTATAATGGACTGCAGGAGACCCTTATTCACTACACGGACACCAACATGGTAAGCAAGGGCCTAGCCCCTGGTCCTATCCTGGCTCGGCCACCCACTCTTCTTGAGTACATCTGACTTTGTTAGAAGCTGTCTTTGCGTTGTTCTTTTCTAAAGTTGTTCTTCTCTCTGGTTTAGCTGAGGGGTGGGACAGACTTTAGTCTAGGGCAAACTCTTTTAATGTTTGGGACATTTTTTTCCTGCTATGCTTCATGGTGTTAGAGTAGCATACGCTCAGATCCAAACATGGTGGTGGTGGGGAATCATGGAATATGCTGTCCACTGTGCCCTCTTTGTCCCCAGCTCTATCTTTTCTTCGGACACTGTGTGCTGACCTTCCTCTGTGGGCTGGCTCTGACCCTGTTCATCGAGCGACCATGGCAGGAACTGAAGTGCGGCCTATGGGGACCAGAGCCTGCTGGATCGTGAGCGTTCCTACTGAAACCCAAGAGAACCATGGGCCCTCTGCTGGTGACAAACAAAGGCAGTGAGCACTGTGGATCTTGGAATGTGAATCTGATTTTGTGAACATTTACTGTGTACAATGTAGACAGATAACCTGTATTCTCTATAGAAAGCAATTCTATAATGAACCTTTTGGTACTTGTACAATAATCTCTTACTTTTGGCTTGGATTTGATTTTCTGTATCGGTAACTGACCATAGTGTCAAAGTATTAAAATGGAGGCCAGACCCAAAGCATAAAAAGGCACACAGTCATGGTCTTTCTCCTACATGACCTCAGCTTTCCGTGATTTGAAAACAAAATGTAATATAAACTACTTTAAATAGATTTGCATATTACAGAAAACCAAAACAAACTCAACCGATCCATGGTAGCCAAAATTTTATATAACTAGGGACTCTCCAATGGGAAGAGACCAAATAAACAGCTGTGGAGCTGTAACCAATCGGGTTGGCTTGGCATTTATGCCTCCCTAATGAGTTAGTTCCCACCTGAAGTGCCTGGGCCACACAGAGGTTGGAGCTGCCCAGCAACAACTGGTGTTTGCTCAGATACACTGTAACACTTTAGGGTGCCCCAGCTGACACTTTAACATTAAGCAGTTACCTAATGTAGTACATGTATCATAATTTGAGTCTTGAAGCTCATGTGGTTTAAAATGCTGTTATTCTCATGAAAGTCACTTGACATAGCTTTCCACAACATTCTATAGTAGTCCCCGTACCTCCAAGTGTTGCTTTTTTAGAGAGAATGATTTCCAGGGTCACTGAGGTAAGAGACCTTAGCTGAATGACCAGTGTCCTTGTAAAAAGAGACACACATAGAGGGGCGATGAAATGCAGACACTGAACGAAGATGACCCACCATCTTCCATCTCCAGAAGGACCAAACACTTGGGGAAGCTGTGAGAAGCCTGTTTTAGAGCTCTAGAAAGGTGTGGTCCCCCCGCCCCCGCCCCCAGACAGACACAGACACACACACAGACACAGACACAGACACACAGACACACACAGACACACAGACACACAGACACACAGACACACAGACAGACACACAGACACACAGACACACACAGACACACAGACACAGACAGACACAGACACAGACACAGACACACACACACACACACACACACACACACACGACATCTGGCTGCCAGCAGTGTGAGACAGACAGACATTTCTGTTGTTTTAAGCACTTAGTTGTAGTACTTTGTTATAGCATCCCTAGGAAGCTAGAGTGCTCCTCTTCCTCTACCCGGGATACATCTCAGGAGTCCCCCAGGGATGGATGGCAGAAGCTACAGACAATCAGCCCCTGTGTGTTCTCTTTTTTCTGTATTCATTGATGCTTATGATAAAGTGTAACTTGTAAATGAGGCAAAGGAAGAAATAAACAACCACTAATAGTAATAAATCAAGTTAGAATGATTATAATATACTGTGTAACTTTGCGAGCAAATACTGCAATAAATGTTTTGCAACTGTGGCCCCTCCTCTCTTAAGGAGAGCCCTTTGCGCTGCTGTCTTTTTGGCTATATGAATTGCTAGCATCGATATTCTTGAGCTTTGGGGTCAATATTAACTATTCTCGGGGTTACATAAACTCTGTGGCACTGCCAATCTGTGACAGTCAGACCATGGGGTGATCCGCCTTTGGGGAGGATATGGGTGGAGATATCATCATAAACTCATCTCCGGGAGGGAGTGAAAACAGGAATTGTTTTTGAAAGTTTCTTTTTAACATTGTATAACAGTGTATAAGTGTGTAACTGTTTGGGAAGACAAAAAGCGCCAGGGAAAGGCAGACTTGGAAAACAAATAAACAACAAGACAAGACAAAGCAAAACAAAAACCCAAGTACGATGGAGTCACAAGGTGCTCATATCTGTACATATTCTCTTCGTAGTTTAGTAAAGGTGGAAGGAAAACCATTGCCAGGCAGGTGGGCTAAACACACGAGATTCTCCAATAAGGCTTATGAGAGTTCATCCTGGCCTTTTCCAAGCAGTGTGGGGAAAAAGCACAACTTCCGAGGCCTGGTCCCTCCTCTGGTCAGAATCAGGCCTGCACTAAGGAAAAGGCAAACGTTACCAGAGTCACCAGAGCATTTCAGGCTCTCCTGTGATAGAACCGCCAAACTGGCTTTTAGGCAACTGTGACCTCGAGCGCCCCCTGGTGGCTTTGCAGGCATCTGAACTCTCAAGCATTTTCTTTCTAAATATAGTTATTTTACAGTTTGTGGGGGCTTGGGGTAGGGGTCTTCCTCTCACCAACTCCTCTCATGTCCCTTTCACTCCCTATGGGCTTTATGACCTCGTCTTTGTTTTTATTACAAACATACATATAGAAACACACACACACACACATACACACATACCCTGCTAAGACTATTTAGTGTTGCTTGTATGTGTATGTTTTTAGGGCTGGCCACTTGGGATTGGTTAATCTATCAGGGGACTAGTCCCCTGAGAACACAGGTTCTCCCTTTCTCTGCAGTCAATTGCCTGGAGTCCTTTGTGTAGGAGTGGAGCTTTGTGAGATCCTCCCATTCACGACGGGGAGGTGGTATCACTGTGGAGGTCTTGGTTAGGTGTCCTTATTGTCGACATTTAATGGGTGCCGCTTCCCTGTCATATAAAGACAATAGTGTCCTGCAGCAGAGGTTCAGGGGACCTTGAGACCTCACAGGAGAGCCTCAGGGCCAATGTGGCTGGACTCCCTTGGGAAATGACTGACCTGCTGACATGGTCTGCAGCCCAATAAACAAATGCTTCCAGTTGTGTAAGGCACTAGACATAGGACTCATGAGAATAGATTTCTAGTGCCTCCCACAGCTTTGTGAGACCTTTGTGATAAGAATAAAAGCCTCTCTCTTAATGTAGTTTCATAAATATAAGGGAGGAATAAAGAAACTTACCTTTGGATTTTGTATGTGGAAAAAGAAAATTTATAGGATGTTTGAAATTATTTGAACCCTAAAACAATTATTTTAAAGCATGTGACATTTATGAGACTATTAAATTTTTTTTGTTTTGTTTTGTTTTTTGTTTTTCGAGACAGGGTTTCTCTGTGTAGCCCTGGCTGTTCTGGAACTCACTCTGTAGACCAGGCTGGCCTCGAACTCAGAAATCCACCTGCCTCTGCCTCCCGAGTGCTGGGATTAAAGGTGTGCGCCACCACCCCCAGCTGAGACTATTACATTTTTAAAAATTGGTATTTGATGATAATTAAGGGCTTAACATTTTCTGCAATGACAGTATTGTGGTTATACTTATCTTAAAACTTTTTAAAAATACAAATGAGGCATTTATGGCTAAAATTATATAATAAAATCTGGTTTCTGCCTATAAATGATACTAGAAAGAATTGTCCCAGAGGACTTTCATCAGCAAAATGAGCTACATACCTGGTTTTTGAAGTTGGTCAGTGGCTTATGGGACTTCATTATGAATTTTCTTCAGTTTTATATGTGTTTGGAGTCTACGTCGTCATGGAAAAAAACCCAAATATATAGAATAGCACCTTCAAAGTAGAGGGTCAGTTTGTGGATGTGTCCACCGATTCTTCTAAGGTCTGAAATCTGTGTTTTATCACCGTCTACCCAGCAGCTATGGAGGAGCACTGGTACGATGTGGACATTACTTCTGTCTCAGGGTTTCTATTTCTGTGGAGAGACTCCACATCTGCAGCTTATAAAGGACAACATGCAACTGAAGCTGGCTTACAGCTCATAGGTGCGGTCCATTATCGTCATGGCGGGAAGCACGGCAGCGTGCAGGCAGACATGGTGCTGGAGAAGCAGCTCAGAGTTCTACATCTGAACGGACAGGCAGCAGGGAAGAAACTGGCTTGAGATTCTGAGACCTCAAAGGCTGCTTCACACAGTGACACACTTCCTCCAGCCACGCCACAGCTACTCTAACAAGGCCACACCTTCTGATAGTGCCACTCCTTATGGGCCAAGCCTTCAAACACATGAGTGGGGGGGGGGGCATTCCTTTTCAACCACCACAGCATCCCAAAATCTGCTGGTATCCCCACAGCATCTCAACCACCATCTGTGAGCTGGCCCAGCTTGCTGCTGAGACTAGAGTCCGTTTAGAGTCCAATTACAGGTGCCACATACTGAAAAGGACTCTCTGCCTCATTCATACTACCAACTCTCCTTTGTGGTCCAAAGGTATGTTCTAGTTTGCTTTCCGTTGCTGTAACAAATACCATTACCTAAAGCAATTTGGGGTGCAAATGGTATTTCTGCTTATGTTTCCAGGTAACTGTCCATCACCTACAGAAGTCAGGGCAGAAGCTCAAGGCTTGAGTAGAACTATGGAAGGAAGCTGTCTAGGGATGGTACCACCCACAGTGGGGGGTGGGAGCTGCCGCATTAATCAGCAATTAAGAAAATGCCCCTCAGACACTCTCACAGCCGATCTGATCTAGACAACTCCTTAACTGAGTTTCTTTCTTTCCTAGCTGCATCAAGCTGACCATAAAAACCAATGAGCATAAAGTATTTAGTAAAATTATACTTTTCACTTACTCTGATGCAGATTCATTGCCCTTGGGTGCAGTCAGCTTACAGGCGTGGAGATAGAAATGGTATACATGCTCTCTGCTTTCCCTCTGTTTAGTATTTCCTGTGCTATGAAAAGACACTGTAACCACTGAGGCGATTTATAAGAGAGACTGTCTAATTGGGATGATGGTTTCAGAGGGTTAGAGACCCTGATGGTGAAGCAAGGGAGCAAAAGGGCTCATAGGACCCTCGTGGTCAACAACTTGACTGACTGTAACCCATTCCCAACACTGCAATCTTCATTTGGTGACAAGAGATGTCTAGTTGTAGCTCTGTTCCCCGCTATTTGGCTATTTCATTTAGATTTACTGCTTCTATTTCCTTAAAGGTTATAGGTCTTTTAAAATTGCTCACCTCGATTTAACTGTGGTAGGTTGTGTGTGCTCAGAGAATTATCCATTACTTTTAGATTTTCCAGTTTGGTGTTATATATGTTTTTAAAGTATGGCCTTATGATTTTCTTGGTGTCTGTTGTTATGTCCTATTTTTCATTTCTAATTTTGTTAATTTGGATATTCTTTCTCCACCTTTTGCTTAGTTTAGATAAGGGTTTGCCGATCTTAATGATTTCCCTAGAGAACCAACTTTCTTTCTTCCATTGATTCTTTGTATCTTTTGTTTGCTTGTTTCTGTTTTATCGATCTCAGTTCTGAGTTTGATTATTTCCTGCCCTCTACTCCTTTCTGGGGGCCATTTCTTCTTTTGTTCTAGAGCTTTCAGGTGTGCTCTTAAGTTGCTAGTGTGAGATCTCTCTGTTATTTGCTTGTTTATGTGTTTGAATGTAGGCACTTAGCGCTGGGAACTGGCCTCAGAACCACCTGGCTAGGTTGCCTTTTCCTTTTCATTCGTTTCTAGAAAGTCTTTACTTTCTTATTTTCTGCCTTGACTTTTTCATTCAGTAGGGAGGTGCTCAGTTTCCATGAGTTTGTAGGCTTTCACTTGTTGTTGTCGTTGTTGTCGTCGTCGTCGTTGTTGTTGTTGTTGTTGTCGTTGGTATCCAGCTTTAATCTGTGATGGCCAGCTGGGTGCAGGGTGTTATTCCCGATTTCATTTTACCCCCTGAGACTTGCTCTGTGTCCCAGTATGTGGTTAATTTTGTTTTCTTTTCTTTTATTATATGTGAGTACACTGTAGCTATCCTCAGACACTCCAGAAGAGGGAGCCAGATCTCGTTACGGATGGTTGTGAGCCACCATGTGGTTGCTGGGATTTGAACTTATCACCTTCGGAAGAGCAGTCGGGTGCTCTTACCCGCTGAGCCATCTCACCAGCCCCCCGTGGTTAATTTTGAAGAAAGTTCCATGAGGTGCTGAGAAGAAAATATATTCTTTTGTGCTTGGATGAAATACTCTCTAAACATATGACAAGTCCATTTGGTTTATGGTATCATCTAGCACCAGCCTGTCTCTGTTTAGTTTTTGTCTGGAAGGTCTGTCTATTAGTGAGAGTGGAATGTTGAAGTTAGCCCCGATCCCTGTGTGAGGGTCAATATGTGATTTTAGCTGTAGTAGTGTTTCTCTTATGAACTTGGGTGCCCTTATGTTTGATGCATAAATGTTTAGAAATGCAGTAGTGTCCTTTCCTATCTCTTCTAGTTGGTTTTGGTTTGAAGTGTATTTTGTTCTATATTAAAAATGCTACACCAGCTTGCTTCTTGGATCCATTTACGAAGAATATCTTTTTTCTGTCTTTTTACCCTGAGGTGGTGTCTCTCCTTGACGTTAAGGTGTGCTCCTCTGAAGCAGCAGAAGGGTGGATCCCATTTTCCCTTCTAGTCCTTTAGTCTGTGCCTTTTTATTGAGGAATTGAGATCACTGATGTGAGAGTTATTAACGCGCAGTGATTATTGGTTCCTGTTATTTTGTTGTTGTTGTTTATCTCTGTGCGTATATTTCCCCTTCTTTGATTTGCAGGTCTAAGATTATTTCTTATGTTTTCTTGGTGTAGTGATCCTCTTTAGGCTGAAGTTTTCCTTTCAGTGCCTTGTGCATGGCTGGGCTTGTAGATAGAGACTGCTTACCTTTGCTTTTTATCATGAAATGTCTTTCTTAATTTATAGTGGTTGAAAGTTTGGCTGACAGCAGTCTGGGCTGGCATCTGTGGTCTCTTAGAGTTTAGGACATCTGTCCAGGATTTTCTGGCTTCTAGAGTCTCCACGGTGAAGTTGGGTGCTATTCTAACAGGACTACATTTATTTGTTAATTGGTCTTTTCTTCCTGCACTGTTTGATATTCTATTTTTGTTTGGTACATTTAGTGTTTTGATTATTACGTGCCAGGTGGAGTTTCTTTCTGGTCCAGTCTGTTTGGTGTTCTGTGAGCTCGAACCTTCATAAACATCTCCTTCTGTAGGTTAGGGACATTTTCTTCTATGATTCTATTGAACCTATTTTCTGTGCCTTTGACCCGCGTTTCTTCTCTTTCCTCTAGAGAGGAAAGGCCACAGCAGGTTGTTTGTCTGCTACAGAGCTGGGGATGAGACTGGGGGTGGGGGTTGGGGGTTGGGGGTTGGATTTGGAGGAGAGGAGGGAGGAGAGAGGAGGAAGAAGTGAAGCTCTTCAGTTAGCCTACCTGCTTCCCTAGTCAGAATGGCCTGTAGGGCTCCAGGGAATGCCTGCTGGAGTTGGGGGCTGGGATAATGGGATGGGTTGGGGGAAGGACAGGTGGTTGGGAAGGTCTGTTTCTGAAAGCAAATTCTTCCCTTAATGATTTTTGTTGCACATACCTTTTCCTAGTCTGTAGCAACTTAGTATATGGTGATTTTCACAGGCAAGTTTTATATTTTACATACCGTGGCTCATGCCTGTAATCCTAATTTGGAGGCTGAAGCAGAAGGATTGTTTCAAGTTTGAGGCCAGCCTGGGCTACATAGTGTCAGGTCAGCCTTTGCTACGGAGCTCAAGAAACAAATAAACATCACTCCAATTCCTCCAAGTGTTCTATATTTTGATGATTTTTTTTTTTTTTTTTTTTTTTGGATTATAGGGTTTTCTCTGTGTAGGCCTGACTGTCCTGAAACTTGCTTTATAGCCCAGACTGGCTTTGAACTCACAGTGATCTGCCTGCCTCTGCTTCCTGAGTGCTGGGATTAAAGGCACACACCACAACACCTTTAATTATGTGTGTGTGTGTGTGTGTGTGTGTGTGTGTGTGTATGCGATGCAGGTGACTATAGAGGCTAGAGGCAGCAGACATTGGACCCGTGGGAGCTGAAATTACAGGCAGTTGTCATCTGCCCAATGTGGGTGACAGTAACTGAACTCAGGTCCTCTGCATGAGTAGTGTGCTCTCACCTACTGAGCCTTTTCTCCAGCTTCCACCTTTACATTTTAACGTAGGCTAAATTACCCATTGTTTCCTTATGGCTTGTACTTTTTAGGGTCTTGTTCATGCAATCCAGGGATAATCTTCCAGACTTTCTCCATGGATAACCAAGGCTCCGGTGGAGATGGCTCTGCCACTCTGAGGTTCTCAGAGCTCTTCACAGTGTGTTTGTCAGGCCAGTACCAATTCCAGTAGGAGAGACAGAGATGGAGTTTTGGCAAGGCCTCAATGCTTTTTTTTTTGTTCTTTAACAGATAGATGTCACAGGTGTGGGAAATGTCCTGTGCCCGGGAAAGCTCACTCTTTGTAGCCAGTACAAATGTCAGGGTGGCCAGGCAGGGAGGTTTGTGTTAAGACATGATGTTAGTGGTCACTAACATCACATCTGATCGGGAACACTCAGAAGCCTTAACGAAGGAGGACTTGGCAGTGTCTGTGGGGCTATCAGCTCTGAGACAAGCACGGCGGCCCCTCATAATCCCAGCCCATCCCGAGCTGAACTCCACAAACAGCCCCCAGCCAAGCATAGCCGGCCTATGAAGGAACCTGTATCTGGTAAACATGTTAATATCCGTCTTGCTCATGACAGGAGGAAGAGAATGGGCTGGCAGGGCTTTGTAATTAGACTCCATTTCCGTGCTTGCTGACAAACCTACTATGCTATATTATGTGATATTCCAAAGGTACACTGCAATTCCTGGTCCTGAGGAAATTGTCAATTACCTTCCATGGTCATTAAAAATCTCATGCTCTCTTTACAGCTAGAGATTAACTACACCTATGTCTCCTGTAAAAACACGGATCTTTACAAGGTGCGGGCTTGCTGGCTCCAGCTGGCTGCTGAGGCATCACTGAAAGAGCTTTTAGGAACCAGGTTCCCAGGAGAAGAGATGTCTAGCAATTTGCAGGTTGTTCTAGGACTTACATATCCGTCTGTGTGTGCGTATGTATGTATGTTTGAGCTTCTCAAGGAATTCCATGAGTGACTGTGTTTCCAGACTGCTGGCCTCTGAGTGAAGGTTCCTGTTTTCTGTAGGTCACATCTGAATTCACCACTCTTACATGAATATATCAGTAGCTCCTAGACCAGGGCTGCCCCCGGCTTCCAGTGAGCATTCTCATGCCCACACTGACCCCCTGATGTGGGGAGCCACAGCCAGTCTCTGAAGTTGCTAGCCATCTTTGTAGCTGGATATTTCTCCCTGAGTGTCTTCATCCAGGAACTTGAGACACCTGTTTTCTGGAAGTTTCTATTCGTCCACGGACACAGGCGCATGTTCATTCCTTTACTCTTTCATGTGTCTGTAGATGTGTACTGACTCTCCTGCACCAGGTACTGCACTAGCTGTGTGGACAGCACAGGGAGAATGTGAAGTTTCTGCTATCTTGAATCTCATGGTGACCTGGGTAGGGGTTATAGTCATCATGCCCCAAATACCTAGTTATATGCCAGGGCAGAGCTAATGACAGCGTGACTGTCATATATGTCAATCGGAGACCAGAGATGGAACTTCTGAGGAACGACTTTAGTTGGTACAAAATGAGCAAGAGTATTGTGCAGACAAGAATGAGAGTACCCAGGAATAAACACCAGAGAGAAATGACGTCCTTGGGGACCCAGGGACCGGGACAGATGGGGGAATACCAAAGGCAGTGTCTATCTAAGTGGCCATAGAAAGGCAAGAAGTGTGTGGGAGGAGGACAGGAAGGATGGCTGAACTTGGAAACTGGGTTTTCCCTGAGGACTTCCTATTATCATAGAATCTGCTTTCCCAGCTTAAGAATCGTGTTTCCTTTTGGGATCTCTGTAGGTCTTAACCTGTTCTCAGAGAGGAATGCACCTACCGAGAGGCACCATGTGCAGCCCTTGGCCCTGAGGCTGCAGCTGGCTTTCTGTGAAGGCACGACTCCAGGTAGGGATCAAGAGTGGACAGTTCCTGTTAGGGTAGAGTTGGCTCTGCCTGTGCATGGGAAGAGTCCTTGTGTGAACTGGTGGGGAGTGCTCAGCCGAAACCTGCCTCAAATTCTTTAGAGCTCAGAGAATCTGAGGTTTCTTCTCACAGACAAGCAGAGCACTAGTACTGAGGAGAGACTGCTCTGTGGGGTATCACTGGGAAAGGGGCAGTCCTGAGGTTATAAACCTGAGCGAGGACAACAGAGGAGGTTGGTGTGGGTAGAGGAGGGATATGGGAAGGGAGGGAGACAGGGAGGGAGGGAGACAGGAAGAAAGACAGGAATGGAGGGAGGGATGGTGACAGGGGTAGAGAAGGAAAGAGGGATGGGGACAGGCAGGCAAGGAGGAAAAGAGGTTTATCACTGAAGCCCTTTCTTTGTGCCTGAGACTAGGTTGCTACAGAATTGTGAAGGTAAGGCAGACTTGTTTAGGGAAGTCACCAGACTGCAGTTCCTAATTCCTACACCTTGATAGGCCATGTGTGCAAACTGAAATTTCAGAGCAAACTCAAATTTTGTGTCTCTTCTATACACAGAGTATTTGTTCTTGGGTTCATGAAAGTCAGAGCCTTTTAAAATTCTGTGGCTATGGCTATTGATGTTTACTGTATTAGAAACTAAAAGGCCCCCAAAGGAGGAGCTTAGAAAGTACTCAAGGAGCTGAAGGGGTCTGCAACCCTAAAGGCAGAACAACAATATGAACTAACCAGTACCCCAGAGCTCATGTCTCTAGCTGCATATGTAGCAGAAGATGGCCTAGTCAGCCATCATTGGGAAGAGAGGCCCCTTGGTCTTGCCAACTTTATATGCCCCAGTACAGAGGAACGCCAGGGCCAAGAAGTGGGAGTGGGTGGGTAGGAGAGCAGAGCGGGGGAGGGTAAAGGGGACTTTTGGGATAGCATTTGAAATATAAATGAAGAAAATACCTAATAAAAATTGGAAAAAGAAAAAAAGAAATTAAAAAGCAAAAATTTAAAAAATTCATCTAAGTATAATGATATATAATGCTAACATTTAAAATTTTTATTTATTTTTGTTTTGCATGTATGGGCGTATGGTCTGTATGTATGGCTATGCACCACATATGTGCAGTGCCTGAAGAGATCAGTAGAGGGTATCAGAACCCCTGGGACTAGAGTGACAGATGGTTGTGAGCTGCCTTGCGGGTACTTGGAACTGTATCCAAGTCCTTTGAAAAAGTAATCAGTGCTCTTAACCATTAAGCCATTTCTTCAGCTCCACATGCTAACATTTTTATAAAAAAAAAAAAACTTCTATTTTCATTAAAACTTTCAATTAAAAATTTCTCATACAATCTAAATTCTAAATAGTTTATTTATTTTTATTGTGTATTGGCTCGCATGTATGTCTGTGTGAGGATGTAAGATTCCCTAAAACTGGAGTTACAGTTGCGAGCTGCCATGTGGGTGCTGAGAATTGCACCTGGGTTCTCTGGATGAGCAGTCAGTGCTCTTAACTGCTGAGCCATCTCTCCAGCCCCACTATGTACACATATATTATGTTTTCCCCTCCATAACTCTTCTCAGATCCTCCCCACCCCCTACCCACCCAACTTCATCTTCTTTCTTTCTCTCTCTTGTTCTAAAAAAAACCCCAAACCACCATAACAACAACGAAATGAAAATCAAAACAAACAAACAAAAAGCATTAAGATCAAAAAGGCCGAAACAAAATGAAAATTCCACAAAAATAACAGTGTGCTTCTTTTCTGTTGGCTAACTACTCCTGGGCATGGGAGGTGCTCTGGAGTGTGCTTTACACACCCAGAGACACTCCTGACCTGTGAACTGAGTTGCCGATTTCCAGACAACCCAGAGGGGGAGTTGCTCCAAAGAACCCCTTTTTGTTTGTTTGTTTTGGTTTT
>LR749656.1:1230771-1266123 GCA_902729485.2 Mus minutoides
AAACAAAATGAAAATTCCACAAAAATAACAGTGTGCTTCTTTTCTGTTGGCTAACTACTCCTGGGCATGGGAGGTGCTCTGGAGTGTGCTTTACACACCCAGAGACACTCCTGACCTGTGAACTGAGTTGCCGATTTCCAGACAACCCAGAGGGGGAGTTGCTCCAAAGAACCCCTTTTTGTTTGTTTGTTTTGGTTTTTCGAGGCAGGGTTTCTCTGTGTAACCCTGGCTATCTTGGAACTCACTCTGTAGACCAGGCTGGCTTCGAACTCAGAAATCCGCCTGCCTCTGCCTCCCAAGTGCTGGGATTAAAGGCGTGCACCACCACGCCCGGCCAAAGAACCCTTTCTAAACAGGTCCTCTTCCCCCATATCCTTTCTTTCCCACTACCTCTGGTTGGTGGTGGGCTAAAAAGGAGGTTAAAGCATTTAAGAACCATCATTGAATATAAGGTTTAAAAAAAAATTCAAGTTACAGCCCGTGACTACCTAGTCTCAGGTTCTTGGCAACGTTAGCTGTATCAGATATGGGTTCCATCTTATAGAATGGACCCATATTTTATTTATAGAATGCCATATTTTACTTGGTGGCATAAGATGTCTAGTTGGGGCATTGTCTCTCCTATTTTATAGTGACTCCATTTGAATTTCCTGCATATGTGTATGCATTTTATGAAGTATCTACACTAGTAGGTTTCCATATGTTTCTTTAAAAAAGAATCTTTAGTGTTAGTTGCCCCTCTCATTTTCCTCCTTTACCTTGCTCTCCGTCTCCCTCCCCACTTAATCCTTACTGTCCAGTTCCTTCTATCTTTTGGTAACACTACACTTCATTTCCCCTTCCTTGGGATATCTCCCCTGGCTCCTTACTGGGTTTCTAACCTCTGTGGTTATTCTGATTAAAAACTCACGTATTGAAAGTTTAAAAGCTAGCATCCACATATAAGAGAAAACATACTATATTTGTCTTCTGGGGTCTGGGTTACATCACTCAGGATGACCGTTTCCAGTCCCTTCCATTTATCTGCAAACCTTACAATTTCATTTTCAGAACAGCCGAATTACATTCTATTGTGTAATGGACCTTGGATTGTTGTTCAGCTATCCGTTGGTGGATGTCTAGGTTGCTCCCAATGTCTGGCTATTTTGAATAAAGTGGCATCGAATACAGATGAGCAAGTATCTCAGTAGTAAGACATAGAATCCTTGAGCTATGCCCAAGAGTGGTATAGCTGGATCTTGAGGTAGATCTATTCTCGGCTTCCTGAGGGACTGCCACAGTAATCTCCACAGTAGCTGGGCAGGTTTTGCACCCCCCCCCCAAGCAATAAATTAGTGTCCCACCTCTATCTTTTTAAACAAGAAACACTAATAAGAAATGACTGTAATCCTCTTTAATATCAGCTTTGTGGAAGGCATACCTTAAGCCAGCCACTACTTTCCCTGTGTTGCAAATAGTGCACAGTGGTTTTCAGAAAACACTACTGTGTACTTAGGAGGGAAAGAAAGAACAAAACACAAGCCTCCTAATTATATCACACAATGAGTGTCTTTGTCTTATTATGAAAATAGTTTTGACTTTGCAGGTCCCTTGAAAGGCTCCCAGGGGCCTCTGGAGGGGGGCTGTGTGTGTGCTCAGATCCCACTGAGGAAATCCCTGCTCCAAGCTGATAAGCAAACTAACGGAAGAAAAGTCTTGCCTGTGTCCTCTGGATGTGGACGCACCAACCACGGTCCAGCGGGAGCTTGTATTTCACATCACTGACCGGGATGGAGTATACCGAGAAGGAGAGAGAACAGGGACTTGATCCGGGAGTCCCTCAGGGAATTAAAAAGAGAGGAGAAATTTTCACTGTATAACACTGAAAATCTCAACGGATGCAAAAGCAGGCAGTGCATAAATAAACTATCATGGCAGTGTAAGGAGAAAATACAGAAAAAAAAAAAAAAGCCAGAAGGCAGGCAGCAACAGGCCATAGCAGCCCAGGCGTGTGCGCGCGCGCGCGCGCGCGCGATGTAACCACCAGAAAAGGGCACTCTCTTGTTCTAGGTCCAGTTTGGAATGGGAAGGATCTTTGTCAGTTTTACCAGTTTACAGTGAGACACTGAAGCCCTGAAAGTTCACGTAATTTCTCTGCTAGTCTTGCCTGGGCAGTGCAGTGGAATAAAACAAAGCCCTCTCCCCCAATCCATGTACTCCCCCCACACCTCTCTTCTCCGCCCCCTCCGAACTTTGCTTACTCTCCCGATTCTCATAGTCAAGGCTATGTTTTCATACTGATTTTCCAGTAGGTACTCAATGATTTCTCTTAACCCCTCCTGTACCACGAACAAAACACATCTGGCTGAAACAGACGGAGACACATAAAAAGCCTCCCTCCTTTGGAGAGAGAAGTCCTCTGCTTGTTTCTGAGCCTGTTGGTTTGAATAAAGAAAATAACATTGTATCAGGAGGCTTCGCACCATGTGCCCAAGCAACCACAAGGGGGCAGCACCTGAGTGGGCATGGAGGACTGCACCTGCAGTTTTCTAGGATGGCTTGTTAGTCTGGAGTAGAAGGGGCAAAGGGTTCAGCGGTTTCCTTTCAGATGGCAACTTAGACGTGTAGTGTCTGAGGGAGGTCTGTACTCAAGCCTTTTGGAAATACATCTATGTTTTCTAATTCCTTTGTCTTTAGTCGGCCCGTGTTTGCTGTTCTTTTTCTGTGGGTCTTGAAATATTATGTTGGGTTTTATTTAGTTCTTGTTTGCTTGCTTGATTGAGGCACAATTTCACACTGTAGCTCAGGTTGCCTTTGAACTCCTGGCAATCCTCCTGCCTCAGAGTTTTGAATGCTGTAATCAATCACAAGTGTAAGCCACTATGCCCGACTAATTTTGTGTGTAGGTACGTGTGTGCATGTGTGTGTGTCACAGGGAGGTCAGAGGACTATCTTGGGTATCATGGCTAGGTACCATCTACCTTTGCTTTTAATTTATTGTGTCTGTGTGCATGTGTGTATGTGCACCTGAGTGTGAGTGTGCACATTAAGGAAGTCAATCCTAGATATTGATTCTCAAGAGCTGTCCACCTTGCTTTTTGAGACAGGGTCTCCTGTTGGGTGTTGAGCTTGCTGATCAGGCTAGGCTGGCTGGCCAGGAAGCCCAGCAGAGCCATAAACTTGTGTCCACTTCTCCAGTGTAGGGATTTCAAGGGCACACTACCACACTTGGCTTTTAAATGTGAGTTTTGGGGGATCAAATTCAAGTCCTCATGCTTGTGTGGCGAGACTTTTCCTGACTAAGCTATCTCCCCAGCGTCACCTTGTCTTTGAGAAAGTCTCTGTCAATGACCTGGGCTTACCAAGCAAGCTAGGCTGGCCATTGAGCTCTGTCAATGACCTGGGCTTACCAAGCAAGCTAGGCTGGCTGGCCACTGAGCCTAGGAATCTGCCCGTCTCTGCTTCCCCGAGGCTGAGGTTGTGAATACTTGCTCATAGTGGAAGCCCACTATGTCCAGCCATTTTTATGTGGGCTGTGGGTGTCGAACTCGGGTCCTCATTCTGTCATGGACAATGCTTTCCTGAATTATCCATTTCCCTAGCTCCTTGTTTTTTTTTTTTTTTTTTTTTTTTTTTAATTTTTAAGATAAAGTCATATCTGGGCTCGGTAGTTCCATCCTGTAATCCTAGAAACTCAGGAGACTTTTGAGGACAAATCGTGGTCCTTCTACCTGGGGTGCAGTATGAGTTCAAGGTCACCTGGGGTCAAAACAAAAAGGGGGAAGAGGGCTTTATACATAGTTACATGCTATAGTGCTTGCCTAGCGTGCTCTAGGTGGCCCAGGGCTACCTCACCATTCGACTTTATGACACCATGCAATCATTTACAAATTTCACTCTCAAGAGCCACACAACTGAGACACACACACACACACACACACACACACACACACACACACACACACTAACTTTGTAATGTTTAAGCATGTGGAATTTATCTTGACCATACTCCTAGCTACTCCAGGGCACACACAGCTCTTGGGCTACATGTTGGACATGCCCACTAGGCCTTGGTCCCTTGCTTTCATTTCTAGTGCTCCAAAAAAGGAGAGGGGTAGGGGAAGAGGAAGGGGAAAGAGATAAGAACAGCAGATCTGACTTGACCCTGAAGTCCCTGGATCCTTAGTGCCCAGTACACTGGTCACATGCCTTCTGTGTTCCTCCCCAGTTCTACCCTTACAACCAGATGAACACTGCTTGCTACTTGATGGAGATCTTCCCAGAAGTCCCTGGCACTCCTGGATCATAGCGTGGCTGGGAGACCTGCTCTCTCCCAGCTTCACTATCATCCTGACTGCAGTCCACACACATCACAAAGCTCTGGACAGACATGAAGTCGGTACCCAAGGTCTATCTGTGTGTCTCCTGGGACTGACTGGAGATGAGATGCTTCAGTCTTGCCTCGCAGCATCACCGGGCTCTCCGGCTGACTCCCACAGCTCCCACAGGAAGCTCCTCTGCTGTGTGCTGGGGTCTTGAGTGTGTACACTGGTATTAATAGTGAAGGTTCTGGGGAAACCGTGTGAGTCAAGAATGTAGTGTGATGTGGGTATCACTGGCTAGAGCAGAGTGCGAAGAGAAAGGGTGGTCTAAGCAGGTCATCACTGGCTGGTGCGGGCCCACCCCAGAGCTCATTAGCAACCCACCTGAGGACTTACAAGGAAGGAACTGCCTTCAAGCCCTCCACTCTGGCGTCCCAGTCCTAGGCTAGGGTTGAGCAATCCCAGGTAGTCCTTAAGTCTGGGATCCGATAAAGCAGACCTTGAGTTGGGATGGGCAGGGCTGCTGAGCCAAAGTTTGGAGCATACAGAGATGATAGAATGTAGAAAAGAAAGAAAGCAACAGAAAGAGGGGGGAAAAAGGACAAGCAGACATAGAAAGACCTTCTTCTGCCCCAGCCGGAGGCTGAGAAATGACAGCTGTACCCACCTCGAGGTATTAGCAGTTCCCTCTCTGCCGTGTCAAGTTCATCTGGCTAAAAACAACTCTGTGGCTGTGACCTTTTAGCAGCCGAAGATTACTCCCCTCAACGCCTCCAGAGCACACAGAAGAGCTGGTGGGCCGCTGAGAAGCCTCACCTGCTCCCTGCAAAGCCTTCCCAAACATGGTGGACTTTCTGGACTTTCTTTTTTATTGGGATTTCAGATGGCCGAAAGGTTATCTGTCTCTCCTGTTCCTGCAGGGATCACAAGGAAACAGAAGGAGAACAGGTTGTGATGTCTGGTGTATACTTTACTTCCTTAGCAGGGTATGCCCATCTGTCATCCGTGAGTGTGTCCAAAGGGAGGGGGGCCAAGTCCTTCTAGAAAATAACACCGGAGTAATAAGCTGGAGAGGCTTATGTGTGTGTGCGTTTCGGGGCAGGGTGGAGGGGACTGAAGGGCAGGGCAGCAGCTTCCCTGAGGGTGAGAGAACTCTGGCACCTTTCAAAAATGTTTATTCCCCCTGGGTCTGGGTGGCTTGGCTCCGGGAACTACAGGGACTGCCCAATTTCTGTTTCCTTTTCTTGGAAATGACCTCAAAGATGGTTATAATGACCCCGCCTACATCTTTAGCCTTTCTGGCCTCCCTCAACAGCATATGTGTTCTTTGGGTGTTTTTTTTTTTTCTGTGCTTCATGCATTTTTATGTTGTTTTATATTTTAAAATTTCTTTTCATACAGTAAGCCACCACTTTGCCTACTTGAATTCTCCGCATTTATATCTTATACCAGAGTGGAATTGCAAATAGGAGACTAGATTTCTTTTCTTTTTTTTTTTTTATTTCTTGTTTCTCTCTGCGTAGCTCTGACTGTCTTGAAGCTCACACTGTAGAGCAGTCTGCCCTCAGAGATCCACCTGCCTCTGCCACCCGAGCGTTGGTATTAAAGGTGTGCACCACCACACCCATCTTAGATTTTGTTTTTTCTTAAGATAGGGTCTCATGAGGCCTAGGTTGGTCCAGATGATACACAACAATCTTGTTATGTATCAGAGTATGACCTTGGACTTCTGATCTTCTACCTCATAAGTTCTGGGGACATAGACATGTGCCACCGGGCTCCATTTATGCAAGGCTGGAGATGAAACACAAGGCTTCCTATGGGTGAGGCAAGTACCCTGCCCACTGGGCTTCCTGTCCCTGCTCACAACACTGCATTTTTCATAATTTTATTTGTGAAAACACAACCACAAAAAAAGCCACATAAATTTAAGTTGTGAAAAAAAAAGTAAATTGCTTTTTGGCAACAACGAAAGTCCATATGATCAAAGACATTCGGTCTGAATTGTTGCATGGATGTTTATTCACAAAGTAGCTATGGTATCTGAACTGAAAATCCCATTCTCTAGGTCGTGCCACGAAAGATGGAAACTCGGGTCAATGAACACGTTTCTTCAGTTTATTTTATCCCTTTCCATTGGTCTACCCTCGATAGCATATTCTGTTTTATGAGTGACACATTAGATAATACGAGTCAGCTAGAACCTGCGGAGACTCATAAACACCAACCCATTGTTAAAATGCTCCATCTCAATAAAATGAGACAATAAATGAAGCCTTTAAAAATACATTCATACCCTATTGGCTTGACAAATGAGCGGCACATAATATAGCAATCTAGGAATGAACTAATTTTTTTTTTGTGAAAATATTTGAAGTGGTTTCTTACATCATCTATTGTTTCTGTCAGGATTATGTTATGGTCACTGAAACATTTATTCTATGACAATGAGCATCTAGAATCCATGCCTTAGTCAAGTCATGGGAGGGATTCATCTATCAGGAAAGCAGATAATTTGAGGTATAGGTATATAAAAACTTCATGGTAGGATACAGAATGATGTGAGCTCAGGGATTAGTGGATATAACATAGACTGAAGGGAAGGAAAGGGGGGTGAAAGTTGTGTTGTAAAATAAACACTTTGGATTTGGCTCCCTAAATAGCCTTTTCTGTATATTCAAAGTATACCTGTCAAATGATATGAAACCCTGTGCTTTCACTATTGAAACGGAATTCTAATAATAAAGAAAACTCCTGCTGAAACAGGCAAAGTGGGGGGTGTTTGTCACAACGTGTAGCAAGCAACTGCACTAGGTATTTCTCTATAGAGCGAAGGAAACAGCAATTAGCATGAGACCCTAGATGCTCTGCTCTACCAGTGCTGGGCCCTGGGCTGCTCCGGCCCTTCTGGGTGAGTGCTTAGAGACAAAAGTGTGCCCTGTGCTTCTCATGGATCTTTTTTTGTTTGTTTTTTTTTTTTTTCGGTTTTTTTGAGACAGGGTTTTTCTGTATAGCCCTGGCTGTCCTGGAACTCACTTTGTAGACCAGGCTGGCCTCGAACTCAGAAATCCGCCTGCCTCTGCCTCCCGAGTGCTGGGATCAAAGGCGTGCGCCACCACGCCCGGCTCTCTCAGGGATTCTTAACTGCAGAGTTGGGCTTGAATGCAGCAAATGCTTGCAAAGTTTTCAAGCCACAGACTTCCTGGTCCCCCAAGGGATAAATGTTTGGTTTATAGAAGATGGATCATGGGTAAGACTGGGGACAGGATAGAAAGTAACAGGCTGTACTTTTTTTTTTCTTTTAATCTTTAAGAGAACCACTTGAACTGATCCTCAGTTTCCTGATCTATGAAGTGCTCACCCTGTACCAGACAGTATTATCTGGTTTAATCCCCACAGTAACTTAGAAATAGGTAATAAACGACCACTCCTCATAGTTTATGGTTCTCCCTCATATTTTATAGTTAAGAGAAGTTGTAAAAGACCTGGCCAAAAATGAAGATATTCTAAAGGGGAAGCACTGTTGTCTCTCAATTTGATTATTAGATTATTCAAACAATGGAAACGTTCCTCAGAAATTTCATGCTGGAAGGAGGAGAAGGTATCAGTGAGAGGGGAACTTATCTCCTTGGAAGAGATTTCAACAGTTCCAACAACTTGTTAGATGCTGAAAAGAGGGGTCTGACGCCCAGACAAGGCTGAGTCGGCTGTGGGGTGGGCGGCCCCATGACTGGAGCTGTTTAGATGTGCGTATCTATTTAAACCTTGATCTTATGCCAGGATCTTAAACAGCAGTTCTCAACCTGTAAGTTGTGACCCCACAAGGGTAGCATATCAGATATCCTGCAAATCAGATCTGACATTACGATTCATAACAGTACCAAAATTATAGTGGTATGGTATGGCTATGAAGTAGCAATGAAAATAATTTTATGACTGGGGGGTCACCACAACATGGGGAACTGTATTAAAGGGTCACAGCACCCTAGAAAGGTTGAGACTACTTATCCTGAAGATGGACTTTGAGGGTTTGCCGGATTCCTTTGTCCATCTTCCTATTGAGGCCATATTGAATAATTCTTGTTTTTCTGCTTCTCCTTTAGATTTGACTCTTAGTTGATTTATTGAGGATGAATGGCCAGACCTGACTTGAGGCACAGGTTGTGGCCCCAAGCTCATTAACAAAACAGTGTTTAGAGGAGTTGAATGAGTTCCTTGAACAGAGCAACCAGCAGACCTGGGACTCCTGCCAGGGCAATCTGCCTGGAGGCTTTGTCCTCAGAACTACTTGGTATTAGCTTGGCATTAGTGGTTCCCTCTCAGAAGGAGTGAGGCAACATCTGTAAGAATCTGCCTTGGCTTGAATTGGAAGGTCTGTCACAGACTCAAGGCTCCAATTCATGTTCTCCATCTAATGGCATTAAACCATGGAACCGTTAGAAGGCGGGGCCTGGACCCAAAATGTCCTTATGGATGGACCATTGATGTTAATACCTTGCCCTGGTCTTTACTGCTCCCTCTGCTTCCTGGTGCTTCGTGATGTGAGGTGCCTCCTGCTCTGTGCAAGTTTCAGGACAGCCAAACTTAGGCACTGAAGGAAGTCATTGAAAACAGAAAGCTGGTGAAGATGTTGAGCAAGGGGCCATTTTCCAGCCCCAGCAATCAGTAGAACTTGGCAGCCTCAGCCACGTGGTTGTGGCTTTAGCATCAAGAATATAAGAAAAGTGTTATGGAATTTCCCTCAGTGACTAAGGAAAGTTGCTAATATCAGATATGTGGCAGGGGTGTCACTGCATGGAGGACCCCCCAAAAGGACATTGTATGAAGCTGTGAAGGTGAAGCCTGGATTGCCTTGGAGACCCCAAGATGTTAGAGATGCCAGAGCCTGGGACACTTGCCAAGGAAAGCTGCTAGCAGGGAGTGGAACCAGTCCAAGAGAGAGAAATGTGTTGCAGTCAACAAAGCTGAAACGAGTTGGAGATCTAAAGAGCCTTTTGACACCAGTCATGGAGATGCAGCGTTTGGAGTTGGCTCAGCTGGGTTTTGTCTTGCTTTGGTCCAGTATTTCCTCACTGTGCTCGGGAAAAAGATACAAAACCTTACTAGTGCATATAAGACACTGTGACGTACAACCTTCAAACGGTAGACCAAAACCAAGACTAAAGTATCCCCTAATGTCGATTCTCTAACGTACTTCTCTGAAACTTAAAGTCTGAAAAATTGTAACAACTCTGATACTATCTGATACCCCTGTAAACTTTAACCTGTTTTACTTAAAGACATTATGTTATGGCTATGAGCCTATGGGGCCAGGGAGTGGAATATGGCAGTTACAGTAGGTAGAGCCCCCAGCGACTCAAGTGTTTGAATGTTTGGCCCCTAGAGAGTGGCACTATTAGGAGGTATGGTCTTATTGGAGTAGGTGTGGCCTTGATGAAAAAAAATGTGTCATTGTGGAGGTGGGCTTTGAGGTCTCCTATGCTCAAGCTGTGCCCAGTGACACAGTCTCTGTCTGCTGCCCGTGTAGAACTCTTGGCTCCTCCAGCACCAAGTCTGCCCGCACACTGCCGTGCTTTCCACCATGATGAAAACGGACTGAACCTCTGAAACTGTAAGCCAGCCCCAATAGAGTTGGGTAATTTCCCACAGAATTCTCCATCAACAAGATAAAATTCTAGTTAACCCTGAAATGGCCTCAACAAGAACACAAGTGCACTCTCCAAGGGCCACAGTTCAAACACACTAGTCATAGGACAACCTTACGTGGCATTTCTTGTCTTACCCCTTGTTTGAAGCAGGGTCTCTTGTTCAGTGCTATATACACCAGGGCAAGCAATCTGGCCATGGAGATTCTGGGGTGTTGGGGGAGGATTCCCGTGTCTGTTTCTCATCTCAGGATGGGCACACTGGGATTACAAATGCCAATGACCACATCAGGTTTTATATGGCTTACAGGGACCTGAATTCTGGTCCTCCTACTTACACAGCAAGTGCTTTTTCCACTGGTCCATCTCCTCAGCCTCTGGGATAAGTTATTACCAGTCCCTACAGCATCACAGCCTGCTCCAGGGTGGTAATGGTGAGGCTAAGAATGGGCTGTCTGTGACTGTAGTGAGAAAGTGGGTCATTCTCAGGCCATCTTGGCCTCCATGTCAGGCTCACCCATTTATGGCTTCTGTTGGTGAATTTGTATTTCATGTTGGTAAAACTGCTTTCCATTTTCGCCTTTCCTAACTTGCCCACACTGTTTAATGAACTTGATAAGGCACGCTAAATGGAAACTTAAACTAGAAAGGGGCGATGGAAGGTGGGAGCTCCCTCCTGCCTTAGAAGATACAGCTTCCTGCCTTCTATGTGTGGGTGGTTTATGCTTTTTGACAAGTCATGTGTTAGTGACTTTTGCATTGCTACGACAAAGTATCTGACAGAAACAACATATGGGAAAAAAGATTTATTTCAGCTCACGGTTTCAGAGGGGTACAGTCAATCATGGTAGAGAAGACACAGGAGATGGGGTTAGTTCATAGCAGCATGTCTCAGTTTAGGTTTTATTGATGTGGAGAGACATGACCATGGTAACTCTTATAAAGGAAAACATTAATTAGGGCTGGCTTACAGTTTCAGAGGTTCAGTCCCTTATCATCATGGTGGGAAGCATGGCAGTTTGCAGGCAGACATGATGCTGGAGGAGCCAATAGCTCTACATCTTGATCCACAGGCATCAGAAGGAGACTGTGTGCCACAATGGGCATAACTTGAGCATAGGAGACTTCAGAGCCTGCCCCCATAGTGACACACTTCCTCCAACAAGGCCACACTTCCTCCAAAAATCTACACCTCCTAATAGTGCCATTCCCTAAGGGACAAGCATTTAAATACTTGAGTCTATGGGGCCATTCTTTTTCAAACCACTATATTCCACTCTCTGGCTCCTATAAGCTTGTAGAAGTTGGAGATCAAGTGTCCATAGAGTTGGGTTTTTCTGATGACTGAAGGGGAGTTTCTGGCATCTCTGGTGATCCTTGTCTTGTAGATACAATACTCCAGTCTCTGCCTTTATCATTGTGTGGAACTCATTATGCATTTTCACACCTCTCTGTCTCTCTCTGTCTCTGTCTCTCTCTCTGTCTCTGTCTCTCTCTCTCTCTCTCTCTCACACACACACATACACAATTTATTTAGTCATTTATTGATTTTTCATTTTCTTTTATTAAGACAGAGGTTTGATATTTAGCCTTGGTTTATCTGGAACTTGTTATATCAGGTTGGCCTCAAACTTGTGGAGAACTTATGGGAGCCGGTTCCATCCAAGACTTTCTCAGGGTCTAGTCTGGACTTCAGACACTCCGACTCTACCCGCTCCTATGCCACATAAAAAGAAAGAAAACAGAGGAACGATTGTTTTGACTTATGTTTTAGTGGGTTCCATCCATGGTTGCTGTGTGCCTGGGAGGAGAATTGTGGCAGTGGAGTCATGTGGAAGAGGACATTTATTCACTTCCTTGCTGACAGGAATTAGAGAGACACAGGAAGGAGCCAGGAGCAAGATAGCCTCCAAAACCTACCCTAATGACCTCCTTTTGGTGGGGCCATACAATTCTAATGTTTTCAGAACTCTCCTAAAAAATGCACCACCAGTTGGAGAACAAGCATTCAATATATGAACTTATAAGGGACACTCGATATTCAAAGATCTCTATCTTACCCAGGATGCTCTGGAGCTAAACATAGCCACCATGCACTGTTTCTAAAGATGGTCACATTCTGAAGTACCGGGGATTTGAAAATGTGAATTTTAGGAGAACACAATTCATCCAGAACACTTTCGAAACTTTAGATTTCTAAGTAAGATGCTTTTAGAGTCTCTTTGAAACAGTATTTCCTACTGCTAAGGCCAGTGAAGAAAAGAAAGTCTTTCTTAAAAAAAAAAAAAAAACAGTGAAAACTACCATCTCTCAGCTAGCTGCCACTCAAGATGTAAAAGCGGACAATTGCTCAGCAAAGCTAGTACTCCCTTGGTTCTGTGGGATGTGTTGCCAGTCTTTGTATAGGGACTGAATGTGATCATGCGGAAGGGACAGGCTGTCGATACCTAGGCTTTCTACTTGGAAGGGTTGGCATGTGACCTGGTTCGTGGCACTGGTGACATTTCCTTTGGCTCGTCCTGCCAATCACACCACAGGGAATATGAATTTTCTCTTGTATAATGCTTCTGGCTGACATTTCCCAGCAATGGCCTTTTCTGAAAACTCCAATCAAGGAGCTATGGAGGTGAAAGGAGAGACAGATGGGTAGAGAAAGGTTTAGGACTCCATGCGTGATGGGGAAGCTCCACTCTTGAGTAAGGGCACATGCGCCTGCTCACAGTGACCTC
This sequence comes from Mus minutoides, assembly GCA_902729485.2. NCBI lineage: Eukaryota > Metazoa > Chordata > Mammalia > Rodentia > Muridae > Mus > Mus minutoides. The sequence goes on from LR749656.1 coordinate 1,243,447, forward strand.
GTGTGGCGCAAGCAGGATCTAGAAATATTAAGGGCCAAAGTGAGGAATGCAGCCACATCCTGCCCCTGTCCCTGTCTGTTGTGACATGGTCCAAGGATGGAGTCATGTGAGGAGATTTCTGAGTATCTGTGAGAGAACTCCAAGAAACCAGGACAAGAGTCTGGTTACCCCAGATTCTTTAAAACCATGGGGTTGTTCCTGGATTGTGTTTTTCCAACCCCTCCCAGATGATGCAGATAGAGTTACTTTAGCTTATCCTTTATAACTGTCTATTTTTATTTGTTTATATACCTCTGTCTTAGTCAGGGTTTCTATTCCTGCACAAACATCATGACCAAGAAGCAAGTTGGGGAGGAAAGGGTTTATTCGGCTTACACTTCCATACTGCTGTTCATCACCAAAGGAAGTCAGGACTGGAACTCAAGCAGGAGCTGATGCAGAAGCCATGGAGGGATGTTCTTTACTGGCTTGCTTCCCCTGGCTTGCTCAGCCTGCTCTCTTATAAACCCAAGACTGCCAGCCCAGAGATGGTTCCACCCACAAGGGGCCCTTGATCACTAATTGAGAAAATGCCTCACAGCTAGATCTCATGGAGGCATTTCCCCAACTGAAGCTCCTTTCTCTGTGATAACCCCAGCTGTGTCAAGTTGACACAAACCTAGCCAGTACAACCTCTATTAAAAAAAAACACGGGAGCTGGAGAGATGGCTCAGCAGTTAAGAGCACTGACTGCTCTTCTGAAGGTCCTGAGTTCAAATCCCAGCAACCATATGGTGGCTCACAACCATCTGTAATGAGATCTGTTACCCTCTTCTGGTGTGTCTGAAGACAGCTACAGTGTACTCGTATACATCAAATAAATAAATAATGCTTTAAAACCCCCCACCTTTTGCCACACGTGTCTTGTTCTTGTGACTTTACTATGTGACTCTTAATCCTGAGAGTATTAATTGTCTGACTCTCTGAACAAAGTTGGCTGTTGCGTGGGACTTTAGTCTGCCTGGTTTTCAGGCTCCACTCACCAAGGTCCCATTGCCTTTAGAAGTAAACACCTATCTTTGCTTAAAAAAAAAATCATGTTCAGGTAGATTCAGTTACCTGCTTGTCTCTCTTGTCTTGACCTTTCCCTAAGAAAGTTATACAGAATTCCTCTGGTTAAGGGCTTCTGGGTTTTAGCTTCTTGACCTGCTTCTCCTGAGTCCCGGGCTAAGTCTGGCCTGCCTGTTGCTTCTCTTAAGATTCTTTTTTTTTGCTCTTTGCCCTCCTCTTCTCTCTCTTCTCTCCCCTCTCTATCTCCTTCTCCTCTTCTCTGTCCCCTCCCCCACCCGCTCAATAAACCTCTCCACGTGGAACCCCTTCAAAAAAAAAAAAAAAAAAAGATTTTTTTTTTTTTTTTTTTTTTGGTTTTTCGAGACAGGGTTTCTCTGTATAGCTTTGGCTGTCCTGGAACTCACTCTGTAGACCAGGCTGGCCTCGAACTCAGAAATCCGCCTGCCTCTGCCTCCCGAGTGCGTCCGCCACCACCGCCCGGCGAAAGAGAGCTTAGGCGTCCTCTTAAGATTCTTCATGGCATTTGCATCCCTGTCTCTTTTTCTCCAGTGTACATGTCTCTTGGTTGTGTCTGCCTCCATCATCTCCCTGGTTTGTGTAGAGCCTCTTTCAATCTAGTCTTTGCTGAGGAAAGGGGCTTTCTCAACTTTACATACAGAAAACCCACACCTAAGTTGAAACACTATGTAGCTGACTGATTATTAGAGCTTCCCAATTGCACAAGTTGTCTCAGGCCATCTTTAGCCTGCCTACAGTCTGCTCACTGCTCACCTCTGTGATCAACCTCACATCCTACCATCAGGTGAAACCTTTGGAAGGCACGCTTAGCAGACTATCAGCTTCTACCAATCCCAAAGCTAAGAATGGCATCAGTCAGTATCTGAGACTTGAGATAGTCCCTACTTTGCTGCAACCTGCCTATTTGATGTTTCCAGAATATTTGGAAAATGCTTTGATTTATAACTGTCCTTTGTTATGAAGTGGCAAAAGCTTCATGAAACTGCTTCCACGTTAGACTATGTTACTCGGGGCAACTTGGATCTGTGTCCCCAGCCAGTGGTCACTCCTCTCTGGCGCAAGAGTAAACTTGCTTCCTTTGAGGTGAGAGCTGTGTTTTGTGTACATAATATTGACCAAAGGTACCAAGGCTGGCAGACAGTCATCCCTGCTGAGAGCAGATGTGAGGAGAGGGACTTGAAGGAAGGTGAGTATCGAGCATGTCAAGGGGGCTAGGTCAGGAAGGAATAGAGGAAAAAGACATAAGCAGAAAAGAAGCTGAAGCCAGTGGCGGCTAGAGCTGGCTATGAGAAGCCACATGTGTTGAATTAGGATGTAATTGGTAGCTAGTCTCTTGCTGCAGTTAGGTGGACTAAATCTGGAAGTAGGGTTCACAGGAGGACATAGAATTAACAGTCACCAAGACCCAGGGCTTACAGGAGAGCCACAGAGCTTTGCATTTGGAGTCGTGACTTCTGGCTACTCTTTTTTCCTTATTTATGGCTGATTTAAATGATGAATCCCAGGAACTTCACATAGTTTGCAGACATAGCACAGACTCTGAAAACTTCATCTTCTTCAAAACATTTATATCGGTTTTTGTGATAGTATGGAGTCTAATGAGTGATAGGCATGGTCCGGGCTTTCCCATGCCCCGCTGAAGTGGAAATTTCTGGTTTCTTTAAAGACTCAGTTGTGTCAAGTGATGTTTTTCTGGAAACTGTCTTATGAGAGGATGTTTTGTTAAGAACAGGCATGGGGTGTTTTTCCGGAGACAGCCTGGAAAAAGGGCATGCTAGATCAGATGCTTCAGAGAACACATGATGTTTGGAAAGGATATAAATATAGCCCAATGGACAGTGGATGACACTGGATGGTATTGGTACGCCTTGCCATTCTGTCCTGGCTTTCATTGGCTTTGCTGACACTGTTCTTCGCTGACAGTGATGGGTGGTATTGGTTTGCCTTACCATTCTTTGTTGGTCAATGTTTGTTATGACTTTATAGAGAGAAATGCACAAAGAAACAACAACAACAACAACAACAAAACAACTTCTGGTGGTGTTTTGGCATCTTCTTGCCATGTCTGAAGATTCAGGCCACTGGCAGATTCTGATGCCCTCTTCTGGTGCATCTGAAGACAGCTACAGTGTACTTAGATATAATAATAAATATTAAAAAAAAAAAAGGAAGGTAATAGCTCAAAGCCCACCCACAGTGACACACTTCCTTTACTCCAACAAGGCCACACCCTGGTGACTAAACATTCAAATATATGAGCTATTGGGGGCCATTTTTACTTAAACCACCATACCAGAGCTGATTAAAGTAGAGACCAATATAAAATAGTATCAGCACCCAGTCAGGAGCCAGAGGCAGGCATGAGACCAAGTCTTCCCACAATGCCTAGAAGGAACCAGCTCTGCAGATACAATGATCTCAGATTTCTAGTCCCCAGAGCTGTAAGCCACCACATCTGTAACTCAGACCAACCCATTAGTGGTACTGGAGAATTATAGAGAGAATATCTTGTGTATTGTATGGATGAATCACCTGTCAATTAAAAACCCTGGGGACTAGGCAGGAAATAGAAGGTGGGACATCTGGGAGGCAGAAAGAATTCTGGGATAGGGCTAGGCAGGAGATTCACCAGGGAGTTATGACGAGATGGGCGCTTGGTACCTGACACAGGTAATCAGACACATGGCAGAATGTAGATTAAAATAAATGGGTTATCTTATGTTATTATTCTAGTCAGAGAAGAGCCTAGCTATATGGCCAAGGAATTTGTAAATATACTTTGAATCTTATTTATGGGAGCATGGGACTGGGAGAAAGAACCAGGGCCCAAGTTCTGTACTGAATGAGAAGCCTATCAGAACCATCTCTTTGACCACGAAGCCAGAAAGCAAACTAAGGTGGGGTCCCGTTGGTCCCCTTCAAACAGTGAGGTCAAAGTGTGGCTAATGTTTTCTGGGGAGTGAGGACAGAGCACCAAACAACATTTTGACAGACATCTCTCCTCTCCTCTCCTCTCCTCTCCCCTCCCCTCCCCTCCCCTCCCCTCCCCCTATTTTCTTTTTAAGACAGGGACTTCTTGCTATGCAAACCAGGCTCTCTGGAACTCACTCTTTCAGATCTTATTTGACTATAAGCTCTCCCTACTTCAGCCTTTTGAATACAGAGATCACAGCTTTGTGACACTGAGCCTGGGGATAAAGTGTTTTCTTTTCTTTTCTTTTCTTTTTTTTTGTTGTTGTTTTTGGTTTTTCAAGACAGGATTTCTCTGTGTTCCCTGGCTGTCCTGGAACTCACTTTGTAGACCAGGCTGGCCTTGAACTCAGAAATCCGCCTGCCTCTGCCTCCCGAGTGCTGGGATTAAAGGCGTGCGCCAACACGCCCGGCATAAAGTATTTTCTTAAGGAACCCTACATCACCAGCAGAGTTCAGAAACAGAGAGCTTAAAATATAGATGGCTGTTTATTTATATACAGCTCACTGGGTAAAAGCAAATCATTAACAGTATCTCTTCAAATAGCTCTGGGGAGCAGAGTATGTGCTGAGGGGGGGATATAAACAAGCAGATGTTTCCATCTCTGAATTTTATCTAACACTGCCCATCTGGGAGAGGCTTCTCGATGCATGCAATTTGTTAAGTTTTAAATTTGAATATGTGAACACAGATTTCCCCCCCCCAAAAAAAAAAAGCAAATGCAATTAAAATTAATTAAAAAAAATTGCCTGTGTATCTAAAATGCACCAACAGTTTCCTATCCCAACATTCTCCTTCCAAGGCTCTTTCCCAGTCAGCCTCTTCCTTTTCTTTGCCCTTCCTGTGCCCGGATCCATCTACTTTCTGGGCCGTGCTAAAGAACGCCAGGCTTCAACTCAACTGGTATCAATTCATTGCTGAACAATGGCCGAAGGCTCAATCCCGAATTAGATGGTGTGATGAATAGGTGAGCTAACACACAGCCATCACCTGCATGGTTTATTGAGGCAACGTGTAGGCCAAATTACACGAGAATTAATGACTGCAATAAAGAGTCAGCCTTTCCTGACAGGAGGACTTCTCTTTCGTCATGCTTCTCCAGAGGTGAAGTCTCAGCCCTCGCAGTACCTCACACAACAGCAGTGCAGTCCCTGGGCTGTGACTACACTAGAGGGTAATAATGTGATTCAGTTGGATGCTTTGGGCCACACAACATCTGCTTAACCTGAGGGGTGGCTAGGGGGAGGCCGGAGCTGTAGCTGGAGCTCAGCTATTGGGCAACTGAAAAGAGTATGGTGGAATCTCCATAAAACCTCTGGAACCCAAGCTTGGGTGAGCTGGCCTGGTTGACAGTATTTTGTACAGTGTCCCACTTGGAGCTGAGAAATGTCATCCAAGGTCACAAGCTGACAGGGTAAGACCTGGACCAGACACGAGAGGTCACTTCACTGTATTCTACTCCTTGAGCTGGAATTCCACTGGGAAAAGCTTGCTTTCTATCCCCAGGGCCCAGCTTAGGGCATGCATGTGCGTGTGTGTGTGTGTGTGTGTGTGTGTGTGTGTGTGTGTGTGTCAGGGTGGGGAGATGGGGGCAGTGGTAATGTTTGGCATACTTAAAAAACCTTTTTATTGATCTTTGTGAATTTCACATTATGTACCTCAGTCCCGTTCATCCCCTGTCCCTTTGTCTACCTTCCATCCTTCCTCTATCCTCCTCTCAAAAGAAGACCAAACAAACAAACAAACAAACAAAAACCAACAACAATAACAAAACTACCAAAAAAAAATCTCAATGTGGAAACTGCAATATGTCATGGTATGTGACACACTAGACCCCTTTGTCCAGCCATCTTTAGTTGCAAATGTTCATTGCAATGAGTCCTTGATCTGGTTTGAGGCCTCTGGTTTTCTGTTACACTATCAGTACTGGACCCTGACTAGGATTCCACTCAGATATTTATTATGTTGTTTTCCAGTGTCATGGAGGTCCTATAGCTTTGCATCTGTATGACCGGCCCCTTCATGCTCTCTAGAAGTTCATAGATGGGGAGATGTTGGGGTGGGCCAACTCAATGCCTGGGTGGTAGTTGAGCTGGTCAGCCTGTCAGTCCCCCACACCCACAACACCGGGGCCAGCTCTCCAGCTAGCTTACTCAATGCCACTGCTGATGAGGGGCAGGGCCAAGCCCCCCTCTCAATCTTACACCCTTGGGACTGGCTCACCTACTTGTCCCCTCGCCACCAAGGCCAGCTTTACTATGTTACCCAGAAGAGGTACAGGCCAGTTTCCTGAGTGCTGCAGCCAGGGAGGGGCAGGGCCAGCTCTGGATTCCTTGGACATCAACATGGACCCAGGCAGCAGCCCAAACCAGGGACATTTTCATGGCCTTTGGTAATAACATGGATCATGGACATCAACACAGACCCCTGCTGCTGCAGGGCCATGAACCCACATGTGGCCCTCAGTAGCAGCATGGGCTGGGACTTCACCATGACCTCTGGTGGCAGTGGAGGCTACTCACATCGGGCAGTTTCTCATCACCCTTGTGTTTCCAGTTCTTCCTCTGTTCATAGAGTTCAAACTGTTCAGCTTCTTTTTCTCTTCCATCTCCCCAGTACATACTTTCATGTTGTAGTGGTGCCCTCGGGAAGTCAGGGAAGGAACCTGGAGGCAGAAATTAAAGCAGACCCTATGGAGGAGTGCTGCTTCATGGCTTGCTCCTCATGGCTTGCTCAGTTATTTATTTATTTATTTAGAGACAGGGTTTCTCTGTATAGCCCTGGCTGACCTGGAACTCACTTTGTAGACCAGGCTGGCCTTGAACTCAGAAATCCTCCTGTCTCTGCCTCCCAAGTGCTGGGATTAAAGGCGTGTGCCACCACCGCCCGGTGCTCAGTTATCTTGGCTCAGGACCGCTTGCCTAGGAGTGACACCGCCCACAGTGGGCTATGCCTTCCCATACCAGTCCTTGTCTTAGTTATGGTTTCTATTGCTGTAATAAAGCAAAATGATCAAAAGCATAGTGTGTACGAAAGGGTTTATTTCATCTTAAAACTTTCAGGTTACAGTCTATTACTGAGGGAAGACATGGGAGGAACCCAAGACAAGAACCTGGAGGCAAGAAATAACCAGGAGTCATGGCAGAGTGCTGTTTACTGGCTCGCTTACTCTTGGCTTGCTAAATCTACTTTCTTATACAGGCCAGGACCACCTGCCCAGGAGTGTCACTGCTTCCTATGAGCTGGACATCAGCCACTGATGAAGAATATGTTCCACAGGCTTGCCTACAGGCCACTCTACTAGAGGCATTATCTCAATTGGTGGTCGTTCTTCCTAGATGATTCTGGCTGGTGTCAACTTGACCCAAAACTAACGAGTGTAGGACATAACTCAGTTTCAAGTTCCACCTTGAACGGATTTGCCGTTCTTTTTTCCTTTTCCAGGAGGACCAGCAGGTCCCTGATAGGAGACAACTCCACAAACTAATCCTAGGCAAAGCCTTCCCATGGTTGAACATATAACATCAGCAAGACGTGAACTATTGTACATCACCAACGTTTACGACCCTTTTGTTACCACAGCAAACCAGCATCAGCTGACTGATGTACCATCTATCCAGTCTGCTATCCTTAGCAACAGCCTCATTTTCACATCGGTTAGAAGATGGCAAAACTATTTCAGTTATTGTCTTCTGGCCTTGTCTTAGTCAGGGTTTCTGTTCCTGCACAAACATCATGGCCAAGAAGCACTTGGGGAGGAAAGGGTTTATTCAGCTTACACTTCCATACTGCTGTTCATCACCAAGGAAGTCAGGACTGGAACTCAAGCAGGTCAGGAAGCAGGAGCTGATGCAGAGGCCACGAAGGAATGTTACTTACTGGCTTGCTTCCCCTGGCTTGCTCAGCCTGCTCTCTTATAGAACCCAAGACTGCCAGCCCAGAGATGGCACCACCCACAAGGGGCCCTCCCACCCTTGATCACTAATTGAGAAAATGTCTTACAGCTGGATCTCATGGAGGCATTTCCTCAACTGAAGCTCCTTTCTCTGTGATAACTCCAGCTGTGTCAAGTTGACACGAAACTAGCCAGTACAATTGACCCCTTGTCAACTTGACACACAAATATATCACTAGTAAGCCTCAATCCTTAGTTCTTATTCATCCCTAAGATCTTAAATAACTTTAAAAGTTCCACAGTCTTTACATATTAAAAGTTCAATCCTTTTAAAATATCCAGTATCTTTTAAAATTCAAAGTACTTTGAAATTCAAAGTCTCTTAACTGTGGACTTCACTAAACTTCCTTCAAGAGGGAAAAATATCAGGGCACAGTCACAATCAAAAGCAAAAATCAATCTCCAACCATCCAATGTCTGGGATCCAACTCATGATCTTCTGGGTTCCTCCAAGGGCTTGGGTCACTTATCCAGCCATGCCCTTTGTAGCACACATGTTGTCTTTTAGGCTCCAGCCGCCTGTACTCCATTGCTGCTGCAGTTCTTGGTAGTCATCTCATGGTACTGGCATCTCCAAAATGCTCTGTCTTCCACTATAACTAGGCTTCAACACTAGCCTCTCATAGGCTCTCTTCGTGGTGCTGAGCCTCAACTCTTTGCATGACCCCTTCAGTCCTGGGCCATCAATTGCAACTGAGGCTGCACCTTCACCAATGGCCTTCCATGGCCTCTCATAGTGCCAAACCTCAGCTTCTCTGTATGACCCTTTCATGCCTCTAAAACCAGTACCACCTAGGTGACCCTTACACATTACCAAATCCCACTGTAGCAGGAGTACAACCTTGGCTATCTCTGGAACACAGCCTCTTTGTGCTTTCAGAAAACACTTCCCAGAAGATGTCACCTCAACGATGCTGGTCTCTTCTTAATCACCACTAATTTCTTAGCTCCAGCTAATCAGCATCAATAGTCCCAGTAATACAAAGGTTTCACTTTACTAGTTCTGGTATCTTGTTAATCACAGCTGATTCTTCAGCCCCAGCTAACCAGAACCACAGAATCTTCACAAAGTAACAATAGCCCTGAAAAGAGTCTTTAATGTTCCCTCTGGAATTTCACAAGCCAGGCCTCCATCTTCTGCACTGTTCTCAACATTATCTTCCAAGCTCCTACACAACATCCCACAGAGCTCTTAACACAGAATGGATCTTCTGGCCCAAAGTTCCAAAGTCCTTCCACAGTCCTCCCCAAACTTGGTCAGGTTGTGTCACAGGAATACCCCACTATTCTGGTACCAATTTCTCTTAGTCAGGGTTTCTATTCCTGCACAAACATCATGACCAAGAAGCAAGTTGGGGAGGAAAGGGTTTATTCAGCTTACACTTCCACACAGCTGTTCATCACCAAGGATGTCAGGACTGGAACTCAAGCAGGTCAGGAAGCAGGAGCTAATGTAGAGGCCATGGAGGGATGTTCCTTACTGGCTTGCTTTCCCTGGCTTGCTCAGCCTGCTCTCTTATAGAACCCAAGACTGCTAGCCCAGAGATGGTCCCACCCACAAGGGGCCTTTCCCCCTTGATCACTAATTGAGAAAATGCCTTACAGTTGGATCTCATGGAGGCATTTCCTCAACTGAAGCTCCTTTCTCTGTGATAACTCCAGCTGTGCCAAGTTGACGCAAAACTAGCCAGTACAGGCATGATGTGATTCAGAGCAAGAAGACAAAACTTCCATTCCAGACAAGGACAAGGGACATCTCAGGAGACTCCAGTATAACTTTCCTTCACCATAATGGCTTCCCAGGAAAGATGAAGGGGATCAACATTCAGTTAGAAAAGATGGATGCAAGCCAGGCGTGGTAGCGCACGCCTTTAATTCCAGGCAGAGGCAGGTGGATTTCTGAGTTTGAGGCCAGCCTGGTCTACAGAATGAGTTCCAGGACACAGAGAAACCCTGTCTCGGAAAAAAAAAAAAAAAAAGAAAAGAAAAGATGGATGCTAATGGAGGTTGTGGTGCAAATTGATTCCAGGCAGACAGCTAAGGAACATATTGGCCTGCCTGGGCTAAGGGTTGAGATTAATGTGCGTCTTCACCAAGACCCTCTTCGATTGCCGAATGTTTCTCTGTGCCCAGTGGTTTGCTCCTTTGTAGTTCTTCAACTATTGGTGATAACGGTTACTAAGAAGCCAACAGCCTACTGCAGTATGTGCTTGAATTTATTCTTTCTACAGTTATTTCTTTCTTGACTCAAGAAGAAAAAGAAAAGGAAACTGCATGTTGAATTAAGTGTTTATGTAACTCTCTACTTTCCAGGAATGGGACGTAGCTCAGTGATTGGGTTCATCTCTAGAAGGCATGATGCTCTGAGTTTGATCTACAGTAACACACACACACACACACGCACACACACACACGCCCACACACACGCACGCACACACACACACACACACACACACTGAAATGTTATGGATCTGTCTTAGGTTTTCTATGGCTCTGCTAAAACACCGTGACCAAAAGCAACTTGGAGAGGAAAGCATTTATCTCATCTCACATGCTCTGATCATGGACGGTCATGAAGGGAAGTCAGAGCAGAAACTCAAGCAGGGCAGGAACCTGGAGGCAAGAGCTGAAGCCAAGGCCATGGAGGAGCATTACTAACCAGCTCGCTTCTGATGCCTCGCTCAGCCTGCTTTTTTATTAGAACTCAAGATCACCAGCCTAAGTGGTGCCTGGTCCACAGTGAGCTGGTCTCTCTCACACTAATCATCAATCAAGAAAACTCACCACGGGCTTGCTGACAGGCCAGTCTAGTGGTGACATTTTTCAATTGAGGTTTCTCTTCCTAAATGATTCCAGCTCATGTCAGGTTGACATAAAGCCAGCCAGCATACGCTCCAATGTACCACTAATTGTCAGACTGGTGTTTGCTTGTTGCTGGGGGGGCATAGCTGTGCTGAGAGGATTCAATCTTTCCAGTCTGGGGTCTGCTGTGGGCTGGAGAAACACACTCAGACAAGGCACCAGTCCAGCTCTGCCTCCTGTTCTGTACAACAGAAGGAGCCGGCACAGTGGATGCTTGCTTCTGCCCAGAACTGCCTTCAGCCTGCAGGAATGATGGCTCTTTGGGGAAATAGATTCTGCTACAGTCCTCCCTCCTGCTCACAGAGCTTTACAGAGGGAGTTCCAGCCCTGGCTACACAGAAGCCACACATCCCAAACCAGTTAGAACCCGTAGAAGTTTTCCCTGGAATTAAGTGATTCCTTTTCTTTTAGGGAGTGAAGCCAGAAAGGTGGAAGCCCCTGAACTTCTGGCTGCTAGCCACTGGTCCCATGGGGAAACCCAGTGTCACAGAATGAAATAAATGTGTTTGGGAGATGAAAGTCAGAGACAGAAGAGGGAATCCTGAATCCTAAGGCTTAACCACCCTGTTCTTCTCCTAGAGCAGTGGTTTCAACCTTCCTAATGCTGCAACCTTTTAATACAGTTTTCATGTTGTAATGACTCTCCAACTGTAAAATTATTTAGTTGCTACTTCATAACTGTTATTTTACCACTGTTATGAGTCATAGTGTAAATATCAGTTATGAAGGATATCTGATATCTGACTCTGGGCTCACAACACACAAATTGAGAAACACTGCCCTAGACTGTGGTGGAAACTAGAGGACTCTCTCTCCCTTTGTGTCGAGCCAGGTACTTGTCACACAAAGATTAGGATAATTCTTAACCTGGATGATTTCTCAAGATGCAAATATGTTCAGCTATGTGAATGCATGACAAAATTATTGTTATATGATCCTAAGCTCAGGAATAGGGCTAGTAGAGAGACAGTTGACCCAGAATATAAAGAGATATTTGACCCAGAATATATAGCTCTAGCAAAAACAAACAAACAAACAAACAAACAAACAAACAAACAAACGTCAGCAATTCAGCCAAAGATGGAGAAAAATGGCCCCAGCAAACTTATTTGCTAGTGAGAGAATGAAAAGTCTTGAATCTGGCAGACCATACTCAGACTAGAGTGTGAAACCTCAGATGGGAACAGGGCTCCTGCTGCTAAGCCAAGGTGTGTGTGTGTGTGTGTGTGTGTGTGTGTGTGTGTGTGTATGTGCATGACCATGTATTGCATATGTGTGAGTGTGTACATGTGTGTGCATGCATGTGTGTACATGTGTGTGCACATGCATATCTGTGCGTGTGCGCCTGTGTGTCATGTTGTAGCCTCCCTCAGCCTTGAAGCAGGCTACCACTGAGTGTGAGACCTCCTGGGGTGTAGCCTTCTGACCTAGAAGGCTCTATTGTTATGTCACCTACCGCTGCTCTTCTCAAGGACACTGTTACCTGCTGAGAGGCCCTAGAGATATTCCAGAGACTGCAAGCAATCCAGTAATTTACACCTACTTGCCAAAACAGTTCTGTCTACAGGCTGGCTCCAGGCACCAAGAATGGATTGGGGGGGGGTGGGATGGGATGAGCCTCTCCTCTTTATAAGTACAGACTCTTAGTAAACTTTGGGGCCTTGAACAGAGAACTTTGTCTTGGTCTCCATTATTTCTCTCATGGTTTCCTTCCATACAGCTCCGGCCTACCACTCAGGAACCCAATTAGGGTAGGCCACAGGCGGCTTACATCATGTGTGTGGGATTGTGTGTGTATATGTGTGTGTTCATAAACATGTGTTGCATATGTGTGTGTATATATGTGTGTGCCTGTGTGTGTGTGTGTGTGTGTGTGTATGTGCTTGTGTGTCTGTGTGTGTGTGCATGTGAGTTACTTCTCCTGGGAACTTTGAACCCATTACTATTAGTTCATTATAAAGAATAACATTTGCCTCAAAGGACAAGAGGATTGTTATTAATGTAAGAAGATAACAATTTCTCATGGAATCTGTGCAAGGGCAGTGAGCCACTGCTTAACCATCGATGAGAGTAGCTAGGAGGAGAAGGAAAGATGGTCTGGTTCTTGTGAACTGACTACAAAGTATAGAGGAGGTGGCTTGCTCTTTGTGGAACGAATAGGTATGAGTAGTATGGGGTATGGATGGTGTTAGGTGTCTCTCTCTCTCTCTCTCTCTCTCTCTCTCTCTCTCTCTCTCTCTCTGAGACAGGGCTATTCTGTGTAGAGCCCTGGTTGTTCTGGGACTCATTAGGAAGACAGGTCTGGGCTCACACTCAGAGAGATCCACCTGCCTCTGCTTCCCGAGTGCTAGGATTAAAGGGCCTGCCACAGTATGTCTGACTGCAAGGGCACTTCTTAAGCCTCCTGGGCTGTCACTCATCAGGAAAAGCTGTTCCTACAGCACACCTCAGTCAAGACGGGGGTGGGCAGAGGACAGCAGCTCCTGGGACTTTTGCTGGGGTAAACCAGAAGACCATCTGTTAGGTGGCTAGTGACTCTCCCCTGGGCTCATGGGATATTGTTCAATTTTAACAAACACATGGCCCTGATGTGCTGGTACTTCTGGCAAGGACACATTTTGGCAAATAGAAATTTGCTTAAAAAAAAATTAACTCACATTTTGCATTGTGTAGCATCTGTTCCTCAACCCAAGGTACCAGCTCCGAAGTAACTTGGCACTTGAGCAACTTCTCAGGCACCAGTCTCTGTGGGTAGCCAGACAGGGAGTGCCATAGCTCATCACTTCTGTCTGCTACTGAAGCCAGCATCCTACCCACTTCCATTTTCACGATTCTGACAAAGACCAACCATTATATCGCATGAATGTTTGGAATTGGTTTCGACTTTCCTGGTAGCCAGTAATAGAAATTGCATCCTGTTGAGCTTAAACCCAAGGTGGACTTCCTTATGGACACCAAGGCACCTTTTCAGAACCCAGGGTAGGAGTGAGTTTGTGCCGGATGACCCAAGGATCATGAAGCACACATGTGGTCAGGGTTCACTCCATCTCTATCTTTGTCCTGTGTGTCCATTCAGGGTCTTTCTCTTGCTTTGTCTCTACAAGCATTGTCTCTTCTCATTTGGAAACATGACTGTAAATAGATAGACTCAGCCACCAAGGGAAAGGCTGCCAGACTCCAAAATACTGAAAGATTTACTGTGCGAGGTAACATTGTTACCCACTTCTTTCTGGAGTCTTCAAAAGCCAGGAAATAAACACTACAGACAGCTAGTTGCAGCCAGGCAGTGAGGCCCTGGCTGGTTTCAAGATCCAATTGTAGTGTGGTGGCTACTCTTGTAGCCATGTCTAGTAAGCAGATGGGCCAGTTATAAGAAAAGGGTGGGACTGAGGACACAGTCTTAAGGATGTACATTACACTGTCAGATTGGCCAGCACCCCTGGTCCATCCATGTTCCATTCTGCCTTACTCACTGAGGAACTGCTCTGTGCTCACTAGCCTCTGCGCACGGTAGTGAGGTAGTGCACCTTCATCAGCAAAGGGGTCTCTACTGCAGGAGACCCTCAAGATTGGGCCTGTTGATATTGATATTTCCTCGTAGAAGGAGATTATGAAGTAGGTCATGGGATCTTCACCTAGAATTTTGTCACTCTCTTTGGGACCTTCTGGTCACTTCTATGTGATTCTGCCTTAATTCCACATGGCCTTCTTGTCTAGGGAGATGCTAGAATACACAGACCATGGAAGGTTGGCTGAAGTGGAGACTGTCTGTGCAGCTACCAGAGAGTGGTAACCCAGGCTGGGGTGAAGCTTTCTGATCGTTTGGCTGCTTTGGGGCTACACGGAGTCCTGCAAGTGGCCCCTCCCCCATGCTTTGTAAATAAGCCCCAAAGCCCATTGTTTCCCCAAGTTGGGCTTTAGGAACAGGCAGCTGCTTGTTTAGATCTTCCGTTACAGGAGGCACTCTCTGCATGTGCCCCTTTTGCTAAGCATGTTCTCTGGTCCCACTCTTTCACCAGGTAGGTCTCAGAGGGACAGATACCTGGGAGTGGGAGGGTCTTAGGAGTTCTTCCTGACCCACCCTTTATCACAGCTTTTGGGGGACCAGGGATGCATCACACTTAACCAGAAACTCTGCTTTACTTCTGACTGTGGACTGTTACCTTTATCATCCCTCTGAAGTGACAATGTGTACTTGCATTTTCTGGTTCTTTCTTTTGGCATCTAAAGTCATCATCTTCCCCAACTGGTTTAAGGTGGTCGCAATCTAGCCTGACTCCCTCTGGTGCACGTAAGTAGCATCGCAGCCTAAGTAGCTCCCACTCCTTTTATCCCCTGCCTCTTCCTACTGCGCCATTACATTGCAATCTTCCTGAGCTATTGTCCAAACTTTTCTCTTATGTGCTGTTATTTGTCAAGGGTCTCCTTAAAAAGCGGTGCTCAACGCTAGAAACTTTGCTGTAGGGATC
Organism: Mus minutoides; assembly: GCA_902729485.2. Taxonomy (NCBI): domain Eukaryota; kingdom Metazoa; phylum Chordata; class Mammalia; order Rodentia; family Muridae; genus Mus; species Mus minutoides. The sequence continues at coordinate 1,258,772 of LR749656.1, forward strand.
CATTCTCGGCTCTGAGAACAGGTTCACGACCCACTGCTGATTGTGCAGAAAACGCGTCTATTCACGGTTCTCACCTTGTGCCTTTTCCATCCCACTCATGATTACACACAATTTTCAGTCCGTGAAAATGCCCTGACTGATATATGACTTAGAACTGGGCTCCCTGCATGTCCGCCCAACTTCTTTCTTTCCCGGCTTCTGACAGCCTCAGTCCAGGGCACAGCATCACTCCAGTTAAAGGCAGGAGAAGCACCATCCTGTGGACTGGTGCCGACTGATCTGGGGCTCAAGTTCTGACTACTGTTTCCTGCCTTAGATCTGAGTTAGCAACTGGTTCTTTAGGTGGGAACCAGTTTGAATTTCTGTTCCCAAATCAGTCTCCTAGAGCTCGGACAGGCGGATGAGTTGCTCCCCTGCTGCACGCACCTGGTCACCCAGCAACCAGTCCCCCCATCACCTTCTTTCATCTTTGCCCTAGTATTCCTTCCTGCTTGGATGCGTGTCCTTACACGTATTGCCATACTCCACCCAAAGCTGTGGTCTCTGGTACGCACCTGCTGTTCTCTCTTCTACCACTAGGGGTTTTAAGTATGCCTATTCTGAAGGGCAGTAGCTCCCAAGATCCACGCATAGGGTCTGAAGACTCCAAAAGTGTCCTGCTCCAGCAGGTAGGGTAGATTTATATTCAGATCTAAATCTTCTCCAGTAATATCTATGTTTTTAAAAGCTAAAAAATATTTGAAAAAAATTAAAGAAATTTAAAAACTCAAAAGTGGTTTCAGTACACAGGCTTAGAGCAGTGGTTCTCAACCTTCCTAATGCTGCAACCCTCACGTTGTGGTGACCCCTCCGCCAGCCACAAAATTATTTTTGTTGCTACTTCACAACTGTAATGTTGCACTATTTTAATGAATCCTAATGTAATTTTTTTTTTTTTTTTGAGATAGAGATTTGCCAAAGGGCTTGCAAGCCATAGGTTGAGAACCACTGGGCTAGAGAATATTCGATAGATTATGTTTTATACATGTCTTCACTGTTCCTATACAGGGGAAGAGTCTGTTTTCATATCCCTTGAACCGAGACTTGATTCCTTCTTTATTCCCATGGTACCCAAACTTCCTTCCAGCGTAGTGAAGCAGCAATAGCTTTCTATATGTGGTCATAGCCAGGAACAGTAAAATTATTACAGGCACTTTAAAAAAGCAACTTTATTGGCTAGTGTACTGGTTGGTTTTGTGTGGCAACTTGACACAAGCTGGCGTTATCCCAGAAAAAGGAGCCTCCCTTGAGGAAATGCCTCCATGAGATCCAGCTGTAAGGCATTTTCTAAATTAGTGATCAAGGGTGGGAGGGCCCAGCCCATTGTGGGTGGTGCCATCCCTGGGCTGGAGGTCCTGGGTTCTATAAGAAGGCAAGCTGAGCAAGCCAGTAAGCAACACCCCTCCATGGCCTCTGCATCAGCTCCTGTCTCCAAGATCCTGCCCTGTGGTAGTTCCTGTCCTGACTTCCTTTGGTGATGAACAGCGATGTTAAAGTGTAAGCTGAATAAACCCTTTCCTCCTCAACTTGCTTCTTGGTTGTGATGCTTGTAGTATAAGCCCAATGATGTAAGTCTGACCCCTAGACTCACAAAGAGTCAGGTGTGGTGGCTCACAACTGTAATCCCAGCACTCTTGCATTAAGATGAAAGGCAAAGGGAAGGGAATGACCCTTCTAGAGCCTCCTGAGCCAGCCAGCCTGGAGCACACTGCACAGCTGAGACAAAACATATCCTGCCTTGAGAGGAGATGGGGAGTGCTGTTCTCCACACACTCACCATGTCGAGCACTCGGTCCTTGAAGTGATAAATCAACTCTTCAAGAAGGTTTTAAAAAGCAAACTGAGGTTACACTTTCAAAGACACTCCCCCACCCCACCCCTACACACATAGCGCATTCATACACACGAACACAACATACGAGCAAATGTAATGGTTCTATTGTGTGACTCCAATCACAAACTCACATTTGCACTGTCATGATGCTCTGCTTCCATCAAGAAAATACATCAACTGAACCATCTGACCATGGGCTGGCATCTCTGGAAGTGGAGCAACATCAATCTCCTTAAGTCGTTTTTATGTTAGGCATTTGTCACTGGAATGAAAAACAGGCTAATAGGACTGAAAGACCCACAGCGTGAGGACTCCCCCACGTTCTGACTCAGGAGAGGTGAACACCCCAAATCACTCACGAGAAATGGTCTTGATGCAAACTGCAAGAGGTTTATTCGGGAAAGACCAGTGCACTGGGGACGACTTATCCCACTCAGGGGTAGAGGAGTCAACGATGAGCTCAAGGGGTAAGGGATTTATAAAGACACGAAAACCTCAAACACCTGACATTGGGCTATGGAAAGGCAAAAACTGCAAACACCTGGCATCCTGGAACAATGGGGCTATTTTGGACACAGGTCTAGGGGCTTAAATAATTTTTTACTCTCTGTCAGGATCTTTTAGGACTTCATTTCTCTTAGGTGTCTTAGGAATAGAAATGATGAATCGGTATCTCTGTTTAAGCATTTGAAAATTTGGTTAGCTGGTAGACAGCACCCCAAATGGCTTTGCCATCATATATTTCCACGTGCAGTGGGCAGTTTTCCTGACCCTCGGAGGGCACACTCCCCTGCTGTTTCTTTCCTTGATTCCCTCTGGTGAACTAGCTAGCATCCATGTTTTACATGTCTGTACCTCTTAAAAATTCATTTCAAGACTCAGTCCCCAGTGCAACAGTCCTGGGGGCAGAGTCTTTGGAGTGATTACATCATAATGGCTCTGCCCTTGTGGGTGTGTGATGGGTGTCCTGAAAGGACTGGAGGGAGCCTGCATATTCCCCTTTGTTCTCAAAGTCAATCGTTCCCTCTCACCTTGTGGTAGGCAGTCGTGGAAGCACAGAGAACCTGGTTCAGTCCTGCTCTCTGCCGGTGTCTTCATTCCAGACTTCGAGCTACAGGTGGTTCCATTTTTCTTGGCCACGCCCACCTGGACTCTCACTTTGGTCCAGCTGGGCTTGTGTGAGGTGCTCTGTTTATGATCGTCTGCCACACGCTAGTAGCATTCTTACTGAGCTTTGGCAGATTTTCTGGAATAGATGTTTTTCTTCACTCACTGTGGTCTTTGACAACTCACAGAGACTTTAGTCAGTCATTTAAAATACCTCTCATCGGTTTTGCTTTTCTCACTAGGAACTGGACTCCAGACCTCCATATGCTACCATATGCTGGGCTCTTACACTCCTAGTAAAGACCACAGTCTCAGGATTTCTCATGACAAGAAATGCAACCCATGAGAGAGCAATGGCATTTTTTTTTGTTTTAGTTCCCAGAAGCTTTGGTTTGCAAAGCAGGCATCCAGGAATCTTGACTGCTGTCCCTCCTTAAGTCTACCTGTGTTTATTTCCTCCAGATCCACTAGAGTGCACTCAACATTGCACACATGTGTGCATATGCATGTGCATTTAAGACATTGCACCTTTGATGTAATTTTTTGTATGTCTCCAGTACTCCTTGATTCATAAAATTTTCATTTTTAAAGTTGGTATTGGAGTCTAATGCCAAATGGCTCACCATTGGGTATTTTACCATTGGACCCAAACCCATATTCATAGGCTTTTAGAGGACCAGGGTCATGATTTAAAAAATAAACTGTAACCTCTGGTGCTTTCTATAGTCTTGTCCTTTGAATACATATCTGGATAAATTATGTAAATGACATCTTATCGTCCCTACCTCCCTTCCATCATCTTCATTTTGGAGCATGTAATTTCATCAAAATGCACCATTCCATCTAATTTCCAATACACGAGCAATGACGTCACACTGTTCTATGACTTACCCATCCTTTGTAGATGGAGCCTACACTGCATCTTCACACTCTAAGACTCTTTTTCATCTCAGGGCTTTTGTAATTGCTGATCCCCATGCTCAGAATGAGAATATTCTTCTCTTAGGATATAGGATACTAGTCTCTCATCAGTTATAACATTTGAGATAGTCAAAATGATTTTTGTTATTATTATATTATTTTGCTTACTGTCTTCCTACTAGAATTAAACATTATGCAAGCACCCAAATCGCTGAATCCTCAGATTCTAGAACAATTTGAGTGGTGAGGACACACCTCTATGTTGGGCTTTTTTTTTTTTTTAATGTAAGTACATTGTTGCTCTCTTCAGACACATCAGATCCCATTACAGACGGTTGTGAGCCACCATGTGGTTGCTAGGAATTGAACTCAGGATCTCTGGAAGATCAGTCAGTGCTCTTAACCATTGAGCCATCTCTCCAGTTCCATGTCTGACTCTCTTAATAATATTATTTGAACCCTCTGAAACACTGTCCTAATATTGTCAGCTACAGAATATTGTGTCTTTGGGAACACAGGAGTCTTGTGAGGTCTGAGACTCAGATGGTGAAATTTTGATTTCTAAGGTCGAAGGTGCCACACAGATGTAAAATTAAAGGAAAGTGGATGGAAAAAAATACCTAGAATATTCCATTACCCTTGAACTTCCTTCAAAGTTCTTGTAGTTAAGTCACAAGGGAGGGGTTGGAGGGACCAGTGAAAGTTACAAGCTCTGTCCTGGCATTCCAGCTGAGCCCCAAAGGTGAAACAAGCTATAAAATGCCCGTCCTTTCTCAGACTAATAGTTATTTCATGAAAGCGCATCATTCGGACCTGAGTGTGCCCACAGCTCAGCTAGTGTCCCCAAGCACAACAGTGGAGGACAGTCTGATATAGCTGGCATTTGGAAGCTGTCCAAGAAAGCCACAGACAGAATGGGTCTACTCAAAGAAAGCCAGGGTTTCAGGCAAAGTCACCAGTGATTCTTGTGGGTAGGAGGGCCAGATGTCCCAACAGGACCCCAGGCACTCCAACGATGCAACAAGGACTTAATCAGTGATTCAGACTTCTAGGGATGAAGTTAAACAGGTTACCCTTCAAAGGACCAGTGGGCACGGCAGAGGCAGATCAGAAGTGCAAATCTGGTACAAAGGACTCCTGCCCCAGCACCCTGCCACATCCCTTAACCTCTCTGTTTCCTGGGAGCAAGGGCAGGGATAGGAGGGAGCTTCCGAGTCATCTCCCTTGAACCAAGTGTTAGAACTGGTACTCAACTGCATTTGACTGTAGCTACACAGCCAGCATACTTTAAGACTGACTCAGCTACAGGGAATGAAGCTAACCTTTGCGCTTGTGGGAGGCCATGGTTGTGAAACTTGCCAGAGTGCATTTGAGACTACAAACATCTCTCTACAGACAAAGAAACTGAGGCTTAAGTGGTAAGGTGGATGGCTCGAGGTGACTCTAGTCTGTATCATGCGGGAGGGGACAACCTACATGTACTAAGCCTTGCTCCCTGGTCTGCTGCCTTTTAATATCAAATTCATGCAGGAAGTGCTGAGAATCATCAATGTATCAAGTGTAAGAAAATGCCACATTGGCATCTTAAAAACCGTGTACACACACACACACACACACACACACACACACACCAGAGTATGGCCTTGTGGCAAACGCTTTTAATCCTAGCACTCAAGAGGCAGGTGGAGCTCCAACCTTGTCTACATAGTGAGTTCCAGGACAGCCAGTGCTACAATGTGAGACACTGTCTTTTTTTTTTAAAAGGTATTTTAAGCTTTGATGCCAAGTTAGAAGAGCTTTGGGCTGTTTTATGACCATCAGGTAGCATGGGACATAAACAAGTTCTTTTGTTACTGAATGCCATTTTCTATTCTAGCCTCACTCTTTGCTACTTCTAACACCTTAAAAAAAAAGTAGTAAAACTCCTTGTAGCAACTCCGAACAAAGACGAGAGGTAATCCGAGCAGTTGGCTGGGGAAGGAGACAGCGATGATTTGAGTAATGGCTCACTTTGACAAGAACACTTAGGCAGCAGGGTGAAGAGGGGCTGGGGAGGAGGGAGAGGAAGCCCGAATCACTCCTCCCCCACCCCCTGGGTATGACATCCTGGATATCTGTGTATGTCTTCTGGGGCATATCCTTCTTCAGCGGTAGAAGATGGAGAAGGCCGAGGATGACTCAGAAGCCTGGTGTCTGGCATCATTAGCCAGGTGCCTCTGACTCAGACCTGTGATGACCAGCTCCATCCTACTCATTGCTCCAGTGTTTCTACTCAGGCTGACAAACACCCAGTCACTCATTAGCTGCCATCTGACTAACACCCCAGTCACTCATGAGCTGCCATCAGATTAGTGCTCCTTTAAGAACGGATCTCACCTTTCTCCATCAGGTACCAGCAGATCAGGACCCAGAGTTTCTGTTGCTGCTTGTGACCTTCAGCTGGTTCTGCTTCTGCCATCCTCGGTGTGCAGGTGCCAACTTGAACCTGACAACGGGAAGAGGACACTGCCCCCTCACCCACCCACCAAGGCTGTGTCTACTTAAGTGGTTCCTTGAGTCCCAAAGGGAATAAGAGCCAAGAGGGGAGTAGATTAACAGTCAACATGGATTTGAGTTCAAGTTCTAGCTTTGCTATCTCATAGCCTGCCATGTTGGGGAGGTTGCTGTGAACTCAAAATTATCTGTTATTTAAGATACAGGTATTTTATAAGAATAAAACTGATGCTAAATAGAAAGGAGCACTTGACTGATACAGAATTGCCCTGCTCAAAAAGCTCACAGGGAGGCGCTCAAGGGTTCTAAACTAGAGGATGTACCTTGATTAAGACCAACCTACTTACTCTGGTGCTGTGTATGGCGATCATGGCTGCATGCTAGCGATCTGATTGGTTCTGAGAGCTGCCGTTCATCTTTGAATTCTTAGCAGATCATTTAATGCATTAAGGAAAGCTAAACAGTTGTGAGTGAGAGTTTTTTTTTTTTTTTTGAGAGTTCTTTAAGTAATTTCATTTCTGATTATTTCACCTGAGGGGGGTCAGGGAATTATTTAAAAAGAGTATGTGATGTCAGCCTATGTTTGTGGTGTTTAAATGCACATGCCTATTTCCCCACAGGAAAAAGGAGAAAGAAATAATATTGTGTTTCAGTTTAAGACCATCAATTAGCAAGAGGGTATGCGGTGCCTGCTACATGGTAGAAAGCTCAGAGGTGTGGGTTGCTCTGATGAGACACTGATAGCAAACAGGAGAGGAAAGGATGTATTTGGCTTATTTTTCAGGTCACAATGCATCATTGGCGAAAGTTATGACAGGATCTGAAGCAGGAACTTGAAGCAGAAATCACGAAGGAATTCTTCTTGCTGACTTACAGGTTAACGCTCAGTTGGCTTTTACATACAGCCAGGACCACCTGTCAGGAATGGTGCCTCTCACAGTAGGTGGGGCCCTTCAGC
>LR749656.1:1266223-1556883 GCA_902729485.2 Mus minutoides
AAGAGGAGAAAGAGATAGAGAGGGGAGAGAAGAGAGAGAGGAAGAGGGCAAAGAGAACGAGGAGGGGGTGTCTTCCCCATTTATAGGGAGAATGACGTCATACCACCGAGGGTGGAGACTGAGCCAGGTGGGCTGTGGGATTGAAGGTGGTTGCCTTGGCAACGCAGGTACACAGGTTAAGTGGAGCTTGATGCTAACAAGCATCAACTATCCATCAGGACAATCTCTCACAGACACACCAACAGACGAGTCCAATTCTCTTAAATTTACTATTATTTCTTTTTGAGATTTATTTTATGAGTATGGGTGTTTTGCCTGCATATACAACTGAGCACCACAGTGTGTGCCTGGTGCCTACGGAAGCCAGGAGAGAGCATCGGATTCCCTGACCCTGGAGTTAGAGATGGCTGTTTGCCGCTATGTGCTGGGAACTGAACCCACGTCCTCTGCGAAAGCAGCCAGTGCTTTCAAAGATTGAGACGTCTCTTTTGGCCCATAAACTTGATTATCTTTAATGTCCCAACTGAGACTTTCTTCTTCCAGGAGATTGTAGGTCGAGTTGGGCTGAGGTTGTCAAACAGGACAGGTAGAGAGAGGAGACTGCCCACTGGGATGCCAGTGTGAGTCACCAAGAATCCAGTTGAGGTACTCATAAAATTCAGTGCCAGGCAGTCTGTGGAATAATTATGCCATTATAACTTGCCTGGTGTGAGCAGGACACAGACTTTTGCCTGCCACTGGATCTACACCACAGGAACAAACACTAAACAAAATCTCACTAGAAGGAGAGGAATCGCTTTCATCCTTCTGCTGGTGGAAGCTAGCAAAGAAGAAACGTTCCCAGGGTTCAGATCTTTATCACACAGCAGGGTAAGTAAGAGTAGATTTGGAAAGATGATGTAAACTGATAACAGGCTCAAGCCACAAGTTTACCTCCCCTGCCTCATATGGTTTACACTTGAACGTCTAGACAACAATGTGACAACCTTGCACTTCTAAATAAGAAGACACAACTGGGCTTTGCCTGAGGGCTGTTTCTACTTTCTCCCAAATGAAGACACTTACAGTGTGTGGGTGCACACATGTGTCTGTACGTGTGGGTTGTGGTAAGCACTTACTGAAAGCAGCAGACAGATTGAAAGCAAACTTAAACAAGAAATATCCCATACATGGTGGAAGCAACCAGTAGACACAGGCTGATAACATCGGTGTGCGCTTTTGACTGCTATTCTGGGTCAGCTGATGGCCAGTAAAGTTAACTTCTTCCCTTGTCAATCTCTGTTAAAGAGTTCTGTAAAAAATAAATATAGAGCAAAGCTCCCTTTCAGGGACAGTCAACAGGGTCAGGCATCAGACACATACAAAAGGCCAACAACAGACAGGTCACAGAGCACAAATTACAGCCAGAAGGAAGGCAAAGGAAGAGAAGTGGAGAATTCAAATTTGGGCTCATTCTTGGCATAAACTACTGTAAGATGGAGTCTCCTTCCTCATTCCATAATGTGACATTGACACCCTGTAATTTCAGTTAACCTTTTCTTTTGATCACAGAAGAATTAAAAGGCACCCCAGATGGCTTCATACATAGTCATCTTTAGTCCCATTACGCAGCAGCAACCCGGATTTTCTGTTGGTAATCAGAGCCAATTATTCTAGCCATTTTGATTCGTTCTAGTTTGGAGGTAGAAGGAACCACAGGAACTAGACGACTACTTCATCTTCTGTGTGCCCTTTGGAAGCACTCCTCTCTGAGGGACAAGATCTCCAAACAGTGAAGCTTGAGTTGTCAGGGCTAGAAGCAAAACTATTGAGAGTGCATTACTGGGTTTAAGGGTGAGAAGGGACAGTCATTTTAATTTCTGGGCCATAGTTTCAGGCTTCGGAAACAGCATCATGCAAAGGTCATCCAAGTAAACATTCCATACTGGTGTAGAATCTCTCAAAAATTTTTGTTTTGAGTCATGGTCTTGCTGTGTAGCTTAGATGAGCACTGAACTTACAATCTTGCCTCAGCCTCTTGAATGTGCTGATGATAGATGTGTGCCACCACACTCAACCTTCCATCCGCCTTTATCTTCAGCCCAGTTGCTCATGAATGATGGGGCATGTAGTAAAAAGCAGTTTTCTGCACAGGCATGAACTGGTTTCTTCTGTATGTTCTATGATATTAGATCTACCCCCTTGATCGGAAGCAACATTGATGTAGTACGGAGAACCATAACAGTAAGGCACACCGTGAGCCTACAGGTGGTGGGGCTGGCAGAAGCACCAGGGACAGGAAGGCAAATCCATAAGCAGATCATAATGACGATATCTCTGCTCTGTCTACAATAGGATATCCAGTATAGTTGATCTGAGGGTAGGTGGCTGCCTAGTTCAACCAAGGAGCCACCAGATTGGGGCTCATTGTTGGTCTCTATGGTTTTCAGACTAGGCAATCCCCAGGAGCATTATTCAGCTCAGTTAATGTGGGGAAGAAAAGCCCATGTTGTTAGCCAGTGGATAACCTCTGTCTCGCCACTGTGCCCACCTAAGTTATGGGAATATGGAGCAAGCACTGGAACGAGAGGAGAAATGTCTGATATTCATGGATAATTTAGTTTTGTGGTTATATGTTTCTGGTATGAGACAGATGTCACTATTCACTTGGGATAGGCATATATTTGAGATCTTGTCTATTTTGGAAACACATGCCTTTCCCCAAACCTCCTTGTCCCTGTTCATCAGTTTTCCCATCCCGATCCTTCCCATTCTTACCAGTCAGTCTGGAGATCACTGCAGCCTCAGGTCTCAGCCTCAGGCATTTCTTCTGTCCAGGGACCTACAGTTCTGCTAAGAGGGAAGAATTTCCTCTCAGATGTCTACAAGGGGCTTTGGTTGACCAGCTGTCTCTTTTTAGGTAGTGCTATGATCTTGACTGAGCTGTTTGTTTGTTTGTTTCAGAGGTGCACATAAGGGAGGGACTTGGAGGGAAATGAAGGTGTGCATTGAAGGAAAGGAGACAACTCATTAAATAAGCCAGAGTCATCTGCTCATGCAAGATACCTGTTCCCTCTGGAGCTGTCTGGATGTGGTTCCTCACATAACATTTCTACTCCAGGACACTTAGCTGCTCTATCCATCCAAGCTAAGGACTACATGGGACATTAAACAGTCCCTGATAGGGAGCTTGGGTTGCATGGTAATCTGAGGTCCTACTGTGTGAAGGGCTCTAAAAGGCCAAGCATGGTAAACATGAAGCTATGGTTTCTCCCACTGTCCTAAAAGTCTGCCTTCATTTGATGCTTGGTAGTTTTCACAGTTTTCCCATCTACCAGAACACTTTGAGATGATGTTGCATCCTGAGATCAAAATACAGATACTGTATAGTTTAGCTATATCTACCCTAGTAGAACCTAAGTTTTAACGGGGCAACTGTCTTTGTTTTCTTTATCAATGTTTTCTTTATCAACATGGTACCTAGAATACTACCAGGCCTATTGGAGCTGTTTGGTAAAGATTTGCAAATAACTAAATAAAACAAAGGATAAGTGAGTGAGTGAATGAGTAAATCAGAGATAACCTAGGCTCAGAACTGTGGAAATTCTGGACTTGGAATTTGAGGTCTATTTCACACTCTACAACTTAAATTAACCATTGCTATGGTACAGACTCTTTCTGGGCCTGTCCTTCATCATGTATAAAATAAGATGGCTACTTACTCATTCAGTGAATATCTGCTTTGATTAACATCTATAGTCGCTTCGGCTCACAGATTGCTCCATTGCAATTGTTTCAAGAGCTATTCTTTCTCTGTGCAGAACCTCAGTTTCAAAACTCCCGCCTTTCACAGGCCCCACCCACCCAGCACGCCCATCTTTAGGCCCCGCCCCGATTCTTCACACTCCGCCCGTAGGGCAGAAGCCCCGCCTTCCCTAGCTGCAGTCATCCAATGGCTGAGATACACGGCTAGGTGAAAGCGAGGGAGCTTTAGGTGTCCGGCTGGCGCCTGACCAGAGTCTTAGAGTTCTGTTCTTCTTAAGCAGTCACTTCCCCGAGTTTCTACCTAGACACGAGGCTCACCAGCTACCTTACAATTTCCTAGAAGGGTCAGCTGAGGCTTCACAACCCGCTCGCCACGCTTCCCAGGAGCCCTGGGTCTTCACTGGCCGAGGCTCTTTGCCCTAAGCATTCTGGAAGTTGTAGTTCTTCTCCTCTCGGTTTCTCCAGGTCCTATGGGGGAGGCGACCCTCACGAGACTACAATTCCCAGAAGCCCACGCAAGACTATGGTCACGTGGCCCCAAGGATGCGGGCTGGTGGGCGGGGCCGGCCGGTGCTCCGCAGCTGAGTGTGACAGACAGAGCTGGCCGGCCGCCTGGGCCCCCAGAGACCCCGCCATGGTTCGTGCGGGCGCCGTGGGGACGCATCTCCCCACGTCCAGCCTGGACATCTTTGGGGACCTGAGGAAGATGAACAAACGACAGGTAACAGAGGCTCTGGTGGGGGGCGCGTCCAGTGCACCGGGACCTGCTGCGGCTGCAGGAGTTGGGGATTCCCTGGTGAAGCTCTGTAGGGCAAGGACAGTTCCGTGTGACCAGAGCTCCCTGTCACCCTGAGGCCCTAGGTTCAGATCTTCCCAGACCCACGTGTGGGCAAGTGATTGCATTCCTGCATTGACAAGAGCAAACTGGGGAGGGGGTGCGGGAAGGGGAGCGCAATGGATGTCATATGCGTTTGCGGAAGTGAAGGGAGATGACTGGAGCGCGAGTGACAGCTGTCTGCGCGTTTTGAGGGCCACTCAGTCAAGAGGGAACAGCTTTCCCTGTGGCGCTCCAGAGGCCTGGCTGCGCACTGTTGCAAGTGGCTAAGAGGCTGACAGAGGGGAAGGGAAGAACTTTCTTACTGTGGAGCTGTTCATGGAGACCTCCCAAAGGGGTTTCTTCTGAGTTGGGGGGTGGGGGAGCTGGTTTTCTGATTGCGTTCTCTGGGACTCAGTGTTTTCCTACATTCTAGGTGGTGCTCAGTCATCATAGACCGAATCAACATTCATAAAAGGATTTCAGAAGTTCCCTCTAACTTTCTGTGTTCACCCTTCTTGCAGCACTGTCTGTAGAGAAGGCCATTAGGGCTGGCTGGCCATTAGTCCCTGGACAGCTGGGCTTCATTTTTAACTGCTCTGTAAGAAGCCCGCTGAGGCAAAGTTTCTCCCCCACCCTCCTTCCCCCCTTACTGCGCACTATCATTTCCTCCATCGTCCCGGAAAAGGGTAAGCTGCTAGGAACTGTAGTACCCCAGTATCTTGACAGATAGGCATTCTTCTATTACCAATGATGACACACTGTGGTTAGAAAAGTAAGGTCTTTCTTGAAGAGGGGTTGAATGCTTTTGAACATGGTGTTTTCATGATTTGGATGGTACCTAGAGATACTATGTATCTACTATGTATGTATGTTCTACTATGTAGATATGGGAACTATGGAAATGAAAGAGTATATATCTCCCCCCTTCCTCCCTCAGCCTATCTCCTTTGTCTTTCTCATCTTCGTCCCCCCTTCCCCTTTCTTCTATTTATCTCCCCACATGCCCCCCCCCTTTTTCCTGTAGAATTTTAGAAACACGCAGCCATATGGGACAGTTTGGTGATTTGAATTTCTTGAAATGATTACGATCTGGCTGTGGCCAGCTGTGCTGATGAACTTCTGTGGTCTGTGAGGTTAAGAAGAGTTTTAGTAGGGTGTATCACTCACTGGCTTGGAACAGCAAAGAATAATGCCCCTGCTCATAGACACTGTTCACAAGAAGAACAGCTTCCTTTGAAATTTAGATCATTGGATAAAGTTTTTCAATGTTTGGTCCTGATTACTAATGGCTGCCGTTGCTAACTAGCAGGTGCATGTGTGTCAGTCCCTCACTCAGTCTGCCCATTGCGTCACTTGGGTCACTAGCTTGTTGTGTGGCTTGCTCTGCTGGCCTACCAATTAAAATATAGAAGCTCAATTTCTGTCCTGCTTTTTTTATAGTTGGAAAAAAAAACCTTTTGCCTTTTTTTTTGTTGTTGTTGCTTGCTTCTTATTCTTTTCCCTTCATAACAGGATCCCGTGACCCCTTGTCAGGCTTTGAAGCAGGACCCCCTTCCTCTACTGCCACCACTTACTAAATAAGAGCCACATGCAAGACAAGGGCTCTTTGTCTCCGCAGTGAGGAAAAGGGGAAGTAATACAGTGACTGGTGGTTTTGCTGCTCTTGTGGCCAAAATATCTGGCCCGAAATGTTTGCTTAAAACTCCTTGGAACTTGCTGATTTCAGTGACTGGGTGTGGGCTTACTTTTTAAAGCTCACTTGGGGCCGTTATTCGATGAGCCAGAATGAGGAACAACATGAAGCACCATGCAAATGTGAACGGGGTATATTTGGAAGGGGGCCAGCCTGTCTGTAGTTTGGTTAAAATTACGTTTTCTGGTTGCCAAACCTGCACTCAGGTTTGTGGACATTTTAAAGGTAGGGTTTCAGAAGTATGGCCCGTGGGCAATCCCGTTGTTAGGTTTTTGTGTGTCTAGCCTATATCAAAGGAAGTGTTATTAAGGAATTCTCTTTATTACCTCACAGTGATTTGTTTTCAAGCACAGAGAATCAGACTGGAAAATGTGTTTTTAACTCAGAGTTTTATTCAATAAGTGGTAAGAGCCTGTAACTTGGTTTATGGCAAGATAGAGACTGGTGGTCTGAAAATCTATTTAAAAAAAAATTAGCAGTCCTCATTTGAAATCATGGTTTGGGACTTTCCCAACTAGATCTGTAGTTGATAATGAAACAGCCGTTGTTTTCACACACTGCCCTCTAAGTCAAGCACAGCAGGTGGAGAAGGTTTGTAGCGAATGACATCTGCTGTAGAATCTCTTTTTTTGTTTTATTTTGTTTTTGCTCTTCTGGGAATACTGTGATCATGCTTCTTAATGCGAAAATGGATACAGTAGCCAAGTGGATAAACATGGCATGTGGCTTGAGTATCGAATTATAGTTCTTTTTCTACTTTCATATTGACTGTACCACGTTGGAACACAGTTCCAAGAATGGAGTCGTGTGAGAATTCTGAGTGCTTGTAAGAAAACTCCAACAAGGCAGGAGGAGTCTTGTGACCTCGGTTTTTTTTTTTTTTTTTTCCCCCGAAACACAAGACTTGTGCTGGTATTGTTATGCTCTGCCCAGGTGCAGCAGATAGGAGTGATTTTACTTCAGCTGTTCTTACTCATGTGCCCCCATGCTTCTGCAACATGGGGCTTGTCCCTCATCACTTACATGATTCTTCTTAACCCTGGAATATAAATTGCCCAATGATCTGAGTAAGGTTGGCTATTACATGGGACTTTAGTCCATCTCATATTTAGGTCCCACTCTTTCAGGTTCATGCTGCCAACTAGAGCATGATATACAATGATATACATGATATACCAAATACCAAGGTTACTTTAAACTTCTGTTTAGGTCCACCTTTCAGTTAAAAATTATGATCGCTTCAAGTCCCCCCTTTCCACCGGGTGGTAATATTGGCATTTCCTTTGTTACATCATTTCAATGCATTTCCAGGTCTTACTGCTCCTCAAAATGATTGCTTTAATGGTCACATATAAGATTCTGGAATCAGTTCCATGCTCACTGTAGGGATTTTGAAGAACTGTTTTAGTGTTTCTGTTGTTGTGATGCAACACCCTGATCAAAAGCGCTTGAGGAGGGAGAGGGTTTACCTCATCTCACAACGTGTAGTGTGTCGCACAGGAAGACAGGGTAGACACTTGGAAGCAGGACCCATGGAGGGATGCTGCGTACTGGCTAGCTGCTGCTGGCTTTCTCAGCCACCCTCCTAAGGGTAGCACCGCCCACAGTGAGCTGGGTCACCTCCCCCACATCCATCATCAATGAGGAAAATTCACCACAGGCTTGCCCACAGGCCAGTCTGATGGAAGTACTTTCTCAATCGATGTTCCTTCCTTCCTAATGACTCTCCAGCCTGTGTCAAGTTGACATAAAACTAGCCAGCACAGGAAGAAAGTCAATGCTTGGGCCTGAAAAGATGGCTACGTCTGGAAAGTGCCAGCTTTACTGGGTTCCACCCTCACTCTCCAGAAATCCATGAAAAAAAAAAGAGCCACTGTGTTTTAATCCTAGGGCTGGGAAAGTAGATACTAGGCAGATCCCTGAAGCTCAAGTCAGCCTACCTCAGGCTAGTAAACAACCTTGTCTCAAAAAATCAAGATGGATGGTGTCTTAGGGTTTTTATTGCTTTGAAAAGACACCATGACCATAGCAACTCTTATAAAGGAAATTATTTACTTGGGCTGTCTTACAGCTCAGAGGCTTTATGGCTGGAAGAATGGCAGGCCTCAGGCAGACATAGTGCTGGAGAGGGAGCCAAGAATTCTACATCTGGATTGGTAGGCACCAGGAAGAGAGAGTGACACTGGGCCTGGCTTGAGCATTTGAAACCTCAAAGCTCCCCCCCCCCTCCAGTGACACACTTCCTCCAACAAGACCACACCTACTCCAACAAAGTCACAGCTTCTAATAGTGCCACTCCCTGTGACCCTGTGGGGGCCATTGTCATTCAAACCACCACATAATGGCATCACACACACACACACACAGATCTCAATGACTTGTAACTCTACTATCCTAAGATCACCTTTGGGTGTGCCTTGGACCACCTCCTGTACTTATAGCTTGCCAGAGGTCTTCTTGCAGTTGACATCTTTTCACTCAACATGCTTAATATTTGATACTAAAGTTCTTTACTCATTATTTGAAATAGTGGAGTAATCTGCCATTTTCTACCTTTTCCTCATTAGAAATAAGACTAGTATAAATATCTGTGGACTCCAATTTCCTAACTGTCACTGTTTCTGATGAATTCCTTGTAACTGGATTCTTGGGCTGATAGTAATCTGTTGATATTAGTGTCAGTTGAGGGTGCTTACATCGACTTGCATTCTCACACAGTGTAACCTTTGGTACCTGGGTCTTAGCATTGAAAAAAACTGAAACTTTAAGTTTCCTGGGAAGGTGAGAGGATTATGGAGTTGAGCCTTCCAAATGTTTACTTGCTACTTATACTTCCTCATTGGAAAATTAGAGCTTTAAGGTTTTTACCTGCTGTTGGCACGCTGGTTTCCTTATAGCTGGTTTGTTTGCATTCAGTGTGTGTTAAAGGCGTTCGTCATTATTTAGCAAATGGAATGCTGACTGTTGCCAGACCTGTGTTGAATATATCGAGAATGCAGTTCTGAACAAGGTGTGGAATGATCTCTGCCACTGTGAAATTCACAGTCTAGTGTGAAGACAAGTGAGTGAGTGTGTGCACGGCTGGTGGTGATAGATGCCTCGAGGAGGAGACGCGGGCTGCAGAGAACAGGAAGCGGGAAGGCGAGTTGGCCTGCGGCAGAGACTGGCAAGCTCCAGTACTCTGCTAGCTTTTATAAAATTCTCTTGGCACATAGCCGTGCAAATCCTTTTAGATGTTGTCTGTGGCTACTTTCCCAATCCAACAGCAGGGCTAAGTGGCTTTGATAGTTACTGTGTGGCTTATAAACCTAAACTATTTACTATCCGGCCCTTTAAATAGAAAGTTTGGTGACTCTTGGTCTCCCACGTTGGGGAAGGCTTCCCACGGGCACTGGTATTAAAAGAGGGACTTGAGAACCAGTGAGTTTTGGATATGCCAAGAGTCTAGGGAAGGAACTTTCTGGGCAGAGCAAACCACTGGATGAAGGGCTTGAAGAAAGGCATGTGTACTGTTTGAAGAACTGATAGATGCTACACGTGTGGCTGGGCATGGTGAGTTTCACCAGCCAAAGCTGGAGAGGCAGGTATCTGTCAGGCAGGGCATCCGAGGCCAGATTGAGAGAGCAGACTGCAGCTGAAGGAGTTATGCTTAGCACAGAGGTGGCCAGATGACACTGAAAGCAAGCATAAATGTGGAGTGGATTAGAAGACCTGTAGGAGGCTCTTACAGTGACCCAGTGGGGCTCTGTTAATGACTTTGATGAGAGTTATAGCAATGGGACTACTTTGGCCATTAGAAAAAGTAAGGTCAGCCAGGCGGTGGTGGCACATGCCTTTAATCCCAGCACTTGGGAGGCAGAGGTAGGCGTATTTCTGAGTTCGAGGCCGGCCTTGTCTACAAAATGAGTTCCAGGACAGCCAGGGCTACACAGAGAAACCCTATCTCAAAAAACCAAACCAAAAAAAAAAAAAAAAAAAAAAAAAAAAAAAAAAAAAAAGAAAAAAAAGAAAAGGTAAGGTCAGCTGTGACTTGAAGCATTTCAGTTACCTTTAAAGATTCACTGTAATTCTAGATAGTTGGGAATCTCAGCATTGGGAGGAGTTAGCCTGATGGTGCTAATGGCAGCATTTGGAGGTTCAGGTGGAGAAGGAGGAACTGTCAAGAGAATAAGGTATCCAGAGAGTGTATGGAGTTTCTACCTGGGGCAGCAGCTCCTTTGAGACCTTTGGTGTAGAGGAGAAGGGATGTCAAACGTGGAAGAAGGCATACTATGGAGGAAGAGTTCATAGTGGAGTGTCTTAAGCTGACTGGATGGGAAAGGTGTGGGCCGGTGGCCAGCTCCAACCCACTAACCCCCGCCCCCCCACTCCCACCAGAATCTTTCAGCTAAGGTCCAGGGAACATGGATGCCGGTGTTTCCTGCCACGGATTCAGTTGCACTGCTTTCCTGAGCATTCCCATGTGATTCTAGTGTGTAGCAGAGCACAGTGGCCCTTGAGTTGTGGTCACAAGCCAGCAGCTTCAGTGTTACCTGGGAGCTTGTTTGAGATGCACTTCTCAGGCCTGCCAGATGATTGCAGTATGTGTCTGAAAGCTACAGCTGTGAATGATGATACGCGCTCAGATGTCAGGACCCTGTTAAGACTCCCAGCACTTCCCTGCTAGGTGTTCCTGACTGTCCTTGGTTATATTTCTGCAGGCTGAGCGTATTTTGAAAACTGTACTTTGATGTATATGAAAAATTTACACTTATTGATTTTGTAGCTTTATGGGATACATTGTGAAGTTTCAGTCATATTTACATTGTATAATGATCAAACATAGTGATTAGCATCACTGTCACCTCAAACATTTATCAGTTGTCTGTGGTAAAGCTTTAAATATCTTGTCATCTTAGTGTATACAGTACCCCTATTGTGCTAGAACACCAAAAATCAAAACCAGTCTAGTCTGTTTCAGTTAAAGTTAAAATTGAATATTTGAGGAACTACATGATCTGGCTCCTGTTCCAAACTCACTCCAAAAGGAAGTGTGCAAGGCTGATAGATACTTAAGATGGGCTCTAACTAGGCTAATTTTACTTCTGAAACACACTAAAAGATGTTTAGTCATCAACTATTTCAAGATAGGGAGTCCAGGCAAGAAAACAGGATTACCCGGGTTCTGGAAGCTGGAAGACAGAGGAAAAAATGGTAACTGAAGTAGGCCGAGAACTAGAAATGCTGAGAGACTCCAGGGAGGCTGAGGAAAGATGCTATCCCATGACATAGAATCCTTTGATACTCAGTTGTAGCAGATACCTTTAGGGATGGAGAGAAAAGAGGGAAGGCTGAAGTACATCTTCTTTGTCTGAAGGTTGAGACATGTGAGGCTATCCACTCCACTGACTGGGCTTTCCTCTCCCAGATGGAAGACTAAAATGGTAAATAGGAAGTATGTGGAGTAAAGGCTGCCAGGCCTGTGGAAGGTGCGGACACACTACTGTGTGAATGCTGCCAGCCAGGGATCAGAAGTTAAGGTGAGGGGCAGATGTCCTGAAAGTTCCTGAAAGTGCTGCCCTCGCCTGTCAGTGTCTCCAGACATCTAGAGAATATGAGACAAGGGAGAAGGGACCACGTGGCCTTGGAGTAGTTTCCATTCCAGGACAGATGGTCCAGGGGAAGGGACGAAGGTTGCTGGAGCAGAGTTCACATGGTTCTGCAAATCATCCTGAAGATTACAGGGCTTAGGGGAGGAAGAAGGAGGCAGATAGATACCAAAGGCAGGGCTTAGGGGAGGAAGATGGAGTCAGTTAGGTACCAAAGGCAGGGCTTAGGGGAGGAAGATGGAGGCAGATAGGTACCAAAGGCAGGGCTTAGGGGAGGAAGATGGAGGCAGTTAGGTACCAAAGGCAGGGCTTAGGGGAGGAAGATGGAGGCAGATAGGTACCAAAGGCAGGGATTAGGGGAGGAAGATGGAGGCAGATAGGTACCAAAGGCAGGGCTTAGGGGAGGAAGATGGAGGCAGTTAGGTACCAAAGGCAGGTGCCTTCTTGCCTTGTGGGAAGGAAGGGCAAGGCCTGAAGAACTCATCTCTTGGGTAGTGTTAACAAAGGTAGTTTTAGACTCCCTGACAATTTAGCTGCTGTTGGAAGGGAGTTGGGATGTGTACGGGTGCTGATTTCCCCTTTAGTCCGCAGGCATTGGCAGGTATAGCAGGCAGCACGTGGCAGGGGAGTCTGCAGCTCAGCACACATGCACATGTGCAACACCAAAGGAGCCAGCTGAGCCCTGTGGGTTGGAGGGAGTTTCTGAGGTAGGGTCCCAAGCTCAGAGCCTTACTCACCACTAACCACAGCCATGTCTGTTGGCTTCTGGGACTCCTCCACTTGTGTTCTTAACAAATATTTACTGTTCAGTTTTTTAAAATTATTATGTATTGTTGATCATTTAAACATCCAGGCATTTTAAAGCTTTGTTTCTAAACTTTTTAACAGGTAAGTTTTGTTTTGTTTTGTTTTGTTTGCAGATGCAGAGGCCTACTGGATGAGCCCTACATTACTGTTTAGCTTCCATATGAGGCCACCTTTAGTTGTGGGCTAGCATGCAGTATAGGTGAAGTTACTTTAGATGTGTCAGAGTTCCAGGGTGAGAGCATGGGGATGACAACTAGCTGGTGCTAAGCTGTGTCTGTACCAGGCTGGAATGGAAGCTGCCAGTGGCTGAATTCTGGGGCGGAAACACATAGGGGTTGAAGTGCTGGGGAACCCCAAAGCTATGACTAGCCTTGTTGGGGGAACTCCTCAGTCCATATTTAGGAGACAGCAAGCAGGAATTTAGAATGCTCTCTATCCAGCATTTCTGGGGTCATTAAGCCCCACACTAGTGGCAGAAGAACTTCCTTATCATACAGGGGTATTTGAGGGCAAAGAGGCTGTAGCAGTCATGGCTGATCAAGCTCACAGATAGCTGCTTCCTCCTCTTTTTCTCACTGACTGTGAGGTGATATTTGGAACGCATATCCTGTGGATAAAAGTTGAAATACTACCTGCCCTAGAATCTCATCTTGTTTAAATTATGTAAGCACCTCTGAGCCTTATCGTGTGGGTATTGACTATTTTGCTGTCAGTTTTCACGTTGGGTTTTTGGCCTGTTTTGTTCCAGCTCTACTACCAGGTTCTAAACTTTGCCATGATCGTGTCTTCTGCGCTCATGATCTGGAAAGGCCTGATTGTTCTCACGGGCAGTGAGAGTCCCATCGTGGTGGTACTCAGGTAGGTCCGGATCCCAGCCCTCACCCTGCTTCCCCTGGGATCCAGGAGTGAGGGTACCTTGTGTGACAGCCATAAGGTTAAGACTGTCATTGGATAAGCTCCTCGAGACTCTTTATTGATGGCTCTCAAAAGTGTTTCGTTAATTGAAAAGTGCTATTTTTTTAAAATGCTGTTTTAGAGCAGTGGCTCTCAATCTTCCTAATGCTGCTACCCTTTAATACAGTTCCTCATATTGTGGTGACCCCCAGCCATAAAATTACTTTTGTTGCTATTCCATAACTGTAATTTTGTTACTGTGAAGAATCGTAATGTAAATATCTGTTTTCTGATGGTCTTAGGTGACCGTTACAAAGGGGTTGTTGGACCCCAAAATGCGTTGTGACCCACAGGTTGAGAACCACTGTTTCAGAGCTTGTAGATGCCCGTGCTTTTAATGTTCTAGTAGAACAGTCCAGCAAAGTGAGATAACATTATCTGTGCACAAATTGGCCTTTGTACCTAACTAGTTTAAAATGTTGAGCCATACCTAGTAGACGGGGTATGTGTCCCTCCAGTGCCCAGCAAGTGTCACGAGATGTCAATGGCCACTATCTCCTGTTGCGCTTATGAAAGTGCATCTGCATTAGAAGAGTGGATATTGTTAACCTCATGCAACCATAAGTTATTCAGGGAGAAATCTTCAGTCTATTTGAAGCCAAATGAGCCTGCTTGGAGCCAGCAGGTGCACCAGGGTGCTTTGTCCAGTGTGTCTGACATCATGAAGTCCCATTGTTGGTAGCAATAGAGCCTCTTTGTTATATGGGGGCAAAGGGGGAGCTATTGTGGTCACTTGATCAGAGTCATAGCTGACCAGTCCAGGAGCCAAAGCCACAGTGCAGGGCTTTTGCTATTTCTAAACCAGCGGCTTTCCTTGTACTGGACTCCGCTGACAGATCACAAGGCTGCAGCTGTGTCTGTATTTCCCCAGCTACCTTTGTGTGACTAACCAAGGGGTGGCCTTGCAGTTTTCATAAATGTAGATGTCTGAGGACGTGTAGTTCACAGAGGAGTCTCTCTCTCTCTCTCTCTCTCTCTCTGTGTGTGTGTGTGTGTGTGTGTGTGTGTGTGTGTGTGTGAGAGTGTGTGTGTGAGAGAGAGAGAGAGAGAGAGAGACAGACAGACTGACTGACTGACTAACTTCAGGAGTGCCCTGGGATCCTGTGGTATATTAGGAGTGAGGAGGGCACCAGGCTCCTGGGTCTTGGACACCATGACCCTGCTTCAATTGCAGTAACTCCACTTTTGCATGTAGGTGGATACAGTGCTCAGACACTTTGAGGAAATGGTTTGTTGGTTTTGGTTTTGGTTTTGGTCTTTGGTTTTGGTTTTTTGAAGGCTTGGGATGTCATTCTATGGTAAAGCAAGTGCATAGCACACTCAAGGTCCCGAGTTTTATCCTGAGCAAGGGAACAGGAGGAAGGAAGGAGGAAAACAAACAGACAGACAGACAGACAGACAAACAAGCTTTTTGGAAGAAGGCCTAGGGATGTATGTCAGTGGCAGAGTGTATCTGTAGTGTACCTGTAGTGTATTTGTAGTGTACCTGTTATCTGTATTGTATCTGTAGTGTATCTGTAGTGTACCTGTAGTGTACCTGTAGTGTATCTGTAGTGTACCTGTAGTGTATCTGTAATGTACCTGTTATCTGTAGTGTACCTGTAGTGTACCTGTAGTGTACCTATTATCTGTAGTGTACTTGTAGTGTATCTGTAGTGTACCTGTAGTGTACCTGTTATCTGTAGTGTACCTGTAGTGTACCTGTTATCTGTAGTGTACCTGTAGTGTACCTGTTATCTGTAGTGTACCTGTAGTGTACCTGTAGTGTACCTGTAGTGTACCTGTAGTGTACCTGTAGTGTACCTGTAGTGTACCTGTAGTGTATTTGTAGCAATGTGTCCCATCTTCAGATGCAAGAGAGAGAGGAGGAATCTGGGTGTGTCTGTTCATACACAGTCCAAGGAACACTGAAATTATCATGAGCGGTTCAAGATTACATTTCGTAGAACAACACTGGATCTAAGATCACTAGGTTCCCTTCTCATTACACACGTGTACACAGGCATTTCTGTGAAATTGCAATACCCAGGGACTTAAACAATCCTTTATAGTTTTAAAGCAGTCTGGCTTAAGTCATGAGCTGGTAAAGTCCCTCAGTTGCTTGGGGGTTCCCAGCCATGGAGGAAGAGACCTACAAGTCGATGCTGCTGGACTTGGAGTGTTGCTGGATTTCAGTGCCCTCTCTCAGCCCTGGGACTTTGGGAGGGGTTATCTTTTGTCAGTGCAGTCTGTTGTCACAAGAGAGTTTTCTGACACTGACTCCCATACTGGTGGCTTTGGGAAATTTATTCAAGGAATGAAGATGAAGCCATCAGTGGAGAAAGCAGGCATTTTAGCTGCTGTTCTATAAAAGAAAATAAAGTTGGAAGCACAGCTCATCTTCAGAGGGGGACACAGTAGGGGCCCATGTTGGGTCCAAACTTATTTTAGCTTAGTTCTGTCATCAGCCCATTCCCCTTCTCAGTCAGCTTTCCTGGTTAGAGTGCCAGGTCTGACCCTGCACTCAGAATTCGGGGTTCACTTTAACACAGAGCCCTTGCACATGCTTAGCGACAGGCCAGCTTAGCGACGTGTCTCTTCCCTGCCTTCTGTCTGCTGGGAAGCTTGAGCAGCACCAGAACAGGAAGGCCCCAGAGTTTCAGCCTGCGTCTTCCTCCTTCCCGATAAACAGATATTACCAGCTCACCCTTGGTTGTGAGCTCCCATGCAGCCGACTTTGTAGCTCTTATTCCTTTCCTATGTATTACATTTTAGCTTTCAAGTCCCCATAGCTTGCCATTTACTTTGAATACGTCAGGGATTTTGGCATAGATTTGAACTCTTACCATGAAGATTTCCTTATCCATCTTCTACACCAATAATACTTGATAGCATTGGGCTCTTGTAGAACATGGTCAAAAAGTTTGCTGCTGTGAGAAGCAAGACCTGGGTTCAGATTTTGTCCCGGCTGTCTGCATGCTTCATGACAGGGCCTGCTAGCTAACTCTATTCATTTGTTTCTCTTCCCTTGAAAGCATCCTGCAGTATTGTGGGTGCTAAGGCTGTGTCATGAAGCAAAGGGATGGCTCTAGATGTTTACCAGAACTAACAGTGTGTAGCTCCAAATGAAATGCATTTGTGGACGTAGGACTTCTTTTTTTAAGACCATAAGTAGGCAATGCTTATTTCAGAGCTGACACTGTTCTTGCTTTAGCTCCAGTGCAGTACTTTGTTCAGGGACTGAGAGTGACAGTTCAAGGACAGTGGAGTGACAGGCTGAGAGAAGGAGCCCCTGGTGCTCTTCCATGCATAAGCCTCACCAGCCATGTCCTCATCTGAGCTGGAGGGAAACCCTCCAGGTTTGTGTGCAGCGCCTTTGCAAACATGGACTCAAGGGCGGCTGGGAGTTTACTTGTAACACCGGATGGATCCTGGGAACCACTGACTCTGACTGTGTTTCTTTCCAGTGGCAGTATGGAGCCGGCCTTCCACAGGGGAGATCTGCTGTTCCTCACAAATTTCCGGGAGGACCCCATCAGAGCTGGTGAAATAGTTGTTTTTAAGGTTGAAGGAAGAGACATTCCGATAGTTCACAGAGTAATCAAGGTTCATGAAAAGTAAAGAAGCCTTACTTGCTTTCACTTTGGTACTGTAAAGTTTGGTAGATGCTGTTAAGGATCAGTAAGAAGTCACAGAGCCAAAGTTGGCCTCCTCCCGCCGTTTACTAACTGGGCAACTTTGCACCAGTGACCTGACTTGGTCTGGAAACCAGGAGTTGACAGTATTTTTACCCACGCTAACTCACAGGGTGATCATGAGGGGTAAGGGAGGTAATGTTGACTAAAATGTGTAAGAAAGTCAAATGAAAACAAACCGAGACTGCTTTGCAAATGCAAGGGGTCTGTTATCTTAACTGTTCAGAGGAGTCCCAAAGAGACCCTCTAATCAGACTGACTGCTCTGAAGCCAGGGTCTCCTTCTGACATCTAATAAAGCTAGCTGCTCTCAGTGTGACTTTAGCCAAAGGGGCGTTTTTAGCAGTGACTTCAGCCCTTGTTGAGTAAAACTTCCTTCCATAACATGTCCTGCACCAGTCCTTCCCTGACAGCCAGACTCGCCTTCCCCTTAGGTAGCAGTGATGATGTAAGACCTTAATAACGTCTGGTTTTTGGAACAAAAAGTTTTAATTCTAGCTCAGATCCAGAAAACGTCCATGTGAGAGTTGGGGCTTTATATTTTATATACTCAGTGTATACCCTTACCTTTGTGTAGCTTTTATAATAGCATTTTGTGTCCATGGTTTTATACAATTAAATTTGGATCTGTATATCTGTCTTTTAAAAGATGGTGGGTTTTTCACCATGGGTGGGAGGAGGGAGAAGGATAAGGAGGGGCTGAGAGTTTGCCTCCTGGTATAGGATACTCAGGCCTTTCCCTGTTTCCAGGTCTACTTAAAACACTCACTTTATTACACTGGCTTTTACACTAATCCAGACTCTGTACACACTGCTCACAAACAGGCATTGTTGAGCGGTCACGTGCCCTCTGCTTGCCTCCTGAGGAAGACGCAGGGAGGGTCTGACACAGCTTTCACTTCTGAAAGTTGTTTCTAAGCACAGCAATGTGTTCAGAGCTGAGGCTGTGGTGACTTTGTGCTGTAACTTCCATAAACTGTGACGGAGGATGCTGCCCATCCTCTGGAGTCCACGCACGCACAGAGCAACCTACTCCGTTAGACAGGGGTTCAGATGGAGGATGCTGCCCGTCCTCTGGAGTCCACGCATGCACAGAACAACCTACTCCGTTAGACAGGGGTTCAGATGGAGGATGCTGCCCGTCCTCTGGAGTCCACGCATGCACAGAACAACCTACTCCGTTAGACAGGGGTTCAGATGGTTGCAGGCTTCCAGCCTCTTGCCTCATTTTAAGGGGGCCTGTTTCACTTCTCTGAAAGATCCCCTCTTCATATCTCTGTGGAGCTTCAGAGTTCTGTTTGTGTTCTCGGAGCCACCTTTACAGTGACTGTCCTCGTAAGTCCCACCTGTCAGCTGACTGTATTTGTCTGATGCCATTCATGACTGTTTCCCTGAAAATGGGATTTTACATCATGTGCTTAGTGGTGAAGGAAGTGAAGCGTTGGCAGGTCTGCACTTGGTAAGCCCGAGGGCAGTCACAGAGCACACCACATTGCCTTATCCACACCAGTTTCTATGGAGACTGAGGCGGAGTAAGGTCCATCCTAACAGACTTCCCCCTGACAAAGGAGAAGGGATGAGAGCAGCTCAGGTCATTCATTTTGCCCCACCTGGTTTCTGACCGAGTCAGACTTGAGGGGAAGCAACTGAGGCATAAGTTCACTGCCTCTTCCGTCCTGGAGTGCTGTGAACCTGGACGGGAACTAGTCCCACGATCCTACCCATTGATGACGGACACTAATACTCTTATCTTTTGAGTGATTAGAAAACAAGTTAAGTACCAGCTCTGTTTTTACAGAGGATGCCTGAGGGAGGAGCGATGCTGTGTGCCAGTGGCCAGCTGTCGCCTTCCCATTGCCTGGCGTTTGCGTTGTGTTTTGGTTGCCAGGGTTACTTGAATGTTTTGGAATTTTAAGTCTAAGAAATTGTCATTAGATCTGTGCTTGAGCTGGGTGGTTATCTGTAAGCAATCAACTTAGTCCAAAGAGAGGTCAAGCCTTCCTCAACTGCCTGCTAAATGCTTGTGTCTGGGTTTAAACTAATACGTTTTTAATGATGCTGTCCTGAAAATGATTTCTGAGAGGATGTCATTTTGCTTTCCAGAGATAATGGTGACATCAAGTTTCTGACTAAAGGAGATAATAATGAAGT
The DNA here is from genome assembly GCA_902729485.2 of Mus minutoides. NCBI lineage: Eukaryota > Metazoa > Chordata > Mammalia > Rodentia > Muridae > Mus > Mus minutoides. The sequence continues at coordinate 1,285,651 of LR749656.1, forward strand.
TGATGATAGAGGCTTGTACAAAGAAGGCCAGAACTGGCTGGAGAAGAAGGACGTGGTAGGAAGAGCTCGAGGGTAAGCATGAACTTGTTGCTAATCAGAAGGTTCAGAAACCAGGAAAGCTCTTAAAAATGAAGACGCTTGTAAGAGAATAGGGTCGTTTGTCACATGACACATCAGAAGTGCTATAAGCAGGTCCAGACTGTGCTTTGAGACCATCTAAGCCTGGGCCTAGATGAGACCCTGCTGTCTTCAACAGAACACTGTTTAGAGCACAGGCTTCTCTTCCAGAGGACCCAGGTTCGATTCCTAGCACTTACATGGCAGCTTCAGTCCTGTGGATCTGATGCTCTCTTTTGGCACTGTACGCACTGGCACAGACATACAATAGGCCAATTTTATATATTTATTATATGTAAAATAAATAATATTTTTTAAATGAAAACTTAATGATATCCAAGAATCCAAAAGCTATAACTGAACTAGACTATATTACCTATACACTGTGTTTAATTCTATTCCAAAACACACCTTCACCCGAAGGTTAGTTATTTGGGGGTTTAAACACCAATGGCTAGAAATTCTCCCAGAGATGGCCTCTGCTTAACATTTCAGTGACTGTCTGGATGCTCTACCGATAGCCATGTGCGCATATAACACACAGTTGTAGCTGGAAGGACTGAGTCTATATCCAGCAGTAAGCAGAAGTAGCTTTTTTGTGTCAAATCTCCATTTTTACCCTTTTAATGGCTAAATGCTGTTTGGTTGGCACCCAGAATTTCATATGCAACCATTTTGGAAGACTTTTTGTAATATACATTTGGATTATTTTCTATTTGCCTCCCATAACTAGAAAGCTTTATGGAAATTTTTAAATGAATGATTATTTCAAGGATTAATTATGATTGACACTGTGCAGAATGTATTCTCATTTAAAAACTTAGTAAAGGAGATGTTTTTCCTCTCTCAGTGGCCAGTTTATAAATGCTAATAATAGAGTTTAAGACTCCTGTTAGAAATGTCTAATGTCTCAGCCACACGCAGCAGGGCAGATAGCTCCTGCATGTAAGGTTATCTTTATTAATCCGGTGGTGACACATGGGCTTCACACATGGGTGACACCAAGCCTTCACCCTCTCCCCTCGACTGCACTGCACTCCCACTCATGTGTCTGCAGGGAGGCAAGGGGACTTGCTGCTAGCCAGTCCTGTATTTCTAATGCCTGTGGAGGCCTCGGACAGGAGGGAGGCAGAAGCCACTGGTTGCTGACTGGTGGGTGCTGTGCACGTGGCACCTGCATCTCATTAGCATAGATAATGCTGCTGGCGCTCACCACTTACACCTTGATGCTGACCCTGCGGCCCATCACTCTCTCCGCACTGTCCTCTCAGGGACCATGGTCGCATCTGAGTCTGTTACAGGATGCACATGTATGTGTTCATTCCTCAGGGAACTCATTTGTTAACTTGAAAAACCCTGAAATGAAAATCCTGACAATTGTTTTAAGTTCTGGCCAATTTTCCGCGTGCTTTATTTGTTGTCTGGTTTTATTTCGGGTCATGTAAATCTTAAGCTTTTATTTTTGAAGCTTTTCCTGGGAGCTGTTTTTATATAGGCCACCTGAAAATACTTTCTTCCTAAAAACAAAACCAACTTAGGTTTATGAAAGTTGCTTATCGTACTTGAGCAAATGGTTCAACTAGTTATTTTAAGGGTACCAAGTACAGCCAGATAGCTTTGCTGCTCAAAAACTATGCGCCCACTTAAAACCACCCAGCCTTTAGTGTTCGCTGATCAAGCCTTGAGAAAGGAGTGAGCCCTGACCTTTGGCAGTGCTGTGCCCTAGGAAGACTGGTGTCCTGAAGTGTTGAGCAGTAAGGGTTGTGTCAACATACCTTAAACAAACGTTATATTTTGTGCTTTCCATTCCCACATTTTAGGTTCTTACCTTATGTTGGCATGGTCACCATTATAATGAATGACTATCCAAAATTCAAGGTAGGAATTTATGTGTGTGTGTATGTTTACTTAAGTTTTAAATATCGGAGCTTTTACCTGTGCAGTTGTAAATAGGAAGTCATCATAAAATGTTTTGCCATTGATTTTCTGTGGAGCATTTGTAATTGCCTATAAATTAACTTAACAACCTAACTTATTAATATTTGAATTAGTTATTTAAAACAGCTTCTTTTACCTTTCACATTAACCGTGTTCTGAAATGGCGTTTACAAACTTGTTGATTATTATGGAAAAATTTTAGCATAATCTGAAGCAAAAGCCTGGTCATATTTATCAACCAACTTCAGTAGAAATGGCATTTCTATTTTTAAAAAGGCAATAGGGAATGTACAAAGGAGTAAGCACCACGTTGCCGTGTCTGCCAGGTGTTTGATCCCCAGTCATCATTATATTTTTGGGTTTTTATTCAGTGTGCATTGAATGGCTAATTTAGAGAACAAGGCCAGGGGGAGAGAGGTCATCTTTGAGCCTGTTCTCAGTCTAGAATTGAGCAGGCTTCATCTGAATACATTTATAAGCCCGAGTTCATTTTTCATTTGTAGATCTCACAATGCTTTCTCATTGTGCTTTCTTTACAGTATGCCCTTTTGGCTGTGATGGGTGCATATGTGTTACTAAAACGTGAATCCTAACATGAGAAGCAGTTCCTGGGACCAGACTGAAATGAATTCTGTTGAAAGAGAGAAAAATTAATATATTTGAAATGTTCCACTTTCTGTATAAAGAGAAACCAGGTGGGGATGTTTTTGTGTTATCTAAATAAATGATTCACCAGTAAAGATGGCTTCCTTTTGTGGCCTCTGATTAGAGTCTGCCCAGTCTCCACTGCTGGAGGCAGCGGCTCCTACAGAACATGGGATCAGCAGAACTTCAGACACTGGGCCATGGGTTTGGGCCTGGCCTGTAGGAGGGGGCATGGCACAGTCCACATGCTACAGTCACAGTAAGTAGCTTCAAAAACAAAGTTCCTAGCTTACTATGATGCATCTGAGGGAGACAAGCTCTTTAAAGAGCAGGACTTTTTAATTCATTCAAGAGTAATCTGATAAACAAATGAAGTTTAAAGCTTTTTAGAAGGAACAGATGCAATCTGCTTTGTTTTTGTGATATATTTTGGGATGGTTCGTGCAGTTATTTAAAGTATTCAGTGAATTATAAAGACAGTGTGGAAGCTGGAGAGATAGCTCCATAGTTAGGAGAGCTTATTGCTCTAGCAGAGGACCTGGGTTTGGTTCCTAGCATCCACGTCTGGCAGTTCATGCTCTCTGGCTTTCTCAGGGACTTGCACACACACACACACACACACACACACACACACACACACACACACACACACACGGCGCACATACATTCACATGGCAGATATGCATACACATAATAGATAAATGAATACATATAAAACAATGCAAAACCTTTGAGAAATGTTAGAATTCAGAAGTCAAAGGAAGTCATTTTTTCTCTCGCCCCTTTCCAACTCTCAGGGATCTCTTTGGTGGAATTATCTCTTTCTACTCTAAATGGCCCTGCTTCAAAATCAGTCCCTCAATGGAATACTGAGCAAGTACCAAGATTCCTGCCACTGTCTAAGGTGCTGGAGACACACAGTCCGAGTCTTGATGGAGGTTCTGCTGTAGTAGCTGGAAGAGAGAAACAAATCTGGGGTTTCAGGTGGTAATCATCACTGTGATCAAGGATTTAGCAGGAGATGCTAATGGAAGTTATCAGAAGTTACTGTTTGAGGGGGAGGGGATACTAGCTCAGTCCCATAAGGACCAGAGTTTGATCCCCGGGCATGGGTATTTGTACACCAGTGTTAGCACAGGAGAGACAGAGACAGATGCATCCCTGGGGCTTGATGATGGAACAGCCTAGCTCGCTTGAAGAGATCCAGCCCAGTGAGAGACCTTGTCTCCAAAAAGAACAAAAGAAAAGAAAAAAATGGTGGAAGATGCCTTTGAGGAACAAACACTTACAACAGGGTGGAAAGCTCAAAGAGCAAGCTTGGCAACACCTGAGGTGGTCCTCCGGCCTTCACACACACACACACACACACACACACACACACACACACACACACGAGCATGAACACCTACACAGACACATCTACTCTGTATGTACACACACATACACATAAGAGAAATTGCTGCTCACATGGAAAACAGGGAAGCTGCTTCCAAGGTAAGAAGCACTGATGTAACATTAAAGAATGAAAAAAAAGAGTCGTTTGAGTCAAGATGGAGTCCAAATTTGAATTTTCCACTTCTCTCCATGTATCTTCTGTCTGTCTATAGTTTGTGGTCTGTGGTCTGTTTGTCATGTGTTTTCATTCCTGTCCCTACCTAACAAGGGCTTAACTCTGTGTTTTATTCATCACCACAGAAAACATGGTGTGGGAAAGAAATAAAAAGAGTTCTCACAGAAATCTTTAACAAGGATGTTTTTACAAGGAAAGAGCTTACCTTACTGACTCTGGCTGATCAAGAATAGCACCCCCAACCACACACTTTCTCAAGCTATACCACTGTTTTCTTCCAACATTGTACATTTGTTGTTTGAGGTTGCTTTCAACTTGGCTGTGATCACCACAACCCACACCTACACCTACGCCTACACATGTATATTATTCTGGGTCTGGGAAATGGAGAAATACATCATTAAAGCTATGCACTTAGGTTAAAGCTGATTACATGGGAGGTACAAGCCATAGTAAGGTTGGTTACATAACAAGAGAACGCTTAATGGCTGGTTAAAATTGAATCAGGCAGAGCACACAGTAGGACACCAGACTGAGTACATAATCTGAAATCAAGTACATAATCAAGGCATAGTATTAATTTAACTGCATGGTCTGGCCAAAGTTATCTCTTTGAAGGTGAGTGGTGGGGGGTTTCTCTGCAAATACCACAGCCAGCAGTATCATCCCAAGTGGGAGAGAGACAAGAAGGCAGTTCAGGTCGACATGACTCAGTAGCTGGTGTTGGTGTTCAATCTTTGAAAGTCGAACTTTGAGTAGTTTATTTCAGGCACATTTAAGCAGAGTTTCGTCGTGATAATTTACTCAATCCCACGTGTACAGCAAAACTCAAGACATGACCACTTCAAAACTTTGTAATTTGACATCTTCCATAAAGACAGGTTCTATAGATTAACTGAGAAACCAGTCTCAAGGGTCAGGGAGGCCTGGCCACACAGATAGCACAAAAGTCACCAAGCTATTATCCATGTCTGCTCCTAGCCGTCTGGGCAGGCATTCCTGGTTCAGTTGGCGCTTATCTGTGAGCACAAGGGCCTACATGTCTCCTACATGAAGGCAAGAGGGATTTTCCAAGAGATATTACTGCAGCAAGCACGGGAGTCCTGGGGAAGAGCACTCCAGCCTACAGGAACGGAAGTTACAAAGCAGGCAGGCCAGTTCATCTCTTCTCAAGCTTGCTGGAGCCTGCAGGTCTCTGGCTGTGCTGATAGATTCTAGCTCAGGAAGTCTGGGATCCTATTGTAACATGCTCCTGGCAGGGGATGCTGAGAAGCCCAGACCACATACTGCACAGCCAATGTCACAGGAATGAAAAGAGCCCGTGGTGTTTGGATATGCACCTGCTGTTTTCTGAGCACCGTGACATCCATGTCTGGGTCGGGATTCAATCGCTTTTGCTCTTTGAGAATTCCTTCCATTCTGATCTAAGACTTTAAAATCTCTGAAAGCTCATTGGTTACCTTCGTGGCCTTAGGCATATTACTTAACTCCCCTCAGTTACAGATGGAAGATAACATGCTGCACTTAGAAAGTAGGCCACCATAAATGAAGCCATAGGAGGGTGCTGACATGCACACACTACACATTCACCAAGTGCTGTCCTTTGGTCAGTGGGATAGGGGTGGGGAGGCTGCAACCCAGTCACAGCTCAGTCTCAGTTCATTGCCTTTATGACAGTCTTTTCAGATGGCAAGTGGCTTTCCGCCACATTCCAAGGGGAGGGACCCCTTTCTTCCCAGTCCTCATGACTTTCCCTCTTTCTGGCCTGTCTTATGTTGGCACTTCCCTTTCAGTGAGAGAGCCTGTACCTTGCTATACACCACTCCAGCCCTTTCTTCCGCAGGGACTCCTGACTTGTTGAACACTGGCAGAGGTGCTCTGTTCAGGGGGCCACCTGCCTTCCCATCCTGTTAAATAAGCTGTTGCAACAATAATGAGCCTCACCCCGTTAAAATCGGCCAATTTAAAGGGAAAAAAAAGTGTTTACAGAATGCTTCCCAAAGATATTGTTTTCTTGTGCTCTTTCATAAAATGATGAAGAAAAAAACCAAGTCTTCTCACCTTACTGAAAATAGAAATTTAAAATTGTGGGTCAAAACTTGATAATTTTAGCATCTTCTTGGGACTCTAGTTGGTTACTACAACCTTTTAAAAAGGGCTCTTATGATTGAGATACTAGGAGTTAGACAGATCCCTGGCAGGCAGGCAGACAGGGAGAACAGGCATTTCTCAAAGATAAAGACATGACAAGCTTTTTCCTACCAAAAAACAAACAAACCCAAGAAACCAAACCAAAACAACCCCCCAAAAAACCTATTTATTGGAATTTCCAAACCTCTCATGAGGGAGGCTCTTGTGGTAGGAGCCAACCAGCTTCCTTCCCTTTATTGGAGGGGAGAAGAGATTTCATTGCATCCTCAAAGATATGTAAAAGTTTTGGCTCTGCCAGACAAAATTGGATTTCCAGTTCTGAATTCCACCAAAACCTCAACCCCAAGCCTTGAATGCCAATGAGGGAATCCTCCTGCCTCTAACCTCCTTAAGCAAACATTATCAAATCTCACTTTCTTAAAAAAAAAAAAAAAGAGAAAGAAAGAAAGAGAAAAGAAAAGAAAGAAAGAAGAAATTTATAGAGATGTTGGGGATTAAAATCAGTCTTCATGCCTGCAGAGCAAGCCCAACTCTCACGAGCCTCAGAGAGCTGTCAGGACTCTTCTGTGCTGTTGGTCCTGATCAAATGGAAGTTATGAGATTTTGTTCATATGAGATTGATTTTTTTTTAACTTTGGGGCATTTCAGTTCCAGTTTCAATATCTGGAACACACCAATAAGCATCAGAACTCTCTGAGGTGGTCCTTATCCTGCAGGTAGATTTCCTCCTGGCAGCTTTTTGATGGCATGTGACAGATTTCTCTTATAACTGGATGGCAAGTTTCCCAACTGACTGGGAAATAGCTCAGAGACAGCAAAGTAATGTATAGGGTTGGCAAGACGGCTCAGCAAATTAAGGTGCTTGCCACAGGCCTGGAAAACTTAAACCCCAGGACCCACATGGTAGAGGAGAGACCTGACTTCTTCAAGTTGTCTTCTGATCTCCACACTCGAATGTGACCACAGTTAAAAAAAAAAAATCAGTTTTAATACCCACCAAGAAGGGAGGAAATGAAGTATAAAACCAGCCACTACCTCCTACATCACCTTCTATAGGACAGTCTCCAGGACTTGAGGTTCCATTATGTATTTGAAAAGGCCATTTATAACATTGGTATACTGTGGCTCAAGGTCAATTTAGACTTTCACCCAAACTGCAAATCTGCCGTGGAGCAAGCTTTTGGTTGTCCAAGAGGTTAGTGTGAAACTGTTCCCAACCCACAGGCCACAGCTGTGCCCCTCAAGCCCTCCCACTTCAACAATCTCTGTGTTAATCTTATGCAAACTCCAGACAATGACTGAAGTGTGTGCTTGCATGTACAGTAAATGCCAGAGTACAGACACTGAATTCCTCTATTAAAACTTTGGACATATTTTGTCCCAACAAACCCAGGCAAATGAACCGTTGTGACAAAGAGGAATTCTGACCTTTAATATTTTTAATTTATCTGTATGTTGTGGGGGAAAGAATGCACACATCACAGAATGGCTTTCCACCATGTGTATGGAGGTCAGAGAGCTATGTGGGTGTTGGCCCTTGCTCTCCATCCTGTTTGACTCAGGGTCCCTTGTTTGCAACTGGGTGTGCTCCAGGCTAGTGGGCCAGTGAGCATCTGGAGACAGTTGTTTCTGCTTCCCACCCTGCTGAAGGAAGATTGGAATTAGAGATGTGCACTACCACATCTGGTTTTATGTGGTTTCTGGTGATTTTAATTCAGGTCCTCACACTGTGTGGCAAGTGCTTTACTGAGACATCTTCTTAGCTCAATTCTGGACCTTCCTTTCAAATATATAATTTCATTTTATGTGTATAGGTGTTTTGCCATCATGTATGTCTGTGTAGCATGTGTGTGCAGTACCCACAGAGGTCAGAAGAGGGTGTGGAAATGGAGCTACAGATGCGGATGCTGAGAACCAATACCAGGTCCCCTGGAAGAACAATACATGCCCTTAACTGCTGAGCCATCTCTCTAGCCTGGTGACCTTTCTAAATGCACCAAATATGAATATCTTTGGGCTAGGGGAAGCAAGCCTGGGCACCGTAGCCTCCTGAAAACCCACCCCTAGGTGGCTACTGTGCAGGACTGAGAACCAGGAAAATCAAACTCCTGCACATATTGGGAATAAAGGGGCTTAAGTTGCTTGGCTATTCAGACCTTCCTTCTGGTCTTCATGAAGACATTTTAAGGTTGCCTGAGAGGAAGAAAAGATAGATACATTGTATCTCCGCACCTCTGCCTCTCTCTCTCTCTCTCACCATATCTCCACCCAAGACAATGCTAACCTCACTGTTAGGAATCATTGAGTTTGCCTTTGAGCATCATGTCTTACAGAGTAGCTTTTGGCCCAGTGCCTCAGCCAATCAGTTTATTCTCATTCTGAAATTCCAGGCAGAGAGCCATCCGTCACCATTCTTTGGGTTTAACTGGTTTCCTCTGTTTCAAATGAGACAAATGGAGTGTAGGGGTGTGTAGGGAGAAAGAGGGCTCTTGGGTCACAACACAGGATCATAATATGACCTCTATTTACCACTGAGCAGTTGGTAACCAACTTGGCCCCATTCCTTGTCTCTGGAATTAGGATCAGGGCCAAGAACAGATTAAGCATGTAGATTGTAACAAAGCTGTACTCCTTTGAGATCATCTGAAATATTCTTTTTTTTTTTTTTTTTTTTTTTTTGATTTTCGAGACAGGGTTTCTCTGTGTAGCCCTGGCTGGCCTGGAACTCAGAAATCTGCCTGCCTCTGCCTCCCGAGTGCTGGGATTAAAGGTGTGCGCCACCACCGCCCGGCTCCTCTGGGATATTCTTAACTATTATCTTTGGTCATAAAAATCCCACTTATATTTTCTCTGAACTTTTTGCTTGCTTGTTTAGATTTATTTGTGTTTTTAAATGTGTGTGTGTGTGTGTGTGTGTGTGTGTGTGTGTGTAGGGCGGGGTATGTGCTCAGGAACGCAGGTGTCTGTGGAGGTTAGAGGTCCGGGCTCTGCCTGTTCAGGCTGTCTGTTGTAAGACACCTAGTGTGAGTGCTAGAAGCTGAACTCAGGACATTTAACTAGGGCTGGCTTATAGTTCAGAGGTTTAGTTCATTATCATCATGGCAGAAAGCATGGCAGCATGCAGGCAGACATGGTGCTGGAGAAGGAGCTGAAAATTCTACGACTTGATCCTCAGGCAGCAGAAAAGACTGGGCCACACTAGGAGGATCTGAGATCTCTAACCTCACCCCTACAGTGACACACTTCCTCCAACAAGGCCACACCTCCTAATAATCCCACTCTCTATGGGCTAAGCATTGAAACACATGAGTCCATTCCTATTCAAACTACCACACGGACCAATAGTAACTTGGAGGATACTGGTTTATTTTAGCTCACGAATCCAGGCTCCAGCACATCATCACAGGGATGTAATTGTGGCAGGTTGAGTGTGAATGTGTGTGAATGTATGAATATATGGTCACCCTCTTGCTTGCTTATGCTTGGCTTTATTTCTTATCTCTTATCCTGTTCAAGACTCCTTGCCTAGAGGACATATCCTAGGACATATCTTTCAAGTCTTTGCCCTTAACCCAATGATGCTTTAGGGTGACTTGAAAAACCACAACCTCTCCTGCAGTGAATTTTGTTTCTGTGCCCAGCTGTGTGTCCTTAGGAGAAATGGGGTGCTGCTTCTGTGTGATTTCTAAGACTGGGCGTTAGACGTTAGGATTTCTTTTTCTGCCTCTTCCCTCTACTATCTGCCTCTTTTTAGGCTTAATGATTTCCTTACAGGGGTGTGGCCTCTCCAATACTGCAGAACTTTGTTTCTTTGATAAGGATTATTTTTAGAGCAGTTTTAAATTCATAACAAAATTTACTGGAAACTACGAAGGCTTCCCACATACTCTGTGCATGCATGGCATCTCATATCAACATGCCCTGTCACCATGACACACATACCACAGTCATGGAGTTTACATGATCTGCCATCAGGCAAAGTCCACAGTTCATTCACATTAGAATCTTGAACATTCTGTGGGATTTTTAACACATATGGAAAGATGGGTTAGGGCTGGAAAGATGGCTCTGTGGGTAAAGGTGCTTGCTGGGTGAGCAAGTTGACCTAGTTTGATCCTGGAATCTGCTTACAGGTACCAGGAGAGAATGGATTCCATAAAGTTGTCCTCTGACTCCCACGTGTGTGCCATGTCACATGAATACAGGTACACATCATGTTTGCACACAATGATAATAAATAAAAAATTCAAAAAGATGTATCTGTCATTAATCTCGTCCAGTGTTTTCACTGTGCTAAAGATGCCCACTCTACCTCCAGCTCCTGGAAAACATTGCTCAGTTTGCTGTTCCCATAGTTTCCCCTTCCACAGAATGTTCCAGACTTGCAGTCACACACAGTGAAGCTGACCTGCCTTGCTAGACATGCTCCTTTCACTTAACGCCACTCAGTTAAATCTCCTTCATATCTTTTCGGTGGTTGGCAGCTAATTTATCTTTAAGTGCTGAATAACGTTCCATCATCTGAATATTGCACAGTTTATCTGGTCACACTCAGGAGGATAGGTTAGCTGTGGTTAAAGCTGCTACAAACATCATGCAGGGCTTTGTAGGGGTAAAAGTTTTCAGTTTAAGGATGTGATTACTTGAGCCTATGCTAAGAGCGCATTTCATTTTCTAAGAAACTGTTGAACTCTCTTTATAAACAGAGGCATTTTCTCTCAGTCCATATCTTTACCAACACTGGCTTTTTAGTGTCTTGGATTTTGAGCGCTCTAATAGCTATGCAGTGGGTGTCTTGTATGTGTGTAGTGTGTGTGCTCCATGCACATGTGTGTGTGTGTGTATGTGTGTGTGTGTGTGTGTGTGTGTGTATACATGTCTGTATACATGGAGGCCAGGGAAAGATGTCAGCTGCCCTGCTCAAGCATGACACAGGGTCTCTCACTAAGTTTAGCAATGAACTGGAAGCCAGCACGCCCCTGTCTCAGCTCCTCCTTGGTAAGGCTGGGGTTACAAGCATGTACATAGCCACACTCAGCATTTTATGTGGGTTAAGCGCCTATCTTCTGAGCCAGCACCTTGGCCCATTACACAATCTTGATTCCTGATACCATATCGGGTACGCTTGTGTATTTATTACTCACCTGGATATTCTGTGGGGAAGTGTTCCGGTGTTTTGCTCATCTTAAATTACTTTCTTACTGCTAAGAGCCTTTTAAAAATATTTTGATTGTACTTTAAACAGAATTCTCTTTTGCAAGTATTTTCTCCCAGTCTCTCTCATTCTCTCGACATTGCCTTTAATTGTTATGAATTTTAATGACGCCCTTTAGGCCATCTCTAAACCTTCACTGTTGCACCCAAGGCTGTCTACATGCTCTTCTGTGTTGGCTTCTAGGGGTCATACAGTTTTGCAGACTTCAGTCTGTGATTCATTCTAGTTAGATTTCCTAGGTGGTAACAGAGATAAGAGAGGTGTGTGGATTTTTTTTTTCACACACAACGGACATTATCCTTTCTTTATTGTATTACCTTTCTGCCTTTGCCAGAGGTCAATTGGCCAAATATGTGTGCTTCTATTTCTCCATTCTGTTCTATTGATCAGTTTTGGTTTACTTTCCCAGTGCCTCCATGTGTGCACATGTGTGTGCTTGCGTGCATACATGTGTATATGTGCATGCATGAGCCATGTGCACATGTGTGTGTGTGTGTGTGTGTGTGTGTGTGTGCTTTTGGGGCATGTGTGCACGTGTGGGTGTGGATTGAGATCAGGTATCCCTCTTAATGCCTGTCTACCTTATTTTTTGAGGTGGTCTCTTACAGAATCTGGGGCTATGGATTCAGTTAGACTGATTGGCCAACGAGCTATCAAGATCTGCCCGTCTCCAAGCCACCCACCACCCTACCCAGCATCAGTGTTACTGGTGCACACTACCGCTGGGTTCTGAACTCAGGTCCTTATGTTTGGGCACTGGTACTTCGGCAACTGAGCCAAAGCCTCAGCCCTCCTGGTCTTGGTTTTCAATTGTTACAATCCAGCACTAAGTCCTCCAGCTTTGTTCTCTTGCCTTAATGCTGTGTTGGCCCTCTTGGGTCTTTGGACCCTCCGTATAAACTTTAAAATCTGTTTACTGATGTTCATACTGTTGAGTTTTTTTTTCTCCTAAGAATTTGTTTGAGAGAACACAGCCTTCCATCGCTTTACTGCTGTAGGCTATACTCTTTGAACTCATCTGTGAGGCAGAATCTTCCCTTTCACTGAAACTTGAGTTGATTTCATCTCCTTTCTCTGATTTGCCCACTGATATGGAAACATCTGATCTCTTCCTCCCTGGTAATTACTGAGAATTTCCTCTGTAATTTTTCTGATTCACCATGACTCGCCTGCCATCTTTCCCAGCATCCGGTTTCTCTATTATGCTAGGTAGACGTCCCCCACCTCCTTAGTGATCAGTTTCAAGCCCTCGTGATTAGATCAGTGGACTTAAAGTCAGATAGATTGATTCTATCTTCTCACTAGGGGAGGAAACGGTTCCTAACAGAATCAGCCCACTACTTAGCGCTTCTACCTGTGGCAGTCAGTTGGAGCTCAAGAGTGAATTAAAGACCTGAAGGGAGCCTGGTGAGTCACTCTCCAATCTAGCAATCATCCTGGAGATGGGATATTTCAGTCCCTGCCAGGTCAAAGCTACGTTATATGGTCCCACGTCATGCAGATACTGCGCAGTCCAGATGCCTTTTCTACCAACATGGGGGAACAGAAACGGAAACGGAAAAGAGCATTGAGAGACTATCTTTCACATCTGTCTAATTAAATGTTATGCTTTCTGCTTTCTAATGTTTAATGTCTACAAATAAACCATGGTGTGAGAGATGTTTGAGATGGAACAAAGTCTCAGTAAAAATGCCTCTTGGTACGCCATGTGGTCATGGTGTGCCAAGCAAACGCTGGCTTGTTACTGGCTCTCCGGCCAAAAGGAAGAAGGGAGCTTGCTGGGTTCAAAGGTGTCAGAAGGAGCCTTGTCTAGGAAACTAAATGGAAGGACTGTGGATATAGCTTTATGTTAGAAGGCTTGCCTAGAGGGAGGCCCTGTGTTCAATCCCCAGTACCACACACAATAAAATGGAGTAGAAATCAAATGTAGTAATTGGAGGAAGTTGGTTCTCATAGAAAACATTCTCTGTGGTTTTAATTCTAATTCCAGAGAGTCTGTTGAAGCGGTTGCTATGTTGATTGCTATGTTGGTAATTTTTCTAGCATGTTCAGCTCATGAAGAGGTAATTTTCAGGACACGGTTAGTACCTCCCTATGACTCCCACCCTCTGCCATCCAACTACTCTGGCTGAGATCCCAGAGGTGAAAGTTTTAGACAAGAGTGCCTTTACCTGGTCCATAGAAGTGGTAGGAAACATGGAGCATTGTGAATTCTGGTACTTTCTTGCTTCCAAAGTACATTCTGATGTGGAGAGAATAGGTTCTTCCATCAGCACAACCACACACCGGATCCCCTGGAAGCATCTGCCTGGAGTGTGAGCTTGCTGACTTCACAGTAACTTAACTGTTTTCCAAACACGAAGACAACAAAACTTTGGACAGCAACTGCATTGAAAAGGTGAATAAAGAATTCCATGGAGGAGCAGAGACCCTTGGACTGACAGGAAGAATAAAGGAGTAAAGGCTGATTGGGAGGACCAGGGAGAGAGAGAGAGAGAGAGAGAGAGAGAGAGAGAGAGAGAGAGAGAGAGAGACAGAGAGAACGTAGAACATAGTCATTGGCAGCCACGAAGATGAGTGAAAACAGGAAAACATTTGCTAAGTTCTTATTGGTTGGGTAAGAGTTGATGTAATAAATTCATGAGGCAAAGAGCATCATGTTTTAATGGTGGAAGGAAAAATAGGCCAGAGGTCCCGCAGTAGAAAAGCTTTATTGCATGTTATATGCAGGGTGTTAAATGAGCAAAGAAGCAATATTTCCAGTGTCCAGTCCAAGTTATTACTCCCATATACTTATTCCATTCATCTACCCATTCATCCCTCCCTCCATGTATGTATGTATGTATGTATGTATGTATGTATGTATGTATGTATCTATCTATCTATCTATCTATCTATCTATCTATCCATCCATCCATCCACGGCCCCACTCCATCCGTACACCTAGAATAATGATTTTAGCCCTAAACCTTGTACTGTGGCACCAAGGAATTCAGGTTTTGGAGGACAGACCAAATGCAGCCACCTCAGCATGGCTCATTTGAAGACCACACCTCCTTTCCTCTTCCCTTCAAGCTACATGAAGGAATTCCCTCACTTAAGACTCCAAGGGTCACCCCTTGGAAGCTGTGGTCCATCTAGGAATGAATGACAAGCTGTGGTTCATCTGTGAATGACCAGCTGTGGCCCATCTGTGGTCCATCTGTGAACGGCAGTGCTCATGGAAGAGTGATCCAAGCACTCCTACTTCTTCACACTTTACATTACTGAACTCTACATCTAATATTTTGAGGATTGTATTGACTTGAAACAGGTTTTCCTTGGGCATCCTCTGGAGGCTTTTGAAAAAGATGTCTCTGGGATCCCAGATGACCACATGTTTGAGGGAAGATGGCTATCATTGTTTGGATGAGATTGTCCTCCACAGATTTATGAGTTTGAACACAGTCTCAAGCTGGTGGTGTTGTGGCAGGTTATGGAACCTTTGGAAGGTGGAGCTGGGCTTTGGAGTTTTATAGTCTGAGCCCATTCCTTGTTTTCTCTGCTTCCAATGTGAGGATGAATGTGACCACTCCTCTTCTTGCTTTCATGACATCCCTACCTTGACCTCTTTTTCTGGACCTATAAGCCAAAATAAACCCTCTCTCCCCTCGCTTGCTTTTGGTCAGGGCATGCTATCACAGCAACAGGAAAGCAATACACTGACCTGTGTATACCTGTGACCTTGAGTCCAGCATCCTTTCGCTAATGGAGACTAGGGGATTTTGACTTAAGGTTGACCCTGCTCTTCTCTCCCATGACATTTCCTAAGACAGTTAAGCTACCCTGATCAGGAGGCCTCGCTTCTCAGCCCCACTAAAAGGCCATATATATGGACAGGGGATTTTGAGCTTCCCTGAGCAGTCACAGTAAGTGTCAAAGGTTAAGCCTGAAGCACAAGGAGCTGGGAAGGTCAGGGTGCATCTGCGTTGGGCTCTGCACACAAAGGCTGTGGTCATGACTTTTGCCATTTCATCTGAGGATTGGGTGCAGTTGTCATTTATTCTTTCTTCGTCCTCTCCCCTCAGCTTCTTAATACTTTGTGAGGGCTGTGGATGTTTATTGAGAGTCATCCCTAAACAAACAATAAAGACCCCACTAAACTGAAGAGAAAGTATTTAAACATTCTCTCTACTCCCTGTCCCAGTGCATTCTGGGTCTCCTTGTACCCTCTCTACAGCTTTATAGTCTGCATACATCTCTCATGAACAAATAAGCAAAATATAGCAAATTATGAAGGTTTAAGTCTACCCATCTCAGAAGAAGGGAGGGAGGGAGGAAAGGAGAGAGAGAGAGAGAAAGAGAGAGAGAGAGAGAAAGAGAGAGAGAGAGAGAGAGAGAGAGAGAGAGAGAGAACTTTCAATCATGGGAGTTTACAACAAAGAGGTCATTGCAGATATCTGGAGAGCTGAGGTAGGGGAATTTGGGGTGTGGAAGACCGTAAATTCTTCATCTTCAGAGCCCCTCATTTTTTTCCATTCACCAATAGTGATTCCAGCCACTGAGGTGAATTTTAAAGGCTATTCTGGGTGGTCATACATATGTGTAGGTTCTGCTTCCTATTGTAGTGCCAAGGGGAGTGTTAGTGAACCTCAAAAGACCAGTCAGGAACCCATCCGATGCAGTCGCATAAGGATCTTTACTTACAAGCTCGAGCTTGGGCTCAGCACACCACCCACCTGTAGTAAGATGGTTTTGGTGGAGAAGAGCCCTGAACACTTACTGGGCCAAGGTTTTATAGAAAGTGGCAAGAGAGGGGTGCGTGATTCTCGCCTGGCAAGCATCTCACTGGGGGGCTACTGAGGTCTTTAGCAGAATTGGCTGGTGCTGGGAGTCCTATCATAAACTTAACTTCTGCTCCCCTCTGCATTGGTGGTCGTTAAGCAGGGGCAGGCTTGTAACTTGGGGTGTGTGTGCAGACTTGTTGGGGGCGGGATAACCTGGAAATGCTAGATTTGTTGGGGGGGGGGATTAACCTGGTGATGCAGGTCTTGTTGGGGGTAGCCTAGAAACTGGAGCTAAGCTCAGGTTTTGTTGGGGGGTAACTTGGAAACTAATACTAGGTACCAGCCTGTTGGTTTACCTGAGTTCAAACTTAGGTCAGGTTCTCTAAAATGAAGTCTGAACTTAGAAGAGTTGGTCTCTCACTATAGCCACCCAAAATTAACTAATGAAAAACATCTCGATGCCTATGCTTCTTGCCACCGTCACCTGCGGGTGTATACACGGTGGGTATGTAAGTCGTTTTGATGCATAGGTTAGTTTGAAATTTTGGCCCAAACTTGTCCAAAAAATTAAAATAGCAAAATTTTATTTTATTTTATTTTATTTTTTTATTTTTTTGGTTTTTCGAGACAGGGTTTCTCTGTGTAGCCCTGGCTGTCCTGGAACTCACTCTATAGATCAGGCTAACTTCGAACTCAGAAATCTGCCTGCCTCTGCCTCCCAAGTGCTGGGATCAAATAGGCATGCACCACCACCACTGCCCGGTAAGCATCTGGTAGAACCTTACAAAAAAACAAAAACAAAAACAAAAACAAAAACAAAAACAAAAAAAACGAAGAAAGGAGCATGGCAGGTGAGATGTATGGCGGAGACTGAGTGACTTAAGAGGAAATTTGAAAACCAAACAGGCAACAGTAGAAAGATAGGGACGAACTGTGTGGGCCGGAAGTTCCAGGCAGTCGGCAGTCCTTACCGGCTGTAAGATGAACATCCGGCAGTTCTGGAAGGATCTAAACTCCCAGAGCCACCGCTGTGCGGAGGCTCTGTAGCTCTCCCTTATTTCTTGCCATATTCATTTGTTATCTGGGTGGGGCATGGGAAAAGGGAAGGGTCAGTAGCTGCCGTATAAACCACCATCCATTTCTCACAGATGTGAGTTGGCAAAGTCCAAGATCAAGGTGCTGGCAGATTCAGTGTCTGGCAAGGGCACGCTTGTGTTTATAGCCAGCCATCTTGTGGCTGTGTGTTCCTCACGCGGCAGAAAGGGACTAGAGAGCCATCTGTCTTTCTTATTATGAAGCCATAATTCCATTGCCCCTAAAGCAATACTTCTCTGTGCACACAGAACCTGGTAAAGTATAAGAGCGTTTGGGATGGGGTCTGAGATTCTGTGATCTCTAACAAGCTCCCAGCGGCCACTGGCAGTCGGTCGGTCGGGAGTAGCAAGACCCGAGGACACTGGAGTCTTCCAATCCCTTTCTCTAAAGCTTAGGGATTAAGTTTGAAGCTCCTGGGTAGTGTTAGCTAAGCCAACCAGGAGTGGGAGAAACCTATAGTCCTTGCCTGGAGAAGGATACCTCTGCGTTGATGCTTCTGTTCTTATTACTCTGAGGCTAGTGCTAGATTGCAAGGTACAAGGCTGATCAGCAGAAAACCATCCTGGATGTCAACACAACGTGGAAGAGAGTCTTCCTTTGTTATTCCCCAGTCTGCTAGGGCCTCATCACTCAAGGCCACGCCCTTTCCATCCAGGCTGACCTGCTTTGATGGGTACCATCTCGCTACAGCCTTCTTTGCTTTGTGTCTGAAGGGGGCCAAGAGTCTAAGACTCCACGTCTGGAATTATACATCATAGACCACCATCAAACTGCAAAGCAGGACCTCTGTGCTGCAAACTCTTCCCTGATGGCTACCGCCTTTTGTTTCTTCACAAAACCCTGCCTTTCCTCGGTGTGGGTTTCCAACCTCTTGTCCTTTGTTCAGCTTGTCCATCCAAACAAAGCCTCCTTCCCCACAAAGGGATTAGGCAGGGCCAAGTAACCCTCTGAGGAAGGCCAAAGCTATTTGCATCTCTAACCACAAGGAAATGACTCCTGACAGCCCCAAATAAAGTTCAATATTAAGAATGGCCGCCGAAGTTCCTGTCCCAGAAGAAAGATGGAATATTAATTAAAAAAATTAGAGGTCAGAGCACAATTAGATATAGATTGTAAATTATGAACAAATACTCCGACTCTGCATGGAAGCCAGTTATCTTTGAATCTAGGAAGTTGAATCTAGCAATGATGTATTCCGTCTCAACTAGCTCTTTTCAGAAAATATTTATGTTCGCTTTATCATAGAACCTGTTTGATTTCCTCATCTGGCTACCTTCCAGAAACACTAGCTCTATGCCTGTTCTTCAACCCTGAATGAGGACCCATACGGAGCAGAGTGAGGAGTGGGTTACTGTTTGTAAGTGCTTTAGACATCTGAATTTCGGTGCTACAAGCTCTGACTGCCAGGCGCAGAAGAAGCGGAATGCAGGGAGGCTAAATGCCACTCAGTAGGTTTTGTACCTATTTATTAAGTGTCCTGATAGAAAGGATGAGAGCGGCAGAAACGCCAGGGTTTTGTCCAGTGATATTTAACATGAGGTTCTTTGCTAGTCTGGTGACCTCATCTCGTCCTCTGGGGCTGTGGGGTGAGGTCTGTGATGTGCGTACATGGTATTAATTTGCTTTTGATAAAGGCCACTCAGGAATACAACAATAATAAATGTTGTAGTCTTAATTAAAAATAAATCCACCCATCATGTTCTATTTTTGTCATCTACACAAAGAGCCTTTTGAAGGTGTTCATGTGCACTTGTGAATTAATTAGGGGTCAGCGCTCACAAAGACCCTGAGCCTCCTCTTGACCATATGCGAAACTGAATCCTCTATGTAGGAATATAATCCATCGTCGAAGAGGCAACAACTCTCATAAAGACACGGTTTCTACTTTAAGACTAATAAATATTATTTTTAAAAGATCTAGATGAATCACTATCTAACAAGTGCAACCCCACAGCCTTTTTCTCCCGAAGACAAACTATGCAAAGCTTTATTCAATATACTTTGCATGAACAGGCATAACACTTCAGACAGAACATGAACAGAATACAGGAACTTTCGAATTCTCTTTTTATATGGACTCTCCAGATCAGAAAATCACTATAGAATCCAATGGAGTCTTCATGTGGGGTGCTGAACAGTTTAGATAGTTTAGGGCTGACACCTCTCATAAGCATCCCAATGAATCTATCTTCACAGGAGATGAAATCAGAGTGACAGAGTCATTGACCTGAATACCCTCGGTCTTTCAGAAAAGGAGCTACTACTGCTCTTCTGGGGATCACATCTCATGACGTCACTGCAAAGTCCACGCCACACTTAGCACAGTGATGGATGTCACTGTGAAGTCCACATCACCTGCCGCACGAAGCACACCAATTTTAGAGATCAGGCCCCAACAGATTTCCAGTCTCGAGGGAATTAAGTCATGTGGATGATGGAAGGAATGGGCAGAAAGATGAATTTTGAGTTTCACACCCCACTGGGCATGT
Source organism: Mus minutoides (assembly GCA_902729485.2). Lineage (NCBI taxonomy): Eukaryota > Metazoa > Chordata > Mammalia > Rodentia > Muridae > Mus > Mus minutoides. Next base: position 1,305,637 of record LR749656.1, read on the forward strand.
TGTGCCAGGGTTGCCAGATATGTCAAGGTCAGAGAATCCCTCTGGTTGCCAGGAAGTCAACCAGGTTGGAGGGGTCTTTCAAACCTACCCAGGAAGGTGTTTCCCCCACATCAATCCAGCTGAGGAGAGGCTCTGTAAGTGACATGTGTATTCCTTTCTCCCAATCAATGATGTGCTCTGTGCGCTAAGAACAGCACAGCTCTAAAACAAGTGAAACAGTGGCTGGAGAGATGGCTTTGGGTACCTTCCCTCCCTTCTTTACAGGAGTCTTTTTAGGCTTGGCCTCTGGAGGAACAGGTCCAGCTGAGAAACTTGCTGCAGATCTTCTTCATGGCCCATCCTTCACCTTGCCTCTAGCTCCTTTAGCTTCTTTTTGGTCCTTCTTTTGGGCACGGTGGTGGAGGCAAGGGGATGGAGAGGCTGGATTTTGGGGGTACAGTTGCACTAGACCTTGCTTAGTTCGGGGAATTGTGTTTGCTTCATTAAACAGCTAATTTCTCCTGGCATTTATGGCACCAAGAAAAGAATTAACAAAATTGCAGAGAATAGAAAGGAAACGGCAATTTGTGGAGCACTGCACTGGGGAGGACAGCAGATCCCCCTGTCAATCTGTGGAGCACTACACTGGGGAGGACAGCAGATCCCTGTGTCATTGGTCATAGAGTTGGTTTATAAGAATAGTTTCTTTTATCTTTATCCCAGAATGCTATCTGCAGACATAAAATCATATCTAGGCATGGTGGCACAGGGAGTAACCCTGGCAACTAAGATGCCAGAAGGATGGAGGTACAGCCTGGACTACATAGCTAGGTTTCATACCAGAATGGGATATATGGAGAGACTTTGTTTCAACAACAACAACAACAACAACAAAAATAACAATAAATAAATAAATAACAATAAAAAATCATACTTGCAGATGCTTCTTCCCTATAATGTAAGTGTAATCAGTGTTGGGTACCTTTGTGTAGAAGAGAAGGTTAAGGGTTCAGGAAAAGGCTGTGCGGGACGGCCATATTTTAGTGGGAATCTGTGATTCAGTAAGAGGTGCTGTGTGGAGCTTTTGAGGCACCAACCAAGCATCTAGAGAATGTCTGCCAATGGGAAGCTGGATGGACTTGGTATCGTGCATAGTTCATGCTCTGAAGACATCTGTGTCATTAGCTATACCTGTGTAACAGGCGCGTCTGTGGGGATCTTGGCCAAAGGAGGCAAAGTTGGGCTAAGGCCCACAAGGATCAGGGGATCCACAAGGAATTCTGTATGTCAAGGAAATGGAACCATGGTCTCCATCTGAAAGCTGATTTGGGAGGGTTTTCCTCAGTGTAAAAAAAAGGAAAAAAAGAAAAGAAGACTGGAAGAAACCATACCAACAGTCGACCAGCTCACTGCTCTGTGCCGAGAGGGAAGGCAGGAAGGGATGGAGCAGGACCCAGACAAAAGCTGTTTCTGTGGCTGGCTCTGTGGTGTTGCAGTGCCTCCCATATTCTTATTAGAGCTTGTTCTGCACTGCAGGATGGCAGAAAAGAAGAGGAAGGGGGAAGGGGAAGAGGAGGGGGAGGGACAGAGAATCCCAGAAAAGATGAACCTGAGAGCAAACTTCAACTCTGGAAATCAATAATAGGAATATCAATTTAATTTGAAACGAAAAAACATATAAACCAACAAAGTGATTTTTAAAAATAATTCTATTCAGAATCTCTAAAGATAAGTGGGAGAAAAATCACCCACAAAAAGATAAGCAATGAGAAACCTTATAAATAAAGAGTACAGTTGCTATAGTTAATAACACAGTGGCTAGGATAAATTCCAGACTAGACTAAGGTGAACAGATGAACAAGAAAGCCCAGGACCCACCATGGAATCTATATGAACAGACAGAGGAACAAGTGACTTAAGATAGAGAAGTGAGGCACACGCAGGACAGCAAAGTGGAGAGCACGCGGTACACACTGAAATTTGAAGAGGCGCAGAAGAAACTTGAGAGGAGCATCATCTGAAGAGTTGCTGACGCGACTGTGCTAGTGTATAGTGATGTCACAAGCTCTCATAATTAAGGCATTGCTTTGGTACTAAGAAAAAGATAGAGAATGAACCCTGTGTCTGGACATGTCTCGGTGAAAGCCAAGAACACTCGTGAGAAACACAAGAACATTTCAGTGCTAATGCCAGAGAATGCTCTGGGTTTACAGGTTGGTGAGCACACAGCTGAAACACACACAGCAAAGCAATGAGCAAAACAAGAGAAGGTAATGTGTACATGGGGATAATGTGTGTGTGTGTGTGTGTGTGTGTGTGTGTGTGAGAGAGAGAGAGAGAGAGAGAGAGACAGAGACAGAGACATAGAGAGCATGAGGGGAAATGGGAGTGTGTATATATGTGTGAGTATGACAGTGGTGGCTGAGTGAGTGTGTGAGAGTGTGAGGTGTGTGCATGTAAGTGTGCATGCATGTATGTGTTTATGTTTGTGCGTGAGAGTTAACATCTGAGCATGTGTGTGTGTGTGTGTGTGTATGAGTGCATGGTGTGTGTGAATGCGTGTGTGCATGTTTGTGAGAGTGTGTCTGTGTGTGACTACAAGTGTATATGTGTGTGTATATATGTTTGTATATGTGCACGCATGTATACTCGTTTATATATCAATGTGTGTGTGAATGTGAGTGTGTACTCGTGTAAATGTGTATCTGTGTGCAACTATGTGTATGTATGCTTGTGTATATATGTGTGACTATGTTTGTGAGTGTGTGAACATGTGTGTTGTGTTGTGTGAGGAGAGAGAACATAAACAAACACATGGGTGTGTGTGAAAAAAGAATATGATCAAAGGACACGATGTACATGCATGGAAATGCCATCATGCAATCTGTTCTGTGTAATTAACATGTGCTGCCAAAACATTCTTAAAAACAAAATTTAAGAAGAATAGAGAAAGATTCCTTTCCGTCAATAAGAAAAGGAGAGTGAGGAAATTGATTGTAAAGCAAAGTCATTCAGAAACAAATGGAAATTGCTTTCTGGTAGCTGGTACATATTCGCAGGAGACAATGCTTCCGGGGCAGGCCCAATCTCAAGCATGCCCAACTTAAAGTGCTAAAATGTGTAATATTGAACATGTTCAGTTTAAGGTTATTATCACAGTTAGTTTGCTTGTTTTTGTCAACTTGACATAATTTAGACCCACCCAAGAAGAGGGCATCTTTAGTTGAGGAGTTGCCTCCATCAGATTGGCCTGTGGGTGTCTATGGGGCATTTTCTTGGTTGTTAATTGATATGGCAGGGCCCAGCCCAGTGTTGGCAGTGCATATCTGGGTAGGTGAGCCTACACGGTATAAAAAGGTGGTGGATGCAGCCACCCAGAAGCGTGCCAGCGGGGAGCTTCCTCCACCGTCTCTGCTTTACTTCCTGCTTTGAGTTCCTGTCTTGGCTTCTCTTAATGATGCTTTGTATCCCATAAGCCAAAGAAACCCTTTCCTCCCCACATTTCTTTTGTCCATGATGTTTATCACAGCCATAGAAAGGACAGAAATGATTAAGGAAAAAAAATGCAGACAGAAGCACTTCTGGGTACTCAGCTTGTGTCAGAGATATCTGGCTTGCATCACAAGGAGTGCAGACTCTTCCAAGCCAGTGGCCAGTGGGTGGTGTGCTTTTGTGAGCTGTCTATCTAATGCTATCCATGAATAAAATACAAATAATATGGTCTCCTGAGACTTCCCAAAGGAAAGAACACTTTGTACTCAAAGGAAAGAACACTTTGAAGGTGAGTTAGTTTAGGCCCCACTCCCCAGGTTGGCTGCCTTCTTTAGTGGGTAAGAATATCAGAGAGAAATGACCCAAAATCTACAAAGCAACATTTTAGACAGAAAGTGGACATTTTTATCAGCGACAGTTTATTCTAGAAGTTAATAGACTAAAATCTTCAAAGTGCTCCAAAAAAAAAAAAAAATCTTGTTAACCAGGAATTCCACCCAAGTTCACCATCACGTAAGAAGGGGCCACTCTGATGGCCTTCATAGACATGCAGAGACCAGGGATGACCAGCCTCAAAACCTCACCCAGCCAGACAAATACCAAGTCCAGACAGAAAGCAAATGCAATCAAGAAACATCAGCAAACACAGAAATGAAAAGGGCATCAGTAAATTTAATTAATTATTGATTACTAAAAGAAGAAAGGCAAATGAGCGTATTTTTTTGTGCGTTTTATTTTTTAAAATATGAAGCTCTGGACAGTAACAAGAAGACACATAATATTGTGGATGCCAACAAGTGCTTGCGGACAGGAACCTGATATAGCTGTCTCCTGAGAGGCTCTGCCAGTGCCTGACAAATACAGAAGTGGATGCTCACAGCCATCCATTGGCACAGAGTTCCCAATGGAGGAGCTAAACAAAGGACCCAAGGAGCTGAAGGGGTTTGCAGCCCTATAGGAGGAACAACAATTTGAACCAACCGGTACCCCCCCAGAGCTCCCAGGGACTGAACCATCAACCAAAGAGTACACATGGAGGGACTTGTGGCTTTAGCTGCATATGTAGCAGAGGATGGCCTTGTAGGACATCAATGAGGCCCTTGGTCTTGTGAAGGCTCAATGCCCCAATGTAGTGGAATGTCAGGATAGGGAAGTGGGACTGGGTGGGTTAGTGAGCAGGGGGATGGGAGATGGGATAGGGGGATTTTCAGGGGGGCAGAAATGAGGAAAGGGGATAAAATTTGCAATGTAAATAAAGAAAACATCTAATAATAATAATACAAAAAACAAGAAGACACATGAGGATGTCTATTCCCCACTGAATACAGCAAGCCCCCAAGAGTATCTCTGTCAACCCTCAGCCTGGTAAACAAATAAGAGATGTATAGTAGATACATGTTCTATAAGGGATGAATGAGGGGTCTATTTAAGAATAGACCGTAAATAGATAAGTACACTCAAGAATCCACCTTGTCTGGTACAACCACTCTGGAAATCAGTCGGGGAATTCCTCAGAAAACTGGACATAGTACTACCAATTGATCCAGCAATACCTTTCCTGGGCATATACCCAGAAGATGTTCCAAATGGTAATAAGGACACATGCTCTACTATGTTCATAGCAGCCTTATTTATAATAGCCAGAAGCTAGAAAGAACCCAGATGTCCCTCAACAGAGGAATGGATACAGAAAATGTGGTACATTTATACAATGGAGTACTACTCAGCTATTAAAAACAATGAATTTATGAAATTCTTGAGCAAATGGATGTATCTGGAGGATATTATCCTAAGTGAGGTAACCCAATCACAAAAGGAGTCACTTGATATGCACTCACTGATAAGTGGATATTAGCCCAGAAACCTAGAAAACCCAAGATGCAACTTCCAAAACACAAGAAAATCAAGAAGGAAGACCAACGCATGGATACTTCATTCCTCCCGAGAATAGGGAATAAAATATCCATGGAAGGAGTTGCAGAGACAAAGATTGGAGCTGAGATGCAAGGATGGACCATCCAGAGATTGTTCCACCCGGGGTCCATCCCATAATCAGCCACCAAACGCAGACACTATTGCATACACCAGCAAGATTTTGCTGAAAGGACCCTGATATAGCTGTCTCCTGTGAGGCTTTGTCAGTGCCTGGCAAATACAGAAGTGGATGCTCACAGTCATCTCTAAGATGGAACACAGGGTCCCCAATGTAGGAGCTAGAGAGAGTACCCAAGGAGCTGAAGGGGTTTGCAACCCTATAGGTGGAACAACAATATGAACTAATCAGAACCCCCAGAGCTCATGTCTCTAGCTGCATATGTATTAGAAGATGGCCTAGTTGGCCATTATTGGGAAGAGAGACCCCTTGGTCTAGCAAACTTTATATGCCCCAGTACAGGGGAATACCAGGGCTAAGAAGTGGGAGTGGGTGGGTAGGGGAGCAGGGCTGGGGGAGGGTATAGGGGACTTTTGGGATAGCATTTGAAGTGTAAGTGAAGAAAATATCTAAAAAAAAAAAAATCTGCCTTATTCTGGAGAAAACTAGATACTGGTGAGCTCTGTTCAGTGTCAGAAAAAATTAGTCTCATGCTAAAATAAGGGGAATACGTTCCAGAAGAGGCGGGAGGAACCACATACAACTTTGCTTTAGCTAAGGAGTGCTGAGAGTGAGAGAAATAGTCCTCCACAGGGAGGAGTCCTCTGATCAATCCTGAAATCACAAACATACAAGTAACACTAAGTCGACTGGGCAGATCATTTATTCAACACACTGTTTTAGCCAGGGTCTGTATTCCTGCACAAAACATCACGACCAAGAAGCAAGGTGGGGAGGAAAGGGTTTATTCAGCGTACACTTCCACACTGCTGGTCATCACCAAAGGAAGTCAGGACAGGGACTCACACAGGGTAGGAACTTGGAGGCAGGAGTGGATGCAGAGGCCATGGAGGGGTGCTGCTTACTGGCTTGCTTCCCCTGGCTTGCTCAGCCTGCTTTCTTATAGAACCCAGCACTACCCAGCCCAGGGATGACATTACCCAAAATGGGCCGGGCCCTCCCACCCTTGATGACTAATTGAAAAAATGCCTTACAGCTGGATGTCATAACGGCATTTTCTCAAGGGAGGTTCCTTTCTCTGGGATAACTCCAGCTTGTGTCAAGTTGACACACAGAGCCAGCCGGTACACACACACACACACACACACACACACACACACACACACTCACACACAACAACAACAACAACAACAACAACAAAAGAAAAAACTCATGATTTTGAGAGAGAGAGCAAGGTTAGAGGGAGAAGGGGAAGGGGGGAACAGTAATTATATTTTAATGAAAAGAGAAAAAACTTTGTCAGCCAATCAGAAAGCAGAGAAGAAAAAGCAAAAGGCCAGTAAAGAGAAGCTAGAAGGTAGAAATAAATTCAAATATATCAAGGAGTAAATCAAATTATCCTGCCTTCTAAAGGGCAGAGACCACCAAGCTGGATTAGAACAAACCAAATTCAGAAATTCCTAAAACAAAGTCACCGTTGAAAGGCTTAAAGAGAAGGTTTGGGAAATAATCCTGCAGGCAGCATTAGTCACAGGAAGCTTGACAACATGAATTAAAAAACCCACAGCATTAACTGGAAAAGGACTTCTAAATGATAAAGACCCTGTTTCATAGCCAGAACGATTCTCCAAGGGGACACAGAAGGCATATTCTTGTATGTATCTAAACACACAGTCTTGAGGTACATAAAGGCTAGAGGAACCAGAGATGAACAGGCAGAAGAGAAATGTTCAGATTCAAACTACACTAGAATGCCTGTAGAATATGACTTTGTACAATAAACAATGTTGACATAAGATTGTGGATTCAGAAGCCTGCACCCAATAAAGACGCACAACATTTCTATTTTTTAAAGAACACTTCCACTTTCAAGAAAAAAAAAAAGAATATCATGTTAGGGCCATGATTTTTAAGCCAGATTTTCTTACTGCCATCACAAAATAATCATTTAAAATCATTAGCTAATATCTCCTACCCTCAGTAGATCTAGAGAGCCTTGCTGGTGTATTTCATATTAACGGTCAGGAAGAGATAGTTTTGCACATGATACATACATATTCATGAAACAGAAAAAGAGAATACATTGTTAGGCTTAATGGTTAAGAGAGGGTTCTCCCATTCATTGATTTCTGAGGGAGACATAAAAGCACTGAGCTCTGATTTAAAGCCTGTGGACTGTGTGTGTGTGTGTGTGTGTGTGTGTGTGTGTGTGTGTATGTGTTGTGTTTGCATGCATACGTGTTTGCATCGCTTCTCGGCCTTTTGGCTAAGATCAAGTGAATGTGTCTTTGCGTGTGTACATGCGTGTGTGTTTATGTGTACATGCATGTGTGTGTTTTCATGTATACATGTATACAGGTGTGTATGTGTTTATATACACGCATGTGTGTTCGTGTGTGTGTGTGTGTGTGTGTATGTGTGTGTGTACTTTAACAGGACATCAGACTTGGTGGGTGCTTTTTTCCAATTGATGCTGTGACAATACTCAAGGAAGCATCCTAGCTTATAATCAGGATGCGCAGCTCTAAGTGATGGAGTGGGTGGCAGCCCGCTTGGCTTGAGGCGAGAGCCCAGTGTTACACTTCTAGGCTACGGATGAGTTCCCCAACTTAGAGGGAGTGCTGTTCATAGCGGTGACTCCAGCTGCTGTGGGCTGGCAGATAGAGAAGGCAAGCCCTTTGAACAAAGCTAGACAGATCCCTGCCCTGTGCTTGGCAAGAGAAACATAAGGGAATCGATGGTGCCATGCTGAGAACTCACGGTTGGTATCTCTGCTGTTGGAAGACAGGACATTTACCAACAGCAGGAGCCAGGCTGGCCTTGCCAAGGGAAAGCCTGTGCTCTACAAGAGAGGCCCACTGAGTAAGTGCAGACAGGCACAAAGCAGGAGGGGAGCAGATGTCCTCAGGACACAGTTTATAGAGGATTTTGCAAAGCCCCCTCATCAGTGAATGCCATTTGGTGGAGATTCATGAGACGCTGATATTTTCACAATTTGTGCCCGTAGACTTATCATCCAACTTCCCTGTCATCAATATCTGACTGTGTTTCCTAGTTGTGCCTAGCAGCGGGCTAAAGGCTAAGGGCAACTTCCCGTCTGGCTTGTCTCTCATTCCTGGTCTATTAAGCAAGAGAACATACTGCTGCAGGTTTCCCCATTGGATTTCCCTTCAGTGCCACTGCCGCTGCTGCCGCCGCTCCTAAGTCTTGCCACTAACCATGCTGACAGGCCAATTAAGTCACAGGCAAGGTGCTGAGACAAGGAAGTTGACTTTATTAAAAAGTCAGCTCAGCCGGAAGAAAGGGGCTCTTGTCACCTCCTCAGGAGATGCTTTCTTGGTTCTGAAAACTCTGAAATGAAGACCATTATTTCTTAGGCTATTCTTATCACTGATTCATTTGCCCATGCGTGTGTACATCAGTGATGTGATACAGTGGACAGGCGTAGCTGCTCCAAGTCCCTCTTGATGATTGCCGAACTCATAATCATCCCCCTTCCCCTGCTATGAAGACAGCTGTTTGATAACTCATGCATCCATTCTAAGAACCTAAGGGACAGATACTTGTGAAGAAAAACAAACTTTCTACAGATGGCTAACCAACTTCCCAGCCCTGTGAACTAACTGCCCGGGAGGTAGGGCCCTCAGCCTGGTCAAGCCTGTGGATGACTGCAACCTCCTAGTAGTGTCTCCTTATGTTCTTAGGAAAGACCCCTCCCCCCCAAGCCAGAATGCCTCAACATAACTGCACTGACTTCCAACCAACAACAACTACGAGAAAATAAACTTACAGTTGTAAGCCATTGCATAGTTGTTACATAGCTATAGATAGCAGGTACGTCTGCATCATTTATGGATACAGACTCCTGCATCTATTCGTAGATGCTGCCATTTCAGGGTAACTGGGACTTCTCAAGACAGAGAAATGCAGTAGACTTGGAAAGGAGCCCAAAGGAAATTTTAGACGTATTAACAATATTTATTTATTAAAAAAGAGAAGATGGAGAAATGACTCAGGGATTAATTACACATGCTGCTCTTCCAAAGAACCTGGGTTCAGTTCCCAGCACCCACATGACAGCTCACAACCATTTGTAATTTTAGTGTTTAAGGGACCCAGAGCCCTCTTCTGGCATCTGCAGGCATACATGCAGCATCTTTATATGCGTACAGGCAAAACACTCACAGGCATACATTGAAACTAAGTAAATATTAAAAGCTGAGAGAGATATGAAACTAATATACTTACTTCTTTTGTCTTTTCCAGTGCTGGGATGGAACCAAGCCCCCTGCCCCCATACATGTTAAGCAAGTGCTAGACTTCTGAGCGACATCCCCACCCCGGTCTGTGCTTTCATACATGTCTCAACACTAAGTTAAGATACTGGGTTGCACATACCTCAGTGAACATTGGGAGACTGGGCTGGAGACTGCATAGAACCTTCATTCCTACATCCTAGTGTCTTTCCTGTGGGAAGACACTGGGCAGGTCACCAAAAGAGAACTGGAAACACCAACCCAGCCACAAAACCTTTGGCCTACAGACTGTCCTACCTGAGAACTATGCTAGGGCAGTGGTGGCACAAAGCGGTGGGGGTAACCAACCAAGATCTGAATTGATTTAAGGCCCACTCGATGAGATGGAACTCATACCCAACACAGCTTTAGAGACCAAGAACCTTAGACTAGATAGGTCAGGGACTAAGGGAAAAACCAAATACTACTATTCTGCAAAAGGAACATAGCAATAAATGACTCCTAACAACATTCTGCTATATTCATAGATCAGTCTTCATTATTTATTCAGCTATCATCAGAGAAGCTTCCTCCTGGAGAAGATGGGAACAAATACAAAATCCACAGCCAGACCGGAGGAGGGGGGTGGGGAGGGCAGAGAGAGAGTGAGAGAGAAAGAGCGAGAGAGAGAGAGAGAGAGAGAGAGAGAGGAAGAGGAAAGGAAAGGGAAACTGTAATCAGGACACATTATATGAGTAAAGAATCTATTTTTAAAAAAGGGATAAATAAATTACTACTAAAAAGAGATGCTGGGCTAAGGAGACTGACTTCAAGTACTTTTGTCAAGGTAATGATTCATTTTTCTTTCTGCTGTCAGGGATTAAACCTAGGATGTCACCCACACTGGTCAGGCACACCATCAATGGGCTCTGTTCCCCAGCAGCAAGAACACGATTTTGCCTAACATCAAGTACACAGCAGAAGACATTCATAAATCTCTAAGGGATTGGTTTTATACTTGTTTTTATTTCTGTGAGTGAAATGTATATGGAGGAATTAAAAGGACAAGATGACACAGGTCCAAGAATTCTGAAGAAGCGAGGGAAATCCTGTCCACCCCCGTGATAGGAGGTGACAGGTGTTCTTGGTCTCTCCTAGAGCAGCATCCTCTGTGGTACAGTGTGGCAAGTGCTAACTCCTGCTGAGCCACGGTCCCTGGGATTCCCACCCACAGTATTCTGCTTCCAAAGCACTACATAAAAAGTTTACTCACTTTCCACATGACAGCCCTTCCAAGTGTTTGAAAACAGCAATCTGGTCCTTCTTTAGATTCCCTTTCTCCCAGGAACACATCCTCAATTCCTTGGGGAAGGGAAGAATCTGCGGTTCTCAACCGTGTGCTATGGATGCCAGGTGCTTGTCCGCCTCTCATTTTCTAGCCTGTCCAAGCTTCCTGCGATTCTCCACTTCACTACCAGGAGACTGGAGGCTCCTCGGACTGAAGTCATCCATCATCCGCTCCCTGGGCTGGGACAGCAGCAGCACTAGTGGATGTGGCTAAGTCTTGCTGTATATGGGATACATTGTATCCACAGGACTTCAGAGTCCTTCCGGCCTTCAGGTTCTTCTTGCCTGATCTGCCAGGATTCTGAGACCGATGCTAAGAGCCACAGGTAATAGAGTGATTTGTGTCACTCTTTGGGATATCCCCGTGTCTTTTATTCTCCAGCTTTTTCATGTACACAAGGGAGGCATATTACAGATTACAGATTGTGAAACAGTAGGAAGCTACGTGGTTTAGGAGGGCAGACTGCCTGGACAAGCCAGCCAATCCCTCAATGGAGGCATTGGTATACAAACCCGAATCTTCACAAGCAACAAGAAGCCTTTTCAAGACCCGTGAGAGTTCACTTGGACTTATACCAGGGAAAACAGATTCAGCTGGCTTTAGCTTATTTGTTTGCCTTATCTTATTTAGCTAAGACACTGTTGTGTTATATAGATTCTTTTAGTGACTTCTATCCCAACCTCTCTTTCTGTCATAAAACCTCTGGCATAGGGGCTAGCAAAATGGCTCAGTGGGTAAAGGTCCCTTCTTTAGGCCTAAGGACCGGAGCTTGATTCCCAGGACCATCCTTCATCACGGAAGGAGGGAACCAACCCCCAAAAGTTAGCCTTTGACATGCACACCATGGGATGCATGAACTCCCCACACACTTACAAATGGACAAATAAGTGTAATAAAATTAATTTAAAATAAATAAAAATGTCTGGAACAGAACAGCAGGGAAGCCAGGCAGTGGTGGCACACGCCTTTTATCTCAGCACTTGGGAGGCAGAGGCAGGCAGATTTCTGAGTTTGAGGTCAGTTTGGTCTATAGAGTGAGTTCCAGGATAGCCAGGGCTACACAGAGAAACCTTGTCTAGAAAAACAAACAAACAAACAAACAAACAACAACAATCCCCCCAAAAAAACAAAAAAACCCCAAACAAACAAAAAACAAAACAAAAACAAAAAACCAGCAGGGATGTTTCAGCAGGTGAGGACAGGCACTGGCCGCCAGGCCCAATGGTCTGAGTTTTATCCTAGGGATCCACAGAGAGAATCAACTTCCTCAGGTTGCTCTCTGACCTCTACACGACTTAAGTCAAATATATACAATGTAATAAAAATCAGTTAGAAAGAAGAGCCTTGTGGGACATCATTTGTTCTCCTGTTCAAGTCACATTTGCACTGACCCTTGTAAACTCCTTTTTCCTAAGCTGTGAGCTGGCCCCAAAGGTGCCAATCCAGGATGGTTACTGGGATGCTGATGGCGACTGATTGGATGATGACTACTGCTAGAACCGATCACTATGACCCTTGAGAAGCACACAATGCTTGATTTACCACACAGCCATTACTCATGGCTAGAATCTGTGTGCTAGAGACTGAGCACTGTGGTGTAGATTTCAACTCCTCCGCTCTGAGGCAATCTGATGGTGGAGGGAAGCCTGCGCATGCTCAGAGCTAAGCCTGCGCAGGCTCAGAGCTATTCGCTACTTGATGCGGTTAGTCTTTCCCATCTCTCCCTCAGTGGTGGAATTCAAGCTGCATGGGAAAATCCCATTGCCATCTTCCTTACTGTGAAGCTTTCTCTTCATGGAAGGAGATCTTCCCTTAGAATGCTTGAACACACACACACACACACACACACACACACACACACACACACACACACACACAGAGATTGAGAGAGAGACTAAGATGCACATACATAGTTTGCTTCCCCCTATTGCTTATTAGCATCCTCTCTTTATCCTGTTACCATTTTCTCTCAAACAGATGGTGTTTGTAGAGGAAATAAATGTTAGTTATTCAGCTGTAATTCTGACAATCACTACTCAGAAACCTCTGAGGATGTTTACCCACGGGGATGGGGGGGGGGCACCGGGACTGCAGCAATTGAATACACCCATGCAGAGACCACAGTCAGGCCCGACCTAGTCCTAGGACAGGGTGACGACTTGGGCCATTATACCTGTGTCTGTTCAATGGGAAGCACCTGGATGTGCTGACAGTTCCCTTCTCTTTTTTTTTTATTAGATATTTTCTTTATTTACATTTCAAATGTTATCCCCTTTCCTCCCCCCCCCCAACCACCTATCAAATCCCCTTTCCCCCTGCTTCTATGAGGGTGTTACCCCACCCACTCACCCGTTCCCACTTCCCCGCCCTGGCATTCCCCTACACTGGAGCATCCAGCCTTCACAGGACAAAGGGCCCCTCTTCCCACTGATGTCCAACAAGGCCATCCTCTGCTACATATGCAGCTGGAGCCATGGGTCACTCCATGTGTACTCTTTGGTTGGTGGTTTAGCTCTGGGAGCTCTGGGGCGGGGGGGGGGGTGAGGGGTCTGGTTGGTTGACATTGTTGTTCCTTCTATGAGGCTGCAAACCCCTTCAGCTCCTTCAGTTCTTTCTCTAACTCCTCCGTTGGGGACCCCGTGCTCTGTCCAATGGTTCTTGCCCGTGGACTTCAGGGTTACGTGAGAGTTCTGTCCACAAAGCTTGAAGCAGAGAACTGATATCCCTTGAACCATAGCAGATCTTATCACTGCGATGGATTACAGAGGGCTTGCTCAGATTTTCTCCATTCTCTCTGTACTTGTTGCTGTGGGAGACCCAGGGACAGGTGTGGAGGCTCTGAGATAGATAAGCAGCCTGCTCTGCCGAGGTTCAGAGTCCTGGCAAAGCTAAGTGTAACAACAACAACAAAAAAAACCCAGACAGGTTCGTTAGGGAGATTTTTGTATTGGTTTGTTGGGAACTATGGGAACGGGAAAGAGTAAACTGTTCATTCTCACAGATGGCCATGTCCTTCAGCTACTGTGTGCCTGTCGTCTCAGCTCCTTCCTTTGGAAGTCACTGCAGCTAGCTACTGAGTTGTAAGCTGAATGATGACAAGCATGAGGCCCCAAGGAGGCCAGTTTAATTTTGTCTTTGCCATCTTCATAAATACTACTTTCACTGCAAAACAATGGGTTGCTGGCTTTAACATTTTCCTTTCCTTCGCCAAACAAGCCAGAACAAATTGGTAAGGCCTCTCCTTTCAAAGTAGGTCTTCCTATTTTAAAGATCAATTAAACTTCAGTTCATCTAGTTTCCTTAGAACACAAGAAAGTTAAAGCGTGATGGGAATGGCTCAAATGGAAGAATCCACTCATGATTCAACCTGCCTAGTTAGGACATTTATGGCCTTGGATTAAAAAACCCCAACACTGAGAGGGCTTAGTGGCTTGTTTGTGATTAGATCACAGCTGTATTCATAAATTACAGATGAAGATTGGGATCCCTTCACGCCACCCCAAAACCAGTTTTATCACTCCCATTCGGCTCATAGAGACTAACGGTTAATTTGCTCCAGAAATTTCAATAGAGCCAGGTACTTCGGAAGTGCTCCAGGGAGCTTCCCAGCCATGCTACGCCCTCCGTACTAATTTGCTGGAAACCATTAAGCAGCTTAGCCTGAGACCTCAAGAAAAAGTAAATCAAACCAGGTCTTAACCAGCTCCCAGACACACAATAGCATTTAAACATGTGCCACAGGTTGTTTTAAAAAATGAGCAGCAGTGTCTGAGTATGTAGATATTTCTGTGCAAGGTCTCCAGTGTGGGCATCGTACCATGTAGAGATGTGGACAAATGCACAGAAAAATCATGCCATGTGCTGCTCTTTGCAGTACCAAGAAGGTAACTGCCTTAGATGGCCATCGTTAGGGAACAGGTTAAAAAAAAAGTCTATCTTTGTAAAACAAGACCAATGAGAACCCTCTCAGAGGCACATGATAAACTCTCATAAAACTGTCAGACAAGCCATTAACTATTGTCCCCAGGGAACTGGACTTGGAGTAAAAGAAAACCATGATTTTATAATAATTCCTCTCTGACCACTCTATGTTTTTGATGAGACCACTTTGAAAAAACTTTTTATCCATGTCTGTGTGTGGCTCTGTATGAATGCCCCATGGCTTTCTAGAGATTCCCTGGTTCCCTGTCTCCTTATAGGAGCACCAAGACAACAGATATGCGAGCTGTCATGGCTGGCTTTTTCACGGGTTATAGGGATAGGAACCTTTGTCCTTGCTGAACTCTCTTACCAGGCCCTGAATGCATGGGTACGTTAAAAAGCTCTTTTCTGGGCTGGCGTTGCAGCTGAGTGGAAAAGCCCTTGCCAGCATTCTCAATCCCCAACACTATAAAAATAACATAACAAGTTTAGCCTCTGGAGTGAGAAGCTGCGTATTAGCAGATAACAATCTGTGCCATTTCCTCAGTAGATAGGATTATCAGTTAACCTAGGAGCAAAGTAAAGAACAAAAGCTTCAAAATACACTGAGTCTCTTCCCAGGGGTGGGGGTGAGGGTCCCCAAGAAGATGATTCCGGCCTGGAAAGAGAAGTCTGTCACAGGAAGCTAGACCCACCACAGACTGCAAAACCCTTGGGGCAAATGGTTCTTTCCAATGAACCCACACTTTGAGATCTGACAAAGTACCATGGCTTTTGTCAGAGGGAGACTGTGTTCCTGGACTGATCCTTTAAAAGCTCAAAGATTGCCAAAAGAAAAATAGCTTGTTTCAGCTAGAACCCGATTACAGGTCCCAGGACTCCTTTCCTCACAGGGCTGTTTCACAAAGTTCAAGTCAAAGGCTGTCCCCCATCCACTTTACAAAGCGAGTTTCTACCAGCAACAGCAATGATTAACAAGTTCCTGGGAGCCATCTCTTTTTACAAAGCAAGCAAGCAAGCAAGCAAGCAAGCAAGCAAGCAAGCAAGCAAGCAAGCAAGCATAGTCTAGGCCCCTGACCTCTTATCAAAAAGATAGGAGAAAACAGGCATAGTTATGCATACCTAAATTCCTATCTGGGATTTTAAAAAAAGGAGGCAGATTGCAGCTCAAGGTCAGCCTGTGCTGGGTGCCGTAGTGTGCACTGCCAGGTGAACAGCGGTGTTTCTGGTCTTACCCTCCTGATGTGGTAGTATTGCTGTTGGGCATTCAAGAGATGACAACCAAAAATGTCTTGAGGTATGGTCAAATATCCCTTAGAAGTGGGGTGTGGTAAGGGTGAGTGGACAAACTTGGCAAAGATGGAGAAAAAAAAAAAAACTGATTAGAAGATAATGTTATAGCCCGGGATGGTGGCACATGCCTTTAATCCCAGCACTTGGGAGGCAGAGGCAGGCTAATTTCTGAGTTCAAAGCCAGCCTGGTCTACAGAGTGAGTTCCAGGACAGCCAGGCTACACAGAGAAACCCTGTCTCAACAAACAAACAAACAAACAAACAAACAAACAAACAAAAAATAGTGTTATAGGTGGCCACTAACTAGTTAAGGGATTTCTAGACTTCAGTTCTTAAACAGAAGTGGGAGACATTTTAGGTTCTCGTTACTTAAAGCCATGGTGGCCCTTGCTGAAGTTACCGGTAGGACCCCAGAACCTTGCATACTTCCAAACTTCAGATTCGGGAAAAGATTAATAGATGCAGTGACTCAGGAAATGAATACTGTCCTGGTCTGCCTGCTATTCCAGGTAAGAAGTTAAGAAATTTAATAAGAAAATTGATCTCTACGAACATGGTGAGAGAGAATCTAATGAGCAACAAGCCAGGCAGATTCAAAAGCCTCCAATTATTTTTTCTAATATAGGCTCAACCATTTTTGAACACAATTATAGACTTGAAACCCCACAGGGGAATTCAGTGGAAATCATTTAAACATTTATTGGATGTGAAACCTATGACCCAAGCAATTCATAGAGCAATTAAAAGACTGGAGCCTGGAAGATTTGACAGTAACATCATTTTGGGTTTTGTTGACAAATGGTCAATCTAAATAATCACTGGCGGCATCTTAAATTAGATCCGAATTGGAATAAGAAACGGAGAGCACTCCCACAGGGCGCAAGACCGGAAACTGTATTATCCAATAAACAGTGCTCATTACCAACCTGAAGGTAAAATCTGACTTTGATTAAATTTGTAGATAAGACAAAAGCAAGTGAGAAATGGAAAAACACAGGATGTAAATTAAAGTTAAAATGATTGAATCCAAATTATTTGAGAACGTTGATGCAAATTCAGTCAGGTGAAGTTTAATGTGAGAAGAGAAGAAGATTCCATAGTTAGGGTTGGTTACCTGTGAGAGTGTCGGTAGTCAGCACACATCGGGGGAAGCTGGGTGGTGGTGGATACGCGCCAGGGAGACTTGGTATTCCTCCCACACACCTTGGGAGGTGGATTAATAACAGCAGATCGTGTTGACAGAAGCTTTGTAGCAGGGGAAGCAAGATGTGGCAGATCAAATCCGCTAATTCTGAAATCCTCATTGAGAGCCAAGTTGGGCTTTAAGAAAATGGAAATACTGGCGAAGCTGGTGTCCTAGAGTGGCTCCCTAGGGGTGCTTTGCCTGATCCTCTTTCTTCCTCCTTCCTTCCTTCCTTCCTTCCTTCCTTCCTTCCTTCCTTCCTTCCTTCCTTCCTTCCTTCCTCCCTCCCTCCCTTCCTTCTTCTCTCTCTCTCTCTCTCCTTCCTTCCTTCCTTCCTTCCTTCCTTCCTTCCTTCTTTCCTTCCTTCTTTCCTCCTCCTCCTCCTCTTCCTCCTTTACCGTCAACTTCACTTACTGAGTTTCCACACACAGGCAAAGAAAAAACTTCATTTTGCTTTTATAAATCCCCTTTAGCTTTTCGCAGCGATTATTGTCACCCATCCCTTCCACGGGAAGAAACAGCGATGCGATGCAGAGGTTGTCCAAGATCCCACAGTCAATGGCATTACCAACTGTATTACTTGGGAAACAGCATGCGGCATAAGGAAAATCTCCGAGACTGTAAGAGATTTGAGAAGTGGTGGATTCTATTTGTAGACAGCGTCGCCCGAGTCAAAGAAGGAGATTTGTTTTCCATCTGCTCCAGCCTTCATTTTCAGAACCTCCCTGCATAATCTAGGGATTTATTTAGCTGCAACAAAGACCTTTTAAACAGCAGCTTAAATACATGGGAGTTTATTTATCAAATGTTCCCAGAGGACAGAATGGGACAGCAATGAGGAATGCTCACCCATGCCCGCAGAGCCCAAGCCTCTGCATAGTTCCTGTTTCTGTCCTCTGACGGCCCAAGATGGCTGCCAGGGCTGCATCGGAATACCCATATTCAAGGCCATGATAAAGGAGAGAGTGTGTTTATATCTTATCCTTTAGTCCAGTGGTTCTCAATCTCCCTAATGCAGCGACCTTTAATACAGTTCCTCATGTGGTGTGGTGGGGATACCCAATCATAAAATTATTTTGTTGCTACTTCTTAACTGTAATTTTGCTTTTGTTATGAATCATCATATAAATATCTGATATGCAGGATATCCGATATGTGACCCCTGTGAAAGGGTCCTTAAAGCCCAAAGAGTCTCACCCACAAGTTCAGAATCACTACCTTAGTCAGAAATGCAACGGAATTCCTAGCAGGTCCTATGGTCTTTTGTAAGTTCTTATTGGCCATGACTGCCCTTGGAGAGCTTGGGACAGCAGGAAGAGGATGTTGCTCCTGACCCCAAGGCTTACTAGCTGAGCCTGGGCTTCCAGGTTTCTTTGCTAGGGGGAAAGAAGTAGAATATATGGGTGTTGGGTAAACTTATTATGTTATCTTCCAGTTTTTTAATCTCTCCCACTTTAGCTGGGAAAGCTGATTCCTCAATCTGAGGTCCTGATACACTCTAGCTGAAGCAAGGGCCAGGGAGACAGAGTTAGGACCATCCTTGTGGTTGATGTTCAGTAAAGTGCAGCCTACGGAACTGAGAAATCAACGCTATTCCTTTCTAAGGCAAGAGATTAAATATTCAATACAATAAGGGTCTTCAATCATTGCTATTTTGTAAGCAAAACCAGAATCAGAAGTCTCCCCAAATATTTGAGAATAATGGGATGGAGTCTCACGACCAGGCAGATAAACTTTTGTATCAGGAAAGGAGCCTGATCAACAGCAACAAACAAGAAAACTAAAACAAAATGCAAACAAATTAAAAAATAAAATCTGGAAATGGCCCAGCTATCCATCAGCTGGTGAATGAGTAGATACACTGAGGGACAGCCACACAAGGGGATGGGACTTAGTAGGAAGGGACAAACATCTGACACACGCAAACAGTGTGTCTGAGTCTCGGAAGCATATGGCAAATGAAAGACGGCAGATGGGAAGGGCTCTGTACTATAGAACATTGCTACCATGGAATTCTAAAACCCAAGCTGGTCCGCTGTGGCAAAGGCTGAAGCTGGAGGAACTGAGGTGACAGGGATGTTCAGTGTCAACCGTGGTAATCATACACATTTGCAGAATTCAGCGGCTGCATTTTAACACGCACACTATACTTCAGTAAAGTTGATTCATATTCTTTGGCTGTTTTTTTTTGTTTGTTTTGTTTTGCTTTGTTTTTTTTGAGACAGGGTTTCTCTGTGTAGCCCTGGCTGTCCTGGAACTCACTTTGTAGACCAGGCTGACCTGGAACTCAGAAATCTGCCTGCCTCTGCCTCCCAAGTGCTGGGATCAAAGGCGTGCGCCACCACGCCTGGCTGTTTTTTGTTGTTGTTGTTGTTTTTGTATTTTAATTTAATATTTTTTGTATTCTTTCCCCACTTTCAACTCCTCCCAGATCCTGCCCACCTCACCAACATTATATCCTTTTTCACTCAACAAGACAAGCAAAATATTAGGAAAAACAACAACAGCAATAGCAACAACAACAAAACCCCAATGGAAATGAAAACAGGCAAACAAAAAATTATCAATAAGACCAAAACCAAAACAACACCAGAAAACAAAACCATTCACACATGAGCATACTCACACATTCACACACACACACACACACACACACACACACACACACACACACACACAACCGTGGAGTCTATTTTGTGTTGACCAACTACTTCTGGGCATGACGCCTGCCCTAAGAGTATGGTTGATATTACCAGTGACACTCCATTGGAGAAAACGGATTTGCTCTTTCCCAACAGGTATCAATTGCAAATAGCTTCTTGATTAAGGGTGGGACTTTGTGTCTGTTTCCTTTCTTGTTACTGGGACTTTTCTGGTTTGAACCTGTGTGGCGCTTGTGCATGTTGTCAGTTTCTGTGAGTTCTGGTGTGTGTCTCTAATGTGTGAGTCCTGTTGTGTCTGGAGAGCACTTATAGTCATTGCCACCTTGGGCTCTTATAACCTTTCTGTCTCTTTTTCTGCATAGACCCTTAAGCCTCAAGAGAAAGGGTTTGAAAATAACATACCATTTAGGACTGTGAACCCCAAAGTCTCTAACTCTCTGCACATTGTCCAGATGTGGATCTCCTTGATAATTACCATCAACTAGAAAAAGAAGCTTCTCGTTGACGTCTAGCTTGAGCAATGAGGCAACTGAATAACATCAGAGAGATACAAATAGGAAGGGAAGAAGACAAAGCATTTTTATTTTCAGATTATATGATCCTGTACATAGAAGACTTCAAAGACTCCACCAGGAAACATGCACAGCTGATTAACCACTTTCAGTAAAATAACAAGATACAAAATTAGCACATCGAAATCAGTAATCTTCCTATATACAAAATGACAAATGATGAAGAAAGAAACCATGAAAACATTTCTGTCCACAGTAGTATTTAAAAATAAAATATCTTGGGATAATTCTAATCAAGCAAGTGAAAGACTTGTATAATAAAGAATTTTAAGATGTTAAGGAAAGAAATTGAAGAAAACACCAGGTTATGAAAAGATCTCCCATGTTCATGAGCTGGTAGGAATAATGTGAAAATGGCCATCCTATCAAAGGCAATTTCCAGATTCAATGCGATCTCCATCAAACTTCCAACACGATTCTTCACGAAAATTGAAAAAAAGCAAAACAAAACAAAACAACCCTCCAATCTTCAGTTTCATATGGAAGCACAAACAAACCAACAGTAACAAAAACAGGATAGCTAAATACTGAATAATAAAAGAACTGCTGGAGGTGTCACCATCAGAGATTTCAAGTTATACTGCAGAGCTATTATAATAAAACAGCATGGTATCAGTATAAGAAAAGGCATGTTGGTCAATGGATAGAATTAAAAACCCACACACCTATGGACACCTGAATTTTTACAAGGAAGCCAGAAATAAGTGCTGGAAAAAAAAAAAAAGACAACATTTTCAACAAATAGTGTTGGTCAAGCTGGATGCCTGCATTTAGAAGAATGCAAACAGATCCATATTAATCACCCTGCACGAAACTCAACTCCAAATGGATCAAAGGCCTCAGCATAAAACCAGATACTCTGAACCTCACAGAGGACAAAGTAGGGAATAGGCTTGAACTCAGTGGCATAGGAAAGGACTTCCTGAACAGAACCCAAGCACTAACCAACGGGACCCCATGAAGCCTCAAAGCTTTTGGAAAGCTTCAGTCACCATCATCTGAGCAAAGGGGAAAAAATCTTTACCAATCATACATCTGATAGAGGGTTAGTAAGTAAAATATAGAAAGAACTAAAATTACAACATCAAGAGGACAAATAACCCAACTAAAAATGGCAAATAAAACTAAACAGAGAGCTCTCAAGAGATGAAACACTAGAGGATCAGAAAATATTTTCAGCATCCCCATCCACCAGGGAAGTGCAAATCAAAAGTACTTTGAGATTTTCTCTGACCCCAGTTGGAATGGCCAAGATCAATGAAACAAATGACAGCTCATTCTGTTGAATACACTGTAATGGGGAAACACTTATTCGTTACTAGTGGGAGTACAAACTGATATAGCCACCATGGAAATCATGATGAGGGATTCTCCAAAGGCTAGAAATTAATGTACTACAAGATCCACCTATACCTCTGCTGAGTATAAACTCAAAGGACTCTATCTACATCTTACTTCAGAGATATTCAATCATTCATGTACATCATTGCTCCATTCATAATAGCCAGAAACTGGAAACAGCCTAGATGTTCATCAACTGATGAATGGATAAAGAAAATGTAGCATATTTACACAGTGGGGTAGTTATTATTCAATGTAAACAATACCAGCAACACAAAATCATGAAGTTCACACGTAAGTAGGTGGACTGGAAACAATCATCCTGAGTGAGGTAACCTAGATCCCAAAACACAAATATTGAATGAATTCTCTTATATATGGTTGTTAGCTTCCAAGGTTTAGGTGAAATGAGTTTCAATGCAAATAGCCACAGAGCTTACATAGGTGTTAAGGGACCAGTGGGGAAGAGGGAATTGTCCTAGAAAAGGAAATACAGTGTGGAGTTATAAAGTGATAAAGAGGAAGCTAGAATGGGGTTAAGGAGTGAGGAAAGTGGAACGGTAGGACAAGTAACTTTAAAGAACTTTTGAAAAAATATGGAAACCTAAAATATGAAAGGAATTGAAATAGAGTCACCATACAATAGGGGAGACAATGTCACAATGTCACATTTTATGCCACCAAGTATCCGTAGACACTTCAGGACTTTTATCATAAAAGGATGTTGTCAACTTTTTTTGTTTGTATTTAATGAAATAGTCATGGGGTTTTTGACTTTAGGTCTACTTATGTAATATATTTGTTGACTTGGATATGCTGAGCCATCTCTAAATATCTGAACCTACTTGATAATAAGATAATCATTTTGATATGTTCTTAAATTCAGTTTGCAAATATTTTACCAAAAAGATTTTGCATCTATGTTCATAAGGGATATTGGTTTGTACTTTTCTTTTTTGATGGGTCTTTCTGTAGCTGTTATTAGGGTAAGTACGGTTTTGTGAAAAGAATTGGAGAATTTTCCTCCAGTTTCTATTTTGGCAAATAGTTTGAGAAGTGTTGGTTAACCCTTCTTTAAAACTCTAGTGCAATTCTGCAATGAATCCATTTGGTGCTGGGTATTCTTTGGTTAGAAGATTTTTATTACTGCTTCTTTTCCACTAAGGTTTATGGATCTTCTTAAATTGTTTATTTCATCTTGCTTTAACTTTGGTAGGCTATATATGTCAAGAAATCAATCCATTTCTTTTGTGTTTCCTTGTTTGGTGAAATAGAGATTTTTGAAGTATGTTCTTGTGAGTCTCTGACTTTCCTCAGTGTCTGTTATAATGTCTCCCTTCTCATGGTAATTTTATTAAATTGGATCTTCTCTTTCTGCCTTTTGGTTAATTTGGCTAAAAGCTTGTCTATCATGTTGATTTTCTCATAGAATGAACTCTTTATTTCATTGATTCTTTTGTTTGTTTGGTTGGTTTGGTTTGTTTCTAGTTCACTGATTTCAGCCCTAATTTTGATTATTCCTCCTTATCTACTCCTTTTGGTTTATTTATTATTATTATTATTATTATTATTATTATTATTATTATTATTATTTTGAACTTTCAAACGTATCTTTAAATTGTTGCTCTCTGGTTTCACCAGTTTTTTGTTTTGTAAGTGTATGTGTAGGCATTTAGTGCTATGAATTTGCCTCTTTGAACTGCTTTCACTGTATCGCATAGATTTGGGTATGTTTTGTTTTAATTTTCATGTGATTCTTGTGGTTCACACTACCTTCCCGCCGGCAGGAACACATGCGAACACCAGATTCAGAGTCCTTCTACAGCATGCTCTTTATTGAAGCCTTGAAAGAGGAAGACCCAGAGCCCAGAAGGGGCTCGGCTTATATAGCCAAGGAGGAGGCGTGTCTTAACCGGATTGGCTGCTGGGCCATCACTCATGTTAAGCCCCGGGCTGGGCGGTGATCAAGCATGGTTATGCAATAGGCACATGCGCTTTCGGGTTGTTTACCCACTCTATACAGGGGTGGTAACAGGATGTCCGAGCCAGCTTAGAATGGGGGCTGAGCCGACTCGGGCGCGGCCCTCTACAGATTCTAAAACGTTTTAAATTTCCTTCTTGGCTCCATTTTCATTCAGTACTGAGTTGTTGAACTTCCCATGAGTTTCTGTACTTTTTGTTGTTTCTACTATTTCTGTTATTTGTTGATATCCAGTTAAATCTACAGTTGTCAGATGGGATGCAGGATGTTATCTCAATTAAAAAAAATATCTGTTGCATTCTTCTTTGTCTTCTAATATGTGGTCAATTTTTGAGAAATTTCCATGGCTGCTGAGAAGAAAAATATATCACTTAGTATTTGGGTATATTTGTCTGTAAATTCTGTTATACAGCATCATTTAACTTCAGAATTTCTCTATCTAGTTCGGGTCTGTATGACATGTATATTGGTGCCACCCACTATCATTGTACCAGTTAATATGTGATTTTAGCTGTAGTGGTGTTTCCATTCTGAACTTGGGTGTCCTCGTGTTTGACACATAAATGTTTAGAACTGTAATATCCTCTTGGATTTTTCCCTTGGTGAATATGTAGTATCCGTCCTACCTATATTTCCTGATTTATATTCCTTTAGGGATCCCTGCTATTCTATAGGACACCTTTGTGCCAGGAACCCATGCCTTCCACATTTGGCTGAGATTCAGAACTACTCTACCAAGAACCCCACAGCTGCCACACTTGGCTGGGACTTAGAGACCCTATAGCTGCCACACTTGGCTTGGATTCCGATTGGGCAACATCAACCAAAGAAGAGAACACCTCCTTAACAAGCTGAAGCCTAGCTATTTACATCTAGAAACACTTCACACATCAAGACTCCAGATGTTTTCCTCCTCTTTCCATATCTGATCATTGGATCATTGGCAGGCTGAACAAGAACACTTTTGGAATCCTGGTATTGTGTTTGATTCGGAAACCAACTCTTCCTTAGTCTGCTGCTGCTGCTGCTGCTGCTGCTGCTGCACATTTTGGTGGGCCTGTTGTCTTGGTTAGGGTTTCTATTGCTGTGATAGAGAGCCATGACCAAATCTTGGTGAGGGAAAGGTTTATTTCAGCTTACACTTCCAGGTACCAATCCACCACGGAGACAGGCAGGACAGGAAATCAAGGTGGCAATGTGGAGTCAGGAACTGAAAGCAAAGGCTGTGGAGAAGTTCTGTTTGCTGTCCTCTCCCATAGCTTACTTAGCCTGCTGTCTTAAACGCCCCAGCACCACCTACTGAGCAGTGGCACCATCCACATTGAAGAAGGCCTTTTCACATCAATCACCAATCAAGGAAAGGCCCTACAGGCTTGCCTACAGGCCAATCTGATAGGGGCATTTTTCTCAGTTGAGATTTTTCTCTTGCCAAAGGACTGAGGTTCATTTGTGTCAAGTTGTGTCAAGTTGACAAAGGACTAGCCAGTATACTTGTCAAGTTTTCAAAAATCACTTGGGTCAGTTCCTTAAAATAAACTCTCCTCCAAATAGATAGACAAATCAATCATAGCTAGAGGGATGATGACTAAAAACAGATACATATGTATTGAGAGACAGGAAATAAACATGCCCTATTGGTTTTCTCTTTCTAAAAATATTTATTTTATTTTATTCATATGGACATTTTCCTCGTATGCATGTCTGTACACCACGAGTATGCCCACAGTATATGCAGAGGCCAGGAGAGAGCATTGGATTCCCTGGTGATGGAAGTTGTTAATTGCCACATTTGTGCTAGAGTTGAACCCAGCTTCTCTGGGAGAGTAGCCGGTGCTCTCAATCCCTGAGCCATCCTCTACCAGCTGCTATTGATTCTGTTGGGAACCTGGAATAATTCAGAAAGATAATGATTGAAACTAGACAGAGTAGTGATCTTCTAGATCATGCACGTATACGTTGTCTCTTCAAAGTTTAGTATTAAAGAGGAGTGGATTTCACTAATAGGAGACTCTAATGTCAGTGGCCCTATCGTTATCATAGACTTACAGCTTATGAGCCTCGTCTAAGAAAGGGACTATAGCCCTCATTATTAAATGAGGCACCAAAGCAATTCCTAACCTACCACAAGTGATATTTCTCATCTGAAGGTGACTAACTCCAAGTTTCACAGAGTTCAGTAAACCTCCCCCATTCCTAAGCAATGCTCTGGGTACCTATAGGTGTCTCTGCTTTGTCTCAGATGACAACTGAAGCGGGTCACATTACTGTGAACCGCAAGAGAACCAACACTAGTTTGAACTTGAGTTAAAATTCCAATGTTGGGGCCAAGGAGATAGCTGTATTGGTAAAGTACTTATGATGTATGCGTGAGGATATGAGTTTAATCCCCAGGACCCTTGCAGGGGAAAAATGACAGATATGATGGTACATGCTTGGAATCCCAGTATTGGGGAAGGAGGAGACAGAAGGACCCATGTAGCCACCCAAACAGCCACCCTACCCTACTTGGGAAGTTGCTGGTTAGTAAGAGATCCTGCCTCAAAAAGGGTAGGGGCACAGATCATGTCTGAGTAGTGACTCCCAAGATTGTCCTCTGGCCTCCATACATACTTACGTACTCATGGTCATGCCTACTGCCCTACACATATGCACACATATAAATAACAATTCTAGTGTTAATGGGAAGGACTGTGAAGCTATTGCCATATCGTGTGGGCTAGGGTTGGTTTTAAGCGGCTTTCTAATAGGTTGTTTGCATTGGCCTTACTTGCTGCACCACCATGGCAAGCTGGCTGGGTGAAAGCCTGTTCACACAACATGATGAGGCCTTTGCAGATGGGCTCAGAGCTTTTGGAACCTCCCCAGGGGCCCTGCACGAAGGGCTTGCATATTCTTGGTCCTTCCAGATACCCTCATTTCTGCTATAATACAATATACTGGTCTGAACTCCTGGGTGCCATCAAGTGCAAGGCGCCATCAAGAAGGAGGGCAAAGGAGATGGATAGATGTTTCTTGATTTAATAAGTCAAATCAGATTCAACTAATAGCATTTCAGAGATTTTTTCTGAATAATTTTGTCATTGGGAACTTGCTATAAAACTTGCTTTGCAACTTAGCTTGGCCTCAGTTGTGAGGCTCGAGCTAGAGAAGCTGGCCATCGGGAGGGCGAGACTGAAGGGATAATCATGTTTTGTGGTTGTGAGGTCAGCTTTCTTAACAAAGGCTCTGTGAAGTGGTTTCAGAGCCTTGTCTGCAGAAGGGGGTTCCAGAAAGAAAAAAAAAAAAAAAAGAGGACCAGAGTTGCTCCTAGCACCGTCCCACCCATGCTCTTCAAAGCATCACCTACCCAACTCAACCTCAAGGTCACCTCAATAATAATTATCTTAGTTAGGGAGGTGTAGTCATTACCTCTGAGGCTTCACAGCCTTCCAAGCAGGGATGACCCAAAATACGCAATGACCTTCTATTCCCAGGCTTGGGCCTCTTGACCGGAGGTTTGCTGACATAAGTAAACTTGGAAGGTTCTGGAAAGGTATTTTTCTTGCTCACCAGATCCATATGTAGGTCACTGTTCACTTCCCCCTGGAAATGAATGAAGGGAACAGGAGCACAAGTCATTTCCAGTGTTCCTGTCTGATATCTTCCCTCACTTAAAGGAGAAAAGAAACTGCATTGGCAAGGTGTTCAGCAGAGATGGAATGGGGCTGGGGAAAAGCCATTGTTCCAATGAGGAGCTGTTGATGGGGTAAGGTGTATGTAGTCCAGAGAAGAATTTGAGGTATACAAGATGTTTGTAAGTACTTAAGATCCTGCCTCAGTGACAGAAGGAAAGGGCAGAATATGCCTATGTACCAGAGGAATATGAAGAGACACAGAAGACTCTAGAAGATTCCCTCTAAGGAAGACTCTTCTCAATTCAGGCTTCTCTAACTGTGAGAAATTACATCCTCTAGTCCTGGACAAATCCAGTTACGGGCATCAGGAGCACTCAGTGGAGATGGAGTTGCAGAGGATCAGTAGTTACTGAGTAATAGGTTCCAACCGGGGGACACTGTCACTGTACAATACTTGAAGACCTTTGGATGACTACAACCGTGGGGGCTGTTGGCATTCAGCGAGCAGAGGCTGGGCTGCTGCTCAAATCCTACAATGCACAGGACAACCCCCACGACAAAGAACCATCCGGCTCTCACTGCACACAATGCCAAGGCTGAGAAAACCTGGCTTAGGCAAGCTACAAGCTTGGTTCCAGGTAATCCCCCCACTCCAATCTGTCTGGTAATTCAGAAGACGGAGGAAGTTAATTAGTGAATGTACGAGGCCTGCCCAGAACTCAAGAGGATAGTGTGGTAAGACTTTGAAGTTGATGAAGCTCGGAAACATATTTTCCCCTTTGGACTATATTTTGGGACTCTGGCCATCCTTATTGTCGCCAGAACTATGAGTCTGTTATTCTCTAAAAAAGCAAATTTTCTCTTCCCACCACTTCCACCTACTACTGCACACAAGTTGGGAGGTGGCGCGCGCACACACACACACACACACACACACACTCACACATGCACAGAGGTAGGCAATGTGTGTGCATTGCGTGTTTAGAACAGCACAAAATAAGCAAAACAGAGGGGTTTGTGGCGCAAAATTTCCCCAACAGCTTCTAAAATTTACCCCCATGTCACTTCTAAAATTATCTTTCATAATTCTTTTTATGTCTTCTGGGTGGTGAAATTTGCCAAACCCCACAACAAGCTACAACGGAGCCTGTTTCTGCCAGATCTCTAGCACTCAAAAGTCAGAGGAGCAGACAGAGCCAGGGATGGCTCCTGGCTCTGCTGGTTGCTGTCTAGGTAATGGACAAGTTCTTTAGCCTTTCTGAGCCTCTCTTTCCTCATTTGTGACGTGCAATGAATAGCCCTAGCCTCATAGGATAGCTGGGAGATTATATAAGCACATACACAGATAGCCACACCAGCCCCTTATATTTATAACAGACACCAAATGGCAATTGTTTCTAGTAGAGTCACCATCTCAGGAGCCCACATAACATTTGACATTGGGATAGATACTGAAAAAGGAAATTACTCCATCTTGAAACCTAAGCTAACCCAGAAATCAGCTTGCCCTAGAGATAATA
Source organism: Mus minutoides (assembly GCA_902729485.2). Classification (NCBI taxonomy): domain Eukaryota; kingdom Metazoa; phylum Chordata; class Mammalia; order Rodentia; family Muridae; genus Mus; species Mus minutoides. Next base: position 1,334,832 of record LR749656.1, read on the forward strand.
CTGTACTGTTAATTACAAAACCTAAGCAGCTGTCTGTCAGTAGATACATGGCCTCTCAGCTGGGTCCCCTGACACCACAGAGAAGAAGGTATTCTAGCTCATTTACAGATAAAGACTCTGAAACTCCAGCTCAGTGAATGGCCTGAGGTGACACTATCTATAACTCCTAACTGGCAAAAGTGAATGGGATTTGGGGTGAGATTGAGCCCCAAGCCCTCAACTCCCCCTGGCTCCTTCTCAGCTTCATATTCTGCTGTGGCTTGAGCCTTCATATTCTTGGAGCATCTTCCTATAGCAAGACCGACCTGCAAACTCTTCACTAGCAGTTAGTGTGTGCATGACTTAAGGTCAGCTTAAGGTCATTCTCCTTAGTAGGCTGCTGATTTAGTAGGACTAGCTCCTCAAGTCCCAACATTGAAAGGGGAAGTAGACACATGCTCTTATCCCTAACCCAGAAGGCATCTTCAATTGATAACTGGTCACAGCACACACAAGGGCAGGCCTCACACCCAGCAGTAGATGTCCTTCAGAAAACAAACTCAATGGTATTTGGGGGAGTGTTTTTTGTTTGTTTGGTTTTTGGCTTATATATTATGGTTTCTGACCTTGTGTTTTTTTGGTTTTTTGGTTTTTTAAATGGGATTTCCATATATGTGTCTCCGTATCTCTGTATGTGCTTTTTGGCTCTTTTTTTCTGTTTGCTTCTTTGTTTTGTCCTATTCTGCTTTTTAAATTTTTTATCTAATTTTATTATTAAGGTTTATTATTATTAAGGTTTTTAAAAATTTCTGTTTTCTTTTTCTTTCAATTTTTTTATTAGATATTTTCTTAATTTACATTTCAAATGCTATCCTGAAAGTTCCCTTCCCCCTCCCACTGCCCTGCTCCCCTGCTCACCCACTCCCACTTCTTGGCCCTGGCGTTCCCCTGTATTGAGGCATATAAAGATTGCAATACCAAGGGGTTTCTCCTCCCAATGATGGCCGACTAGGCCATCTTCTGCTACATATGGAGCTAAAGCATGAGTTCTGGGGGTTCTGGTTAGTTCATATTGTTGTTCCTCCTCTAGGGTTGCAGACCCCTTCAGCTCCTGGGGTTCTATCTCTAGCTTCTCCAATGTGGGCCCTGTGCTCCATCTTATAGATGACTGAGAGCATCCACTTCTGTACGAGACAGCTATATCAGGGTCCCTTCAGTAAACACTTGCTGTCCTATGCAATAGTGTCTGAGTTTAGTGACTGATTATGGGATGGATCCCCCAGTGGGTTAGTCTCTGTTCTTTTTTTTTTTTTTAATTTCTGTTTCCTAATAAGAGAGAGAAAGGGTATGGATTTGTGTGGGTGAGGAGCTGAGGAAGAGCTAGGGGGAACTGGCAGAGGGGATGTTATAATCAGGATGTATTGTATGAAAAATCTATTTTAAATAAAAAGGGGGAAACAAACAACCCCCCCCCAAAAAAAAACCCCAACTAGCCACTTAAACTTATGCAGAGACTCACAGCCTGACATCTTCTGCAGGCACTGGTAAGGATACATGGAGACTCCCATTCTGGAATCTTCTATAGGCAGTGGTGCAAACACACAAGTTATTTTTGTTTGTTTGTTTGAAGAAGTCTGCTCGAAACATGCATTTACCCTAAACACTAATGAGAAGGCTAAAACACATTGTTTTGTTGAATTGGTCTGAGACACATTGACTCTCTGTATGGATGCAAATTGTTCAACCATTTAGACATTCTTAAGTAGTTTCTTATGTCCTGGTTCATGGATTAAAGTAGGCCGTTATAATAAATAGGGACTGCTTCATAGTAAAAATCTCACCTGAGCTGGAATTTCATAAGAGAAAACAATATCCATGGAGACGAAACACCTGAGACTTACCACACCAAAAGTCATGGAATACCAGGTCTAAGACAACACTATGCAGGGTCTAGGGGGAGGAGACTATGATATCCTGCCACACCCTTCTCCAGGAATACATCCCTACCCAGAGCCTGCAAAGGGGACACTGCCCTGTATGCATGCATTCCTAGACGCTGAGCAGCTAGAGGAGCTGTGGGGTGGAATGAAGATCAGTCCGTAAGGTCTTGAGAAACCTATAGTCTATGCAGCGAGAGCAACACAGACTGATCTTGAGTCTTTTGGAGACTGAGAGTTTAGGATCCGACAGTTTGCAGCAGAGGCAGATGTTCGAGGTGATGTGACAGCTGTCCTCTGATAGAAGGAGCTGAGGTGGCTACAGCGGGAAGTAGACTAACCTGACACAAGAATCGCAATGAATGGTGGACACAGAGCTCAGTCAGAGGAGAATGGAAGAGTCATACGGAGGAGGAAGCCCTTCACGTGGCATGTGAGGCCATGAGCTACCGTAGTCACATCCACATACCCAGATGAATGACACGGTCTCTGTTTTGGGGTTCCCTGTGTTCCCCCCGTGGTCTCGCAACACACCACATTCTACTTTGTCAAGCTAGCATAAGTCGGTTATTTCTTCCCAACAGACAAATGGGCCTTCTTAGATGACATCTTCTAAACATTTGGAGGACTCTCCCTTCAAGTCATGCCATCTAGCCATGCTTTCTTGGAGCAGAACTTTATAAGGCACAAGCTGGCCTGAAATCTTATGTATATAAAAAGACATATAATTGTTTCTCAGCCTTTTGGCTAAGATCAAGGGTAATTGCATGCTTTAGGGATGTGGCCCTAGCCATCTCAAACAGAGATGCTAAGATGTCCCCAACAATAATGCTAGATGTCCCCTAAAGTGATGCAAGCTCTAAGGTGAGTAAACACAGGTCCATTAGCCAGCCTGTGCTGTGTGCTTACTCTGTTTCTTTCTCTGCACTGCCCACACAATGAAGCACTATCCCCCATCTTTGACCTCTCTGCATGATGAACAGCCTATACTCCCCCATACCTTGACTGTGACTCACAAAATGACTTGCATGCGACTCCCAGTGACACAGGGTAGAGATGTCAGTGTGTGGTCTCCAGCAGCCCCTGTTGGTTCTACCTCTGCTCTGCCATGAGACATGGCTCTCCCTAGGCCCACAATTTACAACAGAGTGATACTCACAGCCACCTAAACCAAACCATAGTCAAGATCCAAGTCCACAGGGCTCACAGGAAACTGGCAGAGACACACCAGCTTTGCTGAAACAAAGAAAGCTGTTAAAGGCTGTGCTGTTTCTTGCGTAGTGCATCTGTGGAAATAGCTAGAGTTTAAGAGATTAGTTATCAGGCCTGGTGGCTCATGGTTTCCATCTCAGCTATGCATGAAGTGGAGGAAGGAGGGACACGAGTTCGAGGCCAGCCTGTCTTGGAAATTTTTTTAAAAAGGAAGGTGAGATCTAGTTCAGTGATAGAGCTTCTGACTAGCATAGGCAAGACTCTAGTTTCAACCCCTACTATTGAAGTGATTAAGGTGATGCTATTTTGCCCTGACCCTATGTTGTCACAGTAAAAAAGCTCACCCAAACTTGAACTTTATAAGAGAAAACAATAACCACAGAGAAAAAATGTCTGAGACTTACCACACCAAAAGTCATAGAATACCAGGCCCAAGGCAGCATGCTCCAGGAGCACATTTAGACATTTCTCAGCTCTCTACAGTTATGTCTGCCTTAGCAGCACACTTGGGACTTTTCATGACCCTGACCATGATCCAGATGTATTACCCAAAATAATGTTTCTATAAACTAAAAGATCGGATAAATGCATAAATGAAAATAAGTTGTTACATTGCAACCAAAATAATTACTATGTTCTGTTAAAACAAATGTCGAAAGGTTATTCAAACCCTTATCTAACACTGATGTCATTGTGGGTTTTGCCTTTAAAAGAATGCTGTACCCCTGGACGTTAGTACCAAGAATCTTTTGGAGGAGCTTGCCTATTCTCAGGCATTGGCCAAAATAAAGGATACCTTATATTCTTCATTGGTTTGATAAGTATAATGATATGTAATTTTCTCTTATGAATCATTTCAGTACCACCCAAACAAACAAATAAACCAGCATCAAATGAAGTGTTGCTGGATGGGGGGGGGGGGTCAATAGAAAGTGCCCTCATGTGGCCAACAGCAGCCCTAAACATAAGGGGTGCTACCCACGGTGGTAACAGCAGAACCCCCAAAATATGGGAACTATGGAGCAGAGAGGATGCAGGCTAGAATTCCATTCTGTCTCTCCAGGACAGTTTCCTGCTGACCAGTTCTGAAGGATTCGGTTGTGATTTATAGAACAAAGTTTGCAATGCTCTCCGAGTACCGTAGCTTTTCCTAAACACTGAAGTTCTTAGCTGCCTATCAGACTTCACCTGCCCCTCTGTAGTGATATAATCAGGGCCGGTGCGTCACTATCAAGACTTCAAGCCCCAGCGTTCGTTGCTGTTGCCGGTGACCATGTAACTGACTGACATGAGCAGAAGAGACCAGTTACACCTCAGCCCATATAGAAGGAAAGTGGGCCCATTTGCTTCCCCCTCGCCCCCCATTGGCAACTGCCACCCAGGCCATGTGGACAGGGATGACGCTCCTCATGTATGGTTCAGTGATCAACACTTGCTACCTATTTGCAATAGAATTAACAGCTAGTGTCCACACACAAGTCATTGGTAGCAGTAAATAGCATTTAGTTCAGTTGACCTTTCTCTTCCATCCGGTAGGATAGTTCATTTTCACTGTCTACACCTTTGAGCGTGCCTGGAGGACAGTGCCAGAGAGAATGAAGCGGGAGGGGATAGAAAAAGTCAGTCAAAGGCCAGCATCACACATCTCTCTGCTCTCTGGCCCACTAGGAGAGGATGAGCTGTTTTTCCTTCCACGATGGACAGACTCTGAGAAACTCTGAGCCAACCAAATCTTTTCTCCTTCAGGTTGTTGCTGTTGTGGATTTTTGTCTAAGAGATGCAGAAGTAAGTGAGACAGGAGACATTCTCCATAACAGGTGCCCTGAATAAATTTATGCCGGTGCAAGGCTCTCAAGGATGCACCCCTTAGGTCTCCTTACATTAGAGAGAATAGAGGAACACCTGACCCCTGTCTCCTAAATATGCATGTGGAACAACTTCCCAGGACAAAGGCAAAGCAAAACAACCACCACCACCCCCCCAAACCAAAGCAAAACAACATCAAATTCACACGGACCATCCATTGCCTGGTGAGAGCTTTCTCACAGGAGTTTAGCTTTGAAATGGGGTTAATTATTTCTAAAAGGCAGACCCTGGGATGACTTTCAAAAGCATCCAAGAAACCACACAGTCAGGATCTACTGAGGCTTGTTCATATATCTGAATCAGATGTAGGACAGCTCCAGCTTCTACCTGACAACAAGCTATTGTCTTTCTTGGTGAGGAGACTGACCCATCTCTCATACCTGCAGGACACTGTGTCCCCTCACGTCTTCTGAGTCCTTTCTTTGTGGGCTGAGCAAGATGCGGCCACGAACAGGGCTGACACCATCATTGCCTGAGCAGGATGCAAACCCAACCACATGGCTTTCGGGTGGCAGAAGGTCTGTGGGCTGGGGTATTCAGCGTAAGAGCTGAGGTGAAAGAGGGGCCTGCGTGCCTCCAACCATGCAAGAGACACAGGAGCAGTAAGGTGTCCTGAGTCATAGAAGATCTGTACTTTTGTGCACCAGTGTTTGGACTGTGCACCAAGGTTTTTTCCTCAGTGTTGTAAGGAAAACAGCACTTAGAAGGTTTGCTTTGGTTAACATTGTGTCTCGGTGACCAACAGGCTCAACAGAAAGGCTTATGTTTTCAGATGCTCTCTGTCCAGCACAGAGGGCAAGGCATGTTGGAGTTCACAGAGGTGAGAGTGAGTAGTAAGACTGCTCTCATGAGGTAGACTGTGAGGTGGACAGGCCACACCCAGTATCAGGCCCAACCTTCAAAAGCCACCCAGGCCTTAGCTCTTCTTAATGGCCACATCGTCTCGAACATTGTGCCACTGGAACAAGACATTCAAAACACAAAGCAAAGTTCTCAAATGGAGGGCCTTCCTCTAGCATTTAATCTGGAGAGGAAAGGGTTTGATGCTCCTCTGGAAGGGCAGAAGGCGGTACACCTGACCATCTCTAGGACAAGTCGTTCACTCACCAAGCCTACCTAGCAGCCTAGAGCTCGACTGATTGACAGAGAAGTAGGACCAGGCCCCCAACAAGCACAGTGCTTGAGAGGAAGCCAGCCTATGTGTGCTCAGGGCCAAATGCCGACTCACAGCCAGCCTGGGGATGGGCTACAGAGGCTGGGAACCTTGGAGAGGTGGGATCCCACTATAGATTCCTCTCTCTCTCTCTCTCTCTCTCTCTCTCTCTCTCTCTCTCTCTCTCCCAACCCATCCCTCCTTCTTCCCTTCAGTTCTCCCTTGGCTCACTCCCTCAGGATAGTATTACTGTATTTCTCTGGCTACTAAAAACAACCTTAAAATCAGCATATTTTTTTCTTCCTCCCTAGAGCCAGATACATGCCCCAAAATACATTTCAAGTTCAAGAAAACTGCCATGCAATGTGTTGTGTGTGTGAGATCACTCAAGAAAGGCACAAATGTAGTATCCTGCCAGGAACTCAGACGGGGGGAATTTTGTATCAACATCATGTTCACAGGGAACAATCAAGCCGCAAACAGCGAGGCAGTTCCCCAGCCCTTGGTGAGAAACAAGCAAGGCCACAGCGTCGGCCTGGCGGCCAACCCGTAGGCAACAACATCCTACAGGCTTCTATTTATTGTCGCATTGGTATGGTGCGTGTCCCCTTAACAGTGATGGAGTTGCGCGGGGAGGGTCTTCAGAAGTGAGAACAGAAGGGACAGAGAGAAAGTGAACAGCTCTTCAGAAGCCTCCCATGTGTGAAGTAGCTAAGGGACATTGAGTTAATTGCTGGAGAGGGAAATTCCGCAGGAGAGTGGGGTCCCCCTCCCCCCCCTGTTTCTTGGAAGCAGTAAGTCTGCCAGAGGGGCCAGTGTTTAATCCAAGTAGCTTTAGCTCTGCACGCAGAGCGCATCCTCCTGCGTTATCCTGCATCTGGCAGAGCAAGTGAGGCTGCTGTTGCTGTTGCTGCTGCTGTTGCTGCTGCTGCTGGGGATTGTCAGGGGCAAAGCGGGGTTCATGAAATCTCGTTGGAGAGGACGTCTAAGATGGTAGAAATTAGTCCGATGGGACTAGGAGAAAAAGGGAGATGGGTCAAGGTACACTCAGCCTTTCATCACTCGCTGTAGATGGATGGTTTCCCTGCCAGGCACCTGGGAGCACGGCTCGCTATAGAGAGACGTCAGTGCGCTCAGGTCCCGGGTGGAAGAACCCCCGGCCCCTCCCGCGCAGGCTTCCTTTATATAAAGTCCAGGGCCGCGTGGAGTCTGCAGCAGTGGCGCTCGAAGCGGCAGTGGCAGAGCTCCTGAGAACCGTCCTCCTGTCGCTGCTGCTCCGTCGGGACAACGCACTCTCAGCCTAGTTGAGAGCTCTGAGGGCTTCCCTCCAGGACCATGCGCGGCTCAGAGCTCTCGCTCTTGCTGTTGGTTCTGGTCCTCTGCCAGGCGCCCCGGGGGCCAGCTGCCCCGGTGTCGACAGGCGCAGGTGGAGGCACGATCCTGGCCAAGATGTATCCGCGCGGCAGTCACTGGGCTGTGGGTAAGTGTCCGGATCCTGAGATCCCTTGGCTCTTCTCCTCAGAGGGGTCTAACTAGCTAGAGGGAGCCCCTCCTCTCAGCATTTTGCTTGGGAGTTTGGCTTGGTTCCTTTCTTTCTACTGAAACACTTATCCAGATCTCCCCAAACTCCATCCCACCTTCTCTTGTCTTAGGAAACCTGATAGATCCCTCGCTGGTGGCAGACTGATCCCTTCCCTCTTAGCACCCTTTCCACTTAGCACCTGTGAGCATCCCTCTTCAGTGGGGCATCTGGGGGCATCCCAAACCCCTCAGGTGCAGCTCACCTTCCCTCTGCACCTGCCCACCGCCTCCTATTGTTCCCCTAGCCGCTCCCCTATCTGGCTTGGGTCTGCTCCCAAACAACTTCGGGGAACGAGGTCCCCTAGTACATCTCAACTCCTAATCTAGCCTGATGGACTGGACGCTTGTGGGCAGGAATTCATACTGTAGTGGTGCACCGCAGGACCGCGGGATGTGGGGACCAGGGTGCAGCGCTCCCCACCCTCTCACCTTGTGTTCAAATACTCAGCAATGCTCTTTTCTTCAGACCACCTCTGCTGACCCTCACTCCTGGCCTTGGCAGATTTCAGGGATCATGCCTGTTTCTCTAAGCTTACCTGGCCCCCCCGCTGTCCAAACCCCAGGCTTTTGTCCATCTCTGAGATCCACAACATGATCCTCAACCCTCTCTTCTTCTGACTCCTGCCAACAAGTCCTGTTTGGTGGGCGGAGGCTTCTGGGCTTCTTGGTTCCAGCCTGGATGGAGAGGTCTGTTGCACAGTGAGTAGAAGGTGAGGAGTGGGGCTGAGTTCAGGCTTGGAAGAACATAAGCTTAGAGCTTTCTTGAAACTGGGAGGCCAGTATCAGGTAACAGCTTGGCACTCATCTAATCTCCCAGCATCACCTGGAGCTCTGAGTGTCAAAGCTACCAGCATCATCTCCAGGCAAGCACGGCTGCCAAGAAACACAGAGTTCAAGGTCTTTTGCCACTGCAGTCAATTGTGACTATCTCAAATTTCCTGGGAAACTAGTGCTTTCTCTAAAGAGCTTGAAGGTGTGTGTGTGTGTGTGTGTGTGTGTGTGTGTGTGTGTGTTCACATGGTTTCCTTAGTCAGATATTTAGAAGCAGGGAATAGTGTGTTGGAAAGGAAATTACTTCACCAAGTCTCAGATTCTAGGGGAAGGAATGAGGCTCGAAACTGTACCTCTGGACTTTCGTATTGTGGTTTGCCAGAGAGGCCAAAAGGCTTACCATACTATAGTTTCAGGACTTCTTGCTAAAAGTCCCAGGGATGAAAGAACTTGTTGTCTCTGTCGGGTGCTAAGATTCTAGTAGACAGGACAGAGGCTAGAGGGCAGGTTGGCACAGGAGAAGCAGGAAAAAAAAAAAGGTGTTGAAGAACCCAGAGTTTGAGCTGGTAATTTTTAAAAAGGTATTCTCAGGGCCTAGATTAAAAGGCTGCTGTCTGAATCAGCCGGCAGTCAGTGGGCAGGGAGGAAGACCTGGTACTCCGAACTCCATCATTTCTCTCTCCTCTCTGTCCTCACCCAAGATGAGCTCATGACCTGTCAGTCAACCCTTGAAGACTAAAAAAGCACAACAGAAGTGGGTAGAAACCTAGTGTCATACCTGTGGTCCAGGCCAAGCTGGTGGCACACTGTAGTTAGGGAGCACACGTGACCTGGGACATTTAGGGTACTTCCCTTAATCACCCTCCACAGTGGTACCAGAAACCTCACGTTAAAATTTACTCTCCAATGCACTCTTCTTAGTTTAATACTATTAACTCTGTGTGTGTGTGTGCATGTGTGTGTGTGTAATGTAGGGCTTGTATACAAGCAAGCCCCCTCTGCTGAACTACAATCCCAGCCCCCACTGCCTAAGGCGCCCAGTCTGCACTCCAACTTTCTATGCATGTCACCCAGACGTTGTACTTGTGTTTGAAAAGGAAAGAAAAGAAAAGAAAAGAAAAGAAAAGAAAAGAAAAGAAAAGAAAAGAAACCCAAGAACAACAAGTGTATTTTGGGTAGGTGCTATTGAAAGAAGTGTATCACCCAGGGTGAATGTTGTGAGATTTAATTGTATTTAAATTTAATTTACTTATTTAGATTTAATTTAATTCAAAATATCCTAAAAGCAATCCCCATTCTCTCTAGATCCTAAAGGCACACAGCACATGACTATTTTTTTTCTTCTGTTTTGTTTGAATTTTGGGGATGCAAGGAGTGAACAAACTCATACTAGCAAATGCTCTATGAGCTACGTCACCCAATACTTGCCTTTTTGGAGACAAGGCTAGCTTTGAATGTGTGATCCTCCTGACGTAGTGTGTATAGTGCTGGAACCACAGGCTTTTGCCACCACTCTTGATTTAGTTACACCCTAGGGCTAAACCTCTGCTGTTGCCCACAAGAAGACTGTTGGTTCAGCTCTCTCTCAGAGAGCCACTTTTTTCCAGTTCAGGGAAGCAATGAAAAATGACTCCGTAGCTTGAAAACTGCCCACACTTCTCCCGTGGGGCTTTGTGTTCATGGGGATGTTTTGTGTGTGTCATGAAAATAGATGTTAACACAAAAAGTAGCAACTGTTCTCTGTGCTTCCCCAGAAGGCTTCTAGTTGCAGCTCTCACTTTGATGTGGAGCAGGACTTGGAAAGCTGAATTGGGTGACACCTCGGGATACAGAGCAGATCGGTATTCATTGCGGGGCTACATCAAAGACTGAAATTTACAGTGTGTGCCTGTAAAGATTATTTTTTTCCATCTTCCATTTCCGTGTGTGTGTGTGTGTGTGTGTGTGTGTGTGCTCGCATGTCTGTGCATGTGTGATGCATGGGTGGTGTTCGTGTTTGCATGCGGGTGTAGGGGAGTGGGGTGCCTAGATCCACCCCTGATTATTCCTTCCCTCTATCCACTGAGGCAGGACTCACAGATGTGGCTAGTCTAGCTAGCCAGCCTGCTCGCACCTCCTGAAGCTGGATTCACTGGCAGACCAGCAGACCTACTCATCACTTACATGGGTTCTAAGGCTCTGGAACTCTGGTTCGCATTGGCAAATGGTTTAACCACTGGGCTTTCTCCTCTGCCCCATAAATACCGTTTCTTGGAAGTACACAATACTTTATATCTTAATAGTTATTTTCTCAAATTAGGATAGTTTTCTAGCTTTTACTCTGAAGAAATTAATTTACCTTTCAAACCTGCCCTTTAGTGGAATGTCATACAATTTAAAGGCACAAAAGCTTTTTTTTTTTTACATTAAGAACAAAGCTTGTTAATTTTTAAATGCTCATCCTCTCTCTATATTGAGATGTCCATTATTTTACTACATATGTGTGACAGATGATGATAGGAGATGAAGTGGAAGTGGGCATCTTGTCCATGTTGCCATGGAGATGATCATTTGGTTGACAGTAGCGAGCTCAAAAAATGAAATAGGACCCAGGGAATGTGTGTTTCCCTGGGATGTTATAGATGGCGCCCTTCCTGTAATAACGGGCATGTGTGCCGAGAAGCGGGCAGTCGAGCAGCACGCTGCCAGCAGGCAAGTACTGGCCTTCAGTCTAATGTCACCAGGATCTGTGTTAGATCAGTAATAAGATGCGCAGCAGATCTATTTTGCCGTTAGAGCAAAGTGTGCAAGTATAGTCCAGCCAAGCAAGATGAAAATGTTCATAAAAACATCTCTATCCACCCCACTGCTTTATTGGCAATGAATCCTTTCTCATTTTCGACATCCTAACTAGATGTCAGGGATTCAGAGATTCCAGGAGTGACTGAGGTAATTACTGTGAGCATCAGGGTTCCAGTGCTGTCTTCTAGCCATCACGACTCAATTTCCTCCATGTAACTAAAGCTGATGACACGTCGGCTTTCTTGGGAAGTTGTGCAATATAATCGCCGTGAGGGCCAAATTCGTGGCAGTGCAGTGGACAGCTGTACACCAGGTCGACCCAGTAGGTGGTGGAAACAATGTAAGACTCTAATCCTTCATTGGGGTCGGTGTCCTTAACAGGGTCTTCAAGTAGTGTAAAGTCCCTTCTAAGTGGGACTTGAATGGCAATCTCACGTGGAAGACTGCCTGATAGTAACAATTAATTTTTCAAACCTCATGATATCATGGTACACTGATATGTGATCCTTTCTCACTCAAAATCTCATTTGAAGACTGCCTAATAGTAACAGAAGAACATTATTTCAAGTCACATGATATCTGATACCCTGCTATAAGGTTCTTTGCTCTTCTTTAGAATATTAGCTATTTGTAAATCATGTTTTCATTTCCAGTTCCCAGGGTAATGCTCTGCACACAGCCTTTGGGAATTTACAAGATACTCCAAACAGTATAATGAAGTAAAGACTGGGCTCTAGCCTTGTTATAATTGTAGAACCTTTGCTTATGTCTAGGAGGTTTCGACAAGTCTCATTTCATTGCTGTACTCTGATGTCAATCAAACGGAAGAGTTCACACTCAACCATTCTGCAAACTGCCAATTTCAGCTCACAAGCCAGCCATAAAGAGGGTGATAGTGTCACTGCAAAGGGCCTCTTTCCATTTCAAGGCATAGACAATCATTCAAGTTCTATTCCTGCAACGTTTCCTTGACTGTGTCCAACGCCAGTTAGGGCTGGAAACACGAGACTTTAACTCAAAAGCACCAAAGGCTTATTAGTAGTAGAAAGCTCTATGTCAGAGAAACTGGGAGCAGAGAAATAATGTGTGCCCATTTGAAGGATGAAAGCATTAAGAACTGGGACCTGGCTGTGTGTGGTGGCACTCCCCTTTAATCCCAGACCTCAGTAGGCAGAAGGAGGCAGATCTCAATGAGTTTGAGGCTAGCTGGGACTACATGGTGAGACCCAGTCTCAAAAACAAACAAACCAAAAATATGTGGACATGGGATCTGCACTGCCACCAAACTGGACGAGCTAAGCTCAAATCTTGGAACCTACCTGGTAGAAGAAAACCAATTCCCACAGGTTTCCCTCTGCCCTGCACTGACTGACATGCACTGTGACATCACACACACACACACACACACACACACACACACACACACACACACACAAATACACACATGCATACATGCACACATGCACATACATGCATACACATTATGCACACACATACATATGTACACTCATACATACATGCATACAAACACGCACATGCATACACACATACATGCACACATGTACACACACATATACGCATGCATACACACCCATGCACACACACACATGCATGCACACACATTTTTTTAAAAAAGAAAGACTGAAGAAATGAGGTTGGTCACCCACTTCTTAGATACATGAATATCCTTGTTTTTTTGGGGGGGGGATTTGTTTGTTTTTTAGAACTTTGGCCTCCTTCATAGGATTAACTAACTAATTAATTAATTTGCAAGGCAGACACATGTGTTTAGAACTACTGAGAGATTCTCAGAGATCCAAAAGAAACCCCCAAATTGATGTGGCTGTTGAATGTCAGTCAGAACTTGTTTTTCAACTGGTTTTTCATTACACTCTTAACCCACCATCACTTCTAGGTGAGGTTTTCTAGATTCAATTTCAGCTAAAATTCAGAGAAAGTTTAAGTGAAAGATTCCTTTGGTACAATTGTATTGCAGATAAGAGAAATGCAACATTAAAGGAAATCATACAAAGAAACACATCAAGACTTTGATTTTCAGCAGCAACTTGAAATTGGTGGCAGGAGACGCCAGGATTCTGCAATTCAGCCGGCCACGCAGAATTGATAGGACTGTACACTTGGAAGCTTTCTTAGATGCGATTTGCCTTGGCCTGTTCCTTTCATAGTTGATAACACTGAAGCCTGGGGTGCTACAGCACTTGTCTGAGGTCACCCCGATAGGTAGTAGAGGTTAGTAGCAAAACCCAGGGCCCCTAAGTCACCCGCAGATCTGAATTTGATTCAGTTCACTACACCTTTTGAACTGATAGTAGAGTCCATGTGTTGTGTATAGACCAACGCTTAATAGTAAAATAACGCTGTTTATTCTGCATTTACTGGGCAGCCAAGCCCACCGCACAGGTCTCCGCTTCAGTTGCTCCTTCTTCCGTTCCCCACAGTTGGATTTGTAGCATCCCGGGTTTGTTCTGCGTCCACAGGACACTTAATGGGGAAAAAGAGCACAGATGAATCCCCGTCCCTGTATGCGGCTGACAGAGATGGCCTGAAGGAGCAGCTGAGGGGGTACGTCCGCTGGGAAGAAGCTGCGAAGGATTTGCTGGACCTCCTAGAAGCCGCTGGGAACCGAAGCCACCAGCCACCTCAGCATCCGCCTCTCAGCCTCCAGCCGACTTGGGATCCCGAGGACGGCAGCCACTTTAACGATGTTCAAAACGCTAAGGTGAAACAAACACGCTTCAGATGAGGGGTGGGAGGTATTCAGAAAGAGTTCAGGGGGCAGGGGTGTTGATCAGTGGAACTGAAAGTGATTATGACCTGTATTGGTCACCTTTCCCATCGCTGTACAAAATACCTGACCAAAAGCAATGTAAGAAAAGGTGGATTTATTGCAACTCATAGTCTGAAGACACAGTCCATCTCATTGAGGAAGGTGAGGTGGGGCCCGTGCGTCACACAGAGAGAAATGTTGATGCTCTGTTGACTGTCTCCTCCCTTTGCAGTCCATCCAGGACCCCATCTCGTGGGGTGGTACCACCCACATTCAGGGCGGTCATCCCCACCCCCAGAGATATATATGTCCCCTAAGTGATTCTAGCTCCAGTCAAGTTGGCAATGTAGATTAACCATGACATGAAGACATTCAGTTGTTATACTAGGCCAACACACATGTATGCTAAACAAACTATTATTCCAGGCTATCTTCTCTTTTGATATAATAGTTTTTCTCTTAGTATAAAAACCTGGGTTCCAAAGTTCAGTTTAGGGATTTTATTAGTAACCATGCTCACTTGAAGCAGCGATTATGGTCTTCATGAGAATTTTTGTAGCCCTTGCTGGCCTCTAACTGGAGATTATCCTGCCTAAACCTCTGCAGGGTTTAGGATTATAAGTGTGTGCCATCACGCCTGACTTCTTACTGGGATATTTTGGTAGTGAGCCTACAGACAGTATGCGAATAAATTCTTGTGGGTTTACAGATGTGTTAATTTTTGATATGCAGTAGAGGAAGAAAGGTGTCTATTTTTTTCAGAGGCGGGCGCTCTTTTTTTTTTTTTTAAATATATACAACATTGTGGTTTTTTTTTTATTTATTCCAAGATTGAATAATTCCAGTTGCATTCCGATATTCAAAAATTAGTATTTCTGAAGACAACTGACTTACTGGTATCTAAGAATAGCAAAGTGGTAATGGTCAGATACAAAGATAGCAAATAAGCGAGACTGGGTTTTATGGGAAGCAAGGCAGCTGAATGTGAGGTGATCATCACTAATTTTTAACACACGTCCAGTAAAAGAAAAGGTAGATAATGATGCCAGGGTGGAGGCCTTCCTACTTCCCTTCCTCCTACTTCCCTTCCTCTTACTACCTGGGCACTCTGAGGTGAATCGGTTTTGCTCTGCCACACCCTTTCACAATGGACAGAAGCCTTTGAAACCATGGAGCACAGTCAATATTACCGTCCTTAAAAAGTAATGATGTGGAACTGAAGGATTGGCGCAGTGATTAAGGACCCAAGTTCGGTTCTCAGCACCCACATCAGGCAGCTTATACTAGCCTATAACTCAGCTCAGATGCCCTCTGAGCTCTTCAGTTGTGTGACCAAACCCTTGTATTCCAACTAGCAGGGTAAGTAAGTTACCTCCTTTGACCAACCTCTGCTACTTTTTATATTGTTTACTTGATGCTGAAAATGAGCCCAGTGCTGAGTACATGCTAAGAGTATGCCCTGCTACTCAGGAGAGCCCCAGCTCCTGCATTTTGAGGTTGAGCAAACTGAATCATAACACTTCTCATTGATGGTATCAGAGCAATAGCTTGAGTTCCATCTGCCTGGGATAGAATTGCCTTTCTGGTCCCCTTCCAGGGAATGGTACCCAGTCAACACGTGGGATGCAGGATGGAGAAGGTGGCGTTGATTTGCCCTGTTCCTGGAGATGGATAATACTGCTTGCCATTCACTGAGCTCAGAGACACCTCCCCGCTGCTTCACTCTTCCCTGGTGGTTAGCTCTTTGATGGCCCTTTCAGAGGGTTGGGACTCACCCTTTTGGAGGGATGCTTTCTGTTTGACTTTCCCCATATCTGTGGGGATTTTTGATATTAAATGCAAAGTAAAAGCTCTTTTGTCGCACAAAACTCCTAGAGAGAAAGCCTTCAGTGGCTTTTATTCAGAAAAAAAAAATCTAGATCAAATCAGCCAATGAAGAAATCAGTACCAATGGTACTCAAAACTCTGGGTGAATCTCTCATTCTAATCGGGTTTTGGATGTTAGGTGGTCAGTTTCCTTCTTAGTCAAAGGACTGCTTGCTCTGAGGGTACTGAGAACTTGTAACTGATTTCTCAGCCCCAATTGGCCATGTTTTTTTCTTGGTCAAATGCATTTCTGGAGTGGACATTTAATAAGTGTGGTTCCTATTTATTTGAAGAATTAAAATAACAAACACTACCCTAGCGATCTCAAAGATAAACTTCTACAAGCATCAAATACATTTGCTTTGTAGCTCATTCATAAAAGGACACATACAACTGTTTTATTCATCTCCAGTGCTCAATTTTCTTTAAAAATTAAAGAAAGAGATATTTATGTTTTAGGTGTTTTGCCGGCCTATATACTTGTACACTATTGGTGAGCCTGATATTCTTGTAGGTCAGGAGGGGGTGTTGGATCCCCTGGAACTGGAGTTACAGATGGTTGTGAGCCTCCATATGGGTCTTCTGGAAGAGAAGTCAGTGATCTTAACCGCTGGACCATCTCTCAGGCTCCTGCAGTGCTTCCTTTTCCTAAGCAAACATCAGTATCCAGATGCAGTTGCTTTATCCACCGAACTTGGCTCTGCCAATCATTGAACTCCTTAAAAACTCAAGTCCTTTTTGAAGGGCCTCAAATGTCTCATATTCAGCAGAATATTTAAGGGATTATGAAAGGGTAGCTTTACAGAGGTGTCCGTGTGGCAATATTATGGGATAGATTGAAGGGGCACTCATGGAAAGTGGCTGCTTTAAAATGGACAATACTTCTTACACATACACACATACACACACACATATGTATATATAATATACAATACATATAATACATATTATACAATACATTATATATAATACATATTCAGGCCTTGCTTTCTGATCTCTCCTTTTATGTGTTGTTTTCTTTCCCCAAGTTTAAAAGCCTATCATCCCATTTCATTCCACCTCAAGTTAAATAATGAGCTATTGCACACATTGGTCTTATTCTCTTGGATACAGTTTCCAGAACTGTGAAAAACAAATATAAAAGTGAGTTTAGTCTTCACAGAGGGAGAACAGTTTACTGCTTATCTTGCTTTGGACATTTCCCCCCAGTGAAAATATATCATTGTGAAAACTGACACCACCTTATAATGATCTTATTCAAAGGAGAAAGAGTGCCGAGAGATCTGGCCTATTAGAAATCCGTATATCTCCCAGTGTCAGAGAGGAGTTTAATAATCTTGCTGAGAACCACTAGGATCAGTTGTTGCAGGAGCTTTCAGAGGCTGAAGAACTCGGCTTAAAATTAAAAACTCTCCACACATGCTGTCCTTGCTCATTGCAACCATAAAACACCAAGTCCCCTTGTCAAGGCGCCCAGAGCTGTAGTTAGAGGCTGAGCATTTCCTATGTTTTGATGGCAAAGATGTTTACTTAATTCAGAGTAGTGTGTGGGAATGTGTACTGGCTGTAACTACTGGATCATAGCAGACGGGCCCCAGAGCTTTGCCAGCAAAGATGGCCAGGCTTGTTCAAGTTAATGTTCATCTTTCTTTTACCCATTCCCTTTTCTCCAATCTTTTAATGAGATCCTGAAAATAATGGAGCTTCTATCCCATGGTTTCAATAGCACGGATTAGGGTTCAGTTCAGGTCCAGGGCCTAGCCAATGATCTTGGACATGGTCAGGAACGATTCTGAGAGTCAGTGAAGGAGGTCATTATAATGTAGATCCTGGTCATAGCTCTGTCACCATTGTCTTTTCCTTTTATTTGTGGCTATGAACAAAGAAAGGGGTTGGGGATGAACTTCCAGAGACTGTTCTGGAAGGAAATGGATATGTAGGTTTGTGCCCTCCCCACCACCTCTCTCTCATCTTGCTATGCAGTTCAGGCAGTGTTGATCTGCACTGGTGATCTTCCATCAGCCTCCCATGGAGCTGAGATTACAGACATGCGCCACCATGTCCAGCTTTTGTCTTCATTTTAAAGGGATCCTTCTTGTTGTCTCATTAAATCACTTAAGTAGAAAGGGTTTTTCTTAATGCTTGAACATTTTCTGTGATGGTGAGCTTTAATTGTCAACTTGAGACAACCCAGAATTACCTGCAAAAGAGTCTCAATGTGGGATTGTCTACCTTGCGTTGGTCTGTAGGCATATCTATCAGTGATTATACTGATTAGGCTGATATATGTGGCAAAACCCAGCCCATTGTGGGTGCCACCATCCCCTAGGAAGGGGTCTTGAACAGTGAGTGGAGAAATCAGGGTGAACACATCAGGCAAGCATTTGTTTCTCTCTTCTCTGATTGTGGGCATAATGTGACCAGCTTGATTTCTTTCCCATGATGAACTGTAATCTGGGGTTGTGAGCTAAAATATATCTTTTCTCTCCCCAACTTGGGTTTCTTTTTTCTTCCAGTAGATTAGTTTGATTTTTGTAACTTTGAGAAATACCATGACCAAACACAACTTGGAAAAGGGAAGGGAAGGGTTTATTTGACTTACAGGTCACAGTCCATCATCAGGAGAAACCCAAGTCAGGAATCTGGAGTCAGGGATTGATGAAGAGACCATGGAGGAGGGGCACAGCTCTACTGGCTTGCTTCCAGGCTCATGTTCAGCAACTTTTCTCATACAGCCCAGGACCGCTTGCCCAGGGTTGTCCCCACGACATAAATTAGCTATCAAGAAAAGACACTTTTGAGCCAGTGTGGTGGCACACACCTTTAATCCCAGCACTCGGGAGGCAGAGGCAGGTGGATTTCTGAGTTCGAGGCCAGCCTGGTCTACAAAGTGAGTTCCAGGACAGCCAGGGCTATAAAGAGAAACCCTGTCTCAAAAAACAAAAAAAAACAAAAAAAAACAAAAAAAAAAAAAGAAAGAAAGAAAGAAAGAAAAGAAAAGAAAAGAAAAGAAAAGAAAAGAAATTCTCCCACATGCCCCAGGGTCATTCTGGTTGAGGCAAGTCCTCAACTGAGGGTTCCTCTCCCCAGGTGGGTCAAGTTGACTGCCAAGTTTAGCCATAACACTCAGGATAGTTTATCATAGTAACAGAAAAGAAACCAGAGCAGCTCCCAAGAGAGTTTCATGTAGAAAACAACATAAATCAAGAATAACTAATAACCCTCCAGTGACCCTAATAACTTCTGTGCAGGAAGACTGAGACCACCACAGCATCTCTGTCTGCTGGACCCCATTTTCTCTCTTTTCCCTTTCTGCTTGGCTTTCTCTTCCTTGAGTTGAGCTAAAACTTTCAACTCAACATTTTGAGGTACTGGGATTTGAGGAATGGGGTTCCTCCTCACACCTCAGCCGACTTCTTTTATGGCTGTTGGGTCACTTGGGGAGAGAGATGGAGAAATCTAAGGACTGGCAGTCTTGTGGTTGCAGTCTTGGTTCGGAGGAAGGAAGGCGAAGCTAATTGGCTTGTGTGGGAATCCATCCGCAGCCCGGGGCTCATTAGCATCGGCTGCACACAGCCGAGCTGCAGAGCAGGTACCATTTGCCTAAGAATAGCACCACTTCCCTTATTAGAAACAAGTGACCAGGCCGGAAGCAGGGGAACTAAATTGCCAGAGAAACTTGGGAAGAGTAATAAACTCTTGTCTGGGTTAAAAATAATAAGATCTAGTTTCTTACCTCTTTGGGCAAAAGTTGCTGAAAGAGAATAACGTTTTTAAGACCTGTAACTATTTTTTTTCCTCCCTTCATTCTTGGTGAAAATTGGAGCAGAAGCCACAGGAAGCAAATGATAAGAAACTGAGAATTTGGGTGGACACCCAGACGAACTCCTCAATCATCGGCTATCATTTCCTGGTTCAGTTGTAGTGCATGATTCAAAAGAAACAAACAAACAAACAAAACCAAACAAAAACAAACGAGCTTTGACTGTTGTAGCACAATGGTGGGGGAGGGACGGGAGGGGACAGGGGAGGTGGCATTGCGTAGTTCCCTTGTCTCCTTCCTAAGCTCTATTCTAATAATAAATAAAACCTTCAACTTTCAAAAACGGTTAAAACACACCCAGGGAATTAGCTCAGAAGACAAGTTTAGCAGACGTCATGAGGACAACGCTCCCCCAGCCCTTCCAGTTCAGAGATGGTGGAAGTTACTTTGTTTCTTAGGAGCATGGACACTTCTCTAACAATGTGTTTAGAATCTTCTAGAAGACTTGTGAAAGCAGAACGCAGGGCACCTCACCAGAGATTCCCAAGGCAGAAGATGTGGGAGTTGACTGGGGAATTTGCCTTTCTGCCATGGGATGCTTCTGGGCTGCTGGGAATGGGTTTATTGTTACCATTAGATCCCCACCCCCATCACTTGTACATGTGTGTAACTATCTCTAATATATTTCTTTAAGTTGGTAGACTCTCTGCTCCAGGTTCTCAAGGGAAAGAGAGGAGCTGCCAACTGAAGGGACAAGGACAAGAGCAGCTTCCAAGGAGCAAAAACAAAACCCTTCAGAGTCTGCCTTCTGCAAACGTCAACTCTACTGGACCACCAACAAGATTTCCTTTGTGCAATTTACTTTGTGCAATTCTCCTTATCTTTCAACCGAAGCTAAACTCGTGATTTTTCGAGCAGCATCTTCTGGTTTGAACTCGTTTCTGTGAGCCACTCACTACTTAGAAAGAGCTTTCCAATGAACGCTTTTTCCAGTTAGGCTTTTTGTTGATTGGATTCAGGGCTCCAATCTGCTACCATTCACAATAAAAAGCTTCCGTGATCACGCTGTCCAAAGGGCAACTTGTCCTTCTTATTTCCACTCCAAATGAAAAGATAGTATGTCAAAAAATGTCTTGTCAATAGACGTTTGTGGTCACTGATTAAGGCAGGGGGAGTCACTGGCTGGCACCTTTGAGGGACACTTGTGGTGATTAGTGTCATCAGATGGGCTGGGCTGGAAAAGGAGGTTGGATCTCTTCATCTTCAGTCCTTACCCGGTTCAACCATGTGTCTTGATATATTCCTCAGGATGGTCCCATGAGCTGAAAAAAAACAAAAACAAAAAACAAAAACAAAACGATACCCTACTTTAACAGACGAGGAGACAGAGGATCACTGAGGTCAGGTGACTTTCCCAAGGTCATATGATAAATGAAACTGGAATCCAAACACTTGTTTTTTGGGTCACTCCGTCTTAAACCTCCTTTCAGCATATGTAGCAAGCAATACTGTTTGTTTTTGTTTGTTTGTTTGTTTGTTTTTTGGGAGGAGGGTAGTCCACCAGGCCAGATTCACTCAGCTTCCCCTTAAAACAGAAAAGAAGAATTCAGGAGATTTCCTGTTTTCGAAGAATGTGGCCTGGCTGTCCATGCACCCTCCCCAGCCCCATTTTTATCGTGACATTTGCACATGAACAGATTTTGAAACTTGTTGCCATATGGTTCAGACTTTCTTCGTTTAGGAAAAAAAAATTCGCATCTGAAATCTTAAAAAAAAAATTCTCTCGCTCCCGTTTCATCAGAGAAACATTAAAGAGGTGACGTGTTCTAGTATCTTTTAAAACCTTGTTGATTCAAAAACTTACCCAATCCGAGAGCTGTAAGAAACATCTTTTCTGTGCTCTGCCTGCTGCTGCGCCCCTACTTGCTGCCTTTGGGCTCTCTGGGGGCCTGGTTCTCAAGAATTCACTCATAGGGCTGGGGGAGATGGCTCCGTGGGTAAGGATGCTCGTGGCACAAGCACAAAGACTTGAGTTTTGTCCATAATACCACATAAAAAGGCAAGCATGGTGGTACCCACTCCTGTAACCTCATCACTGGGAGGAGACGGGAGGATTGCTGCGGTTTGCTGACTGCCAGCCTAGCTCCAGGTTCAGTGAGAGACCCCGTCTCAAGGAAACAAGGCAAAGCAGAGCAGGGAACTCAGTGTCCTCCTTTGGCGTTACACACATCCCCTCCCCCCACAACCATTTAAACTAAACAAACGAACTTGATGATGAGTTGTGTCAGCTAAAACTTCACATTACTAGTAAAGGAGGGTAAACGTGGAAAGCCTCCTCTTCCAATAGGAAGAAGAAAACACTCCTGCAGACTCTGACCAGGCTTTCCCTAACAGCGGCATTGCAGACAGGAACCGATGGTTGAGTAACCCCAGTGAGACTGCCACTTGTTCGCTATCTCTTGACAGCAGCCGTACATCCTGTGCTGGCAGAAGTCACTTTTCTTCGTAGGTTCGCACCTGGAACCCTGAAAGCCTCTTCCACTAGAGCTCACCCACAAACCTGTCAGAACTGAATGTGTCTGATTGGTGAGATCCCCCTATCACATGACAGTTTCAAGCTGCAAGGGCAGCTGGGAAGTGTAGTTTTCAGGTTTCTCCTTTGAGCCTATCCTGCTAAAATCATAGGATTCTACCAAACAAGGAAAGGCTGAGCCAAAGATGTGGTCAGCCACACATAACGAATGTCTCTCTCCCTCCTTCTTCCCGAAATGGAATTTCTCCACCTAGCTTCTGCATTGCCTTATAACTAATAAGTTATAAGTCAGCCTCCAGCTTGAAGATCCGGGAAAGTATGGGGCATTGGGGAGTCATGCACAGCTGACTACAGCGCGCTGGGCAGCTGTGTACACAGCAAGACGATTGTGTCTAGCAGGATGATCAAGAGGATGCGTCTGAAAGGGAAGAAAGCAACAACGGCCTTCAGATATGTTTTCCTCTGTGTGCGCGCACACTGTAGAGTGGATTGCTCTGGGTACTCGGTCAATCTTCACTTGGATTAGAGGCTCCTAACACGCAATAGGACTCTCAGGCAGCGCGGTATAATTTGCAAGTGCAACGTCAAAACGCCCCCTTTCAGTTTGCACTGGGGGTGCTCCATCATCACAGAGCATTCTGACCCCGTAGGAGGGACAGAGAGTAATCCAAGCAGGGGGTGGGAATTCATTCACTCCTTCCAAGTAGGCTCACAGGAGGTCAACAGCCATGGGCTACGGCTAACCCCTCCCCCTCAATACACCCAGTGTGGAGGCTTCTGCTTGTATTTTCCAGCTAGTCCAATTATCCACTTGGGAGGCAGAGGCAGGCGGATTTATTTGAGTTCGAGGCCAGCCTGCTCTCGAAAAACCAAAAACAAACAAACAAACAAACAAACAAAAACAGTTAAATATCTCTCCACTTTACCCACTTTTCTTCCTACTATCCCTCTCCACAAGTATGACACGTGGTCATGAGGGACCTGAGAGGCCATTGATCAATGTCCAAGGAAGTGTCATAGTCTGAAGGGACCTCTCAAAGCTTTCTGAAACAGAGCGACAGTAATTCTTTCTGACGCTGTCAGCGTGCCTTACTTTTCCTGAGTGCTGTCTGATTGCATGGTTTTATATATATATATATATATATATATATATATATATATATATATATATATATATATATATATCTCCAGATGAAGTTGGGGAAAATGTCTCTGTCAGCTTGACATGCAAGTGTGAGGTCCCCAGCACTCACACCGGGGGAGGCAGAGACTGGGGATCCCTGAGCTTACTGACCAGCCAACAAAGCCAAATGCCTGAGCTTCAGACTCACATGGAAAACCTTGTATCAAAGGTGCACAGCAATTGAGGAAGAGTCCGATGTCAGTCACCCTTGGATACCACATGATTGCAGACATACATGCACACATAGGCATGAACATGTATACATATACATAGACATCGTCATTACCACCACCACCACCGCCATCATCATCATCATCTTAGGCATTTACATTTTTATTTCACAAAAGGGATCTTGTTTGATGTCTTGTGCTTCTGATCAACAACTAAAGGTCTTCTCTGGAAACTGGTGACAATTTGCTTGTCAGTTGTATCTATACAATAGAGATTGTTATGAAATGATATAACAAAACTAAACCAAAACAATATCTGGGTTTAAAGAGGTCGGGAGTTGGGGGCTGGAGAGATGGGTCATTAGTTAAGAGCAGTGGCTCTTCTTCCAGAAGACCAGGGTTTGAGTCCTGGTACCCACATTGCATCTGTAAGCTGAGTTATGGCGATCCAGCAGCCTCTTCTGGCCTCCATGAGCACTTCATGCCTGCAATGTTACAGACATCTATGTGAACAGAACACCTATACACATGAAAGAAATAAAGCTTAAAATTTAAAAATAATTCCTTATAGGAGTATTTTTTTTTAGAAAAGTGTATGGTGGTTTAATTTTCTCTTATATCACA
Organism: Mus minutoides; assembly: GCA_902729485.2. NCBI lineage: Eukaryota > Metazoa > Chordata > Mammalia > Rodentia > Muridae > Mus > Mus minutoides. The sequence goes on from LR749656.1 coordinate 1,359,039, forward strand.
CACACACACACACACACACACACACACACACACACATCTAGAAGCACAGTGATCCCAAGATTCAGGATGCTTCATGATTTTAGTTCCAGCATGGCTGCTATGGTTCTGGTCAACACAGCCCACTTTCAAGAAGGGAAACAGGAAAGAATGGGTCTGTATTATGAAAGCAAAGCTTTCTCAGAAACCTACTGATTGTGGTTTCATTAGACTTTGAGACACAGTACTCTTGGTAGCCAACAAAGCAGAAATGTCATTTTCTAGATGAGGTATAGCTACTCTATCATAGCATCAAACAACAACAACAAACAAAACAAAACAAAAAACCCAAACAAACAAAAACCTCAAACAAAAAAGCCAAAACAACAAACCCAAAGCCCAAAGACAAAACCTGGTTAGGTAACTGGCAAGCATTTCCCACATCACCTTCCAGGACATTGAATCCTGAGAATGAACCCAGCTGGAAGCAAAGAATGTTAGGTCTAGATGACCAGGAGGCTCTTAGACAATATGTTTCCATGTCTACTTTGGCTTCACATTCGGTGTGCCAGAAACTCACGGCTCACCGTGTGCCATCCTCATGGCCTTGCCTTTCCATCCCAGTCTGTTCATCTTTTAATTCTTCTTCTCCGTTTTTACTTTACTTGGATGTAAGTCTGTGTACCCTGTGCATGCATCAAAGAGGAGGGCTGAAGAGGATTTTGGATTCCCCTGGGACTGGAGTTACAGACAGTTGTAAGTTGCCACCAGAGAGCTGTTCCTAACCACTGAGCAATCTCTCCAGCCACATATGCCGTCTTCAAATTTTTTATTGAGGTTTTAAAAATTTTTTTTATTTGCCTGTGTGTATTCCACAGAGCACAAGAGGAGGTAAGGGGACAACTTGCAGTATTGGTTCTCTCCATCATACCGATGATGCCCAGCAATTGAACTCAGGTCATTGGCTTGCCACTGTAAAGCTTATGGTATGGTAAGTGGTGGGGTTCTCCAAGGGAATGGACCAAGAGTTCCCTAGGTCACCTTACCTGCTGACCTACCTCTCCAACTCTCCTCTTAACTTCTGAAATCAACTCCTCTTTAAAAAAAAATTTTTTTGAGAGCTTTATTTGAACAACCAAGAAGGTATTATTTTGTGTAGCTATCACTGACTTCTCTGACTAACTTGGAGTTAGGAGGAGAAATTCTAACATGCATTGAGGTAACAGCAACCAGAGGAGAAAGGTTTAGAGGTCTCGGTTGTTAATACATGATAAACTATGCTCCCTCAGCTCATTCATTAAGATTATCCCAAGAAGGAGCCACTAACTGTTATCCATTCATAGTTTTCACACAAGATTATGTTTACAGTTTTGGAAAAAAACAATTCACAGAATGTAATTCCCTAGAAGCTTAAACCCAAACCTCCTCCCAGGATAATAGCAAGATAAGGCTGAGGCTTCTGAGAGATTTGCTTAATTCTGAGCATGGTAACAAATCGAACAAGGGCGTCATGCAAAGCCGTACATGGTGGGGGTCTCCGAGGGAACAGACAAAGGGTTCCCCCTTCAAGGGTCTCCATCACGTAAGGTTTAGGCATTGTCTTGGTTAAGTGTTTCCATTGCTGGGCTAGCAAGATGGCGCAGCAGGTAAGAGCACTGATTGCTCTTCCGAAGGTCCTGAGTTCCAATCCCACCAACCATATGGTGTCTCACAACCACCCATAATGAGGTCTGATGGCCTCTTCTGGTGTGTCTGAAGACAGCTACAGTGTACTTATGTATAATAATAAATAAACCTTTGGGCCAGAGCAAGCAGGGACTGAGCGAGTGATATTGACCAGTGTGAGCAGGGCCTACTGGAGAGAGCAGAGGTCCTAAAATATCCAATTCCCAACAACCCCATGAAGGCTAACAACCATCTGTACAGCTACAGTGTACTCACATACATAAAATACATAAATAAATCTTAAAAAAAAAAAAAAGAGTTTCCGATGCTTTGAAGAGACACCATGACCAAGGCAACTTTTATATAGGTAAGCATTTAATTAGGGCTGGCTTACAGGTTCAGACGTTTAGTCCATTATCATCATGGCAGGAAACATGTCGGTGTGCAGGCAGACATGGAGGTGGAAAAGGGCCTGAGAGTTCTACATCCAAAGACAGCAGAAGGAGACTGTCTCCTGGGCAGCTAGGAGGAGGATCTCAACGCTCACCCCCACAGTGACACACTTTTCCCACTCCAAAACTATACCTCCTAAGAGTGCCTCTCCCTGGGCCAAACATACTCAGGCATCAAAAAGGATTGTCTACCTTCATCATTAGGAAGTATCTTGTTTTTAGGTTAGAAATCCATTCTTATCCCAAGGCTACCGTTTCCTGGCTCTACATTAACAACGACAATGACAACAACAACAACAACAAAAACAACAAGCTTGGTGGAAGACACAGTTCAGCAGTTAAGAGCCCTGTCTCCTCTTTCAGAAGACTTTGGCTCAGTTCCCGGTACCCACAAGGTGAACCTCACAAACATTTGTAACTTCAAATCCAGAGGATCTGATGCCATTCTCTGGCTTCGGCAGGTACTGCATTCATGTGTTAGGCTCAGCAAGCAAAATACTCAAACTCATAAAATAAACTTAAAAGTCGGACAGTGGTGGCGCATGCCTTTAATCCCAGCACTCGGGAGACAGAAGCCGGTGGATCTCTAAGTTCGAAGCCAGGCTGGTCTACACAATGAGTTCCAAGACAGCCAGGGCTACACAGAGAAACCCCTCCAGTTCGCTTTTTCTCTTTTTGTCTTATATATTCTTATTTTATTCAAGTAATATTTGCGACTTTGAAAGATCTCTTCGACTTCATTTTACTTTGAGATACAGCTCAAGGCTATGGTCCATCGCAGCGGGGACTCACAGCCGTTAGAGTTTGAAGCACCTTGCACCCACAGTCAAGAAGCAGAGTGAGAAATCAGATGTCCAAGTGTTTATTCTTGTGGGAAAACTACACTCTGCTCTGTCACGCCCACCTGTCCACATGGAGACACGAGCTTATGAATATGCATACAGAGGTGATTTGCATGCCTCCTCCACTTCCCCTAGGGGTAAGCAAAAGGCACTCCGGAGAGTAGTCTGTACTCTGCAGAATGTCCTCGCAACACTGGATTCGTTTCCCCTGTAATCAGATTCTTTAATTAATGGGAAATTAACGAGCCATTCCGTATATTCTACAAGGAAAACAGACTACCGTGAACCTTCAGAAATAACCATAGTATCATTTAGAACACCGTTAACCAGTAGTTCTCAGCATGGGGATTGAGAACCCCCCACCCCCAGGGTCACATCAGATGTCTTGCATATTGGATATTTACATTACGGTCTATAACAATAGCCAAATTACAGGTATGAAGCAGCGAAGAAAATAATTTTATGGTTGGGAGTCACCCCAACATGAGGAACTGTGTGTATTAAAGGGTCATAGCAAATTAGGAAGCCCGAGAACCGCTGCTCTTAGTAACAAAAAGCTCATAACTCTATTGGCATAAAAAGAGAAACAAACCAACTCTTTCAAAGAGTTCAAGAATAAGGTGGGGACAGTGACACTCTGGGCTGTTTTGTTCACTTTAACATAAAAACATTCAGCAATGCCAACAAGATGGCTCTCTCAGAGGGTAAAAGGCACTTTCTGTCAAGTCTGATGACCTGAATTTTTATTTATTTAATTGAAAGCAGGCTATTTTTAAAGCACACAGTATATTCAGATTATGGCTTGCCCTTTCCTAACTCCTCCCGGTTCCTCCTCAAACCCTCCTGCCTGGATCCACATCCTTTCTGTCTCCCCTTAGAAAACAAGCAGGTAACTAAAGAATAATGATAAAATAAAATAAGATAAAACGAAGACAGACGAATCATAATAGGACTGAACAAATAAGTTGAAGAAGAGTCAGAGAGAAAACACAAGATACCACATTACATAGGCAGGCCCTAGCCAGCTCAGCTTCTCCATGCTCAATGAGATGTGTGGCTGTTATGTTCTGTAGTCAGGCTTTGCTGTCAGATTGTGGCGAGCGATCAATAGTGTAGCAACAGCCTGGGTTGTTGAGGGGTTACCATGGAACCCCTTTGGCCAAGAACTCAATTAGATGGCACCTGTTCCCACTACTGAAACCTGAAACTTCATTTGGTGATGAGAGACGTCCACTTGGGTCTTTGTGTCTCCCACAGAATTTTTTATGGTTTAATTTAGAAGTTTCTACTGAAGTTGGGTTCAAATGGCCCTTAATTTTAGCTATCTGTTTTAGGGCTTTACTACCGTGAAGAGAAACCATGACCAAGACAACTCTTATAAGGACAATATTTAATTGGGGCTGGCTTACAGGTTCAGAGGTTCAGTCTATTATCATCAAGGTGGGAACATGGCAGCATCCAGGCAGGAATGGTGTGAGAAGAGCTGAGAGTTCTACATCTTTATCTGAAGGCTGCTAACAGAAGACTGGCTTCCAGACAACTAGGATGAGGGTCTTAAAGCCCACACCCACAGTGCCACGCCAACTCCCTGGGCCAAGCACACACAAACCATCATGCTTTCCCTCCCCACATTCCCTACCCCCCCATCTCTGTTTGATCTAACTGTTCCAGTCCTCCATATCTGTCACTATCCTATTTCTCCTTCCTAGGGAGAGCCATCCTTTCTCCCTAGTCCCTTGTGCTATACCTAACCTCTGTAGTTATATGGACTGTAGCTTGCTTATCTTAGATTTTATGGCTAACATCCACATATAAGTGAGTGTATACCATAATTTTCTTTCTGGTTCTGGGTTATCTTACTCAGGATAAGTTTTTGTAGTTCCATCCATTTACCTGTGAATTTTGCAATTTTTAAAATGATTGAGTAATATTCCATTGTGTAAAGAAACCATACTTTCTTTATCTGTTCATTCATTGATGGATATCTAGGTTGCTTCTAATTTCTGGCACTAATGAACATGGTTGTACAGGTGTTTCTGTGGTAAGATGATGTGTCCTTTGGGAATATATCCAAGAGTGGTATAGCTGGATCTTGAGATAGATCTACCCCCAGCTTCCTGAGGAATTACCACACCAATTTCCATAGTGACTGTACAAGTTTGCAGATATTTATTGCCCCAGAAAAACAAACAAACAAACAAACAAACAAACAATAACTTCAACTCCAAATGGATCAAATACCTCAATATACGTCCAAGTAAACCAAATATTATAGAAGAGAAAGTGGGCAATAGACTTGAAACTGTTGGCACAGAAAAATACTTTCTGAACAGAACACTGTTAGTACAGACACTAAAATCAACAATTAAGAAATGGGACCTCATGAAACTGAAAAACTTCAACAAGTCAAAGAACACTGTCATTCAGACAAAGCAGCAGTGTCTTTGTTTGCTTATGATATGATAGTATGCATAAGTGACTCTTTGTTTGCATGTGATATAATAGTATACATAAGTGACTCTTTGTTTGCATATGATATGATAGTATGCATAAGTGACTGTTTGCATATGATATGATAGTATACATAAGTGACTCTTTGCATATGATATGATAATATAAATGAGTGACTCTTGTTCTACCAGGAAATTCTTCCTTCTTTCTTTCTTTCTTTCTTTCTTTCTTTCTTTCTTTCTTTCTTCCTTCCTTCCTTCTTTCTTTCCTTTCTTTCTCTCTCTCTCTCTTTCTCTCTCCTTCCTTCCTTCCTTCCTTCCTTCCTTCCTTCCTTCCTTCCTTTTTTAAAGATTTATTTATTTTTATTTATATGAGTACACTATAACTGTCTTCAGACACACACCAGAAGAGGCCATCTATCTTATTTACAGATGATTGTTAGCCACCATGTGGCTGCTGGGAATTGAACTCAGGACCTCTGGAAGAGCAGTCAGTGCTCTTACCCACTGAGCCATCTCTCCAGCTAGGAGCTATATGACTTTTACAATACCCTAAATTTTGGTCGATGCTGCCCTCATGCATACTTTCTCCCCGACACTTTGTCATTAAGATGACTTTTCTCATAGTTACAAGAGCTCTAGGAGCTCTAGGTGCCACGTCTTGAGAAAACGACCATAAGAAAAGGAGGGAACTAGCTCTCTTTAGACACTTCCCCCCTGTTTTTCTCTTTCCTTTCCTCAGTTTTGTGGTGATAAGATAGAACTTGGGTCATTGCCCACGTCCAGCAAGTGCTGGGCCACTGAGCTCCATCCACAGACAGTCTTCACCTTCTTAGTTAGAGTTAACCCTTTCGCAAAGACATCTCCACCCTTCCTATTGAGTTGGCTCAGTCCCATGGGGCTGCAAAACCATTATTAAGGAAGCAACCCACGTGGCGACAGTCAGCCCCCATCTGGGACACGTACCCAGTAGTGTGAGCCTCAACTCTGAGGCCCTCCCACAGCCCTCCACAGTTCTACCTACGCAATAATTTCAAGTGGTAGTTGCTGCTATCTGTTGCAATTGCTGAGCTATGTTTCACACTCAGATTCTATGTAAAGACCTTCGGGACTTTAAGAGCAAGAAGCAGCTGGTCCCCCTTGACCCTCTTGCCCGGGTTTCTCACACCCCTCCTCCCTTTCTTCTTTGCCTTGCAGGATAAGTGGTCATTACTGTAACAGTACGATAGTACGACAGTACCGTAGCTCTGACTTCGCAGTGGAAATCAACAGAACAGAAGAGGAAATGGAGCACTTCAGATGGTGCTCCCCTGGGCCTGCCTCGTTCTCAGGATGCTTCTGCTACACAAGGCCTGAAAGGACAGACAAGGGTGCTGGGGTGACGTGGGGGTGATGGCAGCGGCATAAGTGAATTAAAAAAACAAAAGCATAGAAACATGAGTCTGGATTGCAGGGGGAGCCCTCTTGGTCTTGTTTACCTGCAGGGGAAATAGCTTTCACTCATTACTGAGGTATTCAGGATCATCTGCCTTTGTTCAGGGCTGCTCTGGGATGGGCTGACCAGACATGGTGATACCAGGGAAATCAAGGTGCCCTCAGGGTGTAATTAATCTCATTAACAAAAAAATTTATGAATGGACTCAAACCAAGGCTTAAGGATATTATACTAGAGTTCAAAAGAAAAACCACTCAGGGCTGGCCAGTTTTAAATAGCAGCTGCCTGGAGATGAGACAAGGAAAGAGAAGCGGGGGCAGAGAGCTGTGTCTTCTAAGGTACATGGAGATCAGACGATGGCAGACAAGAGGTCTTGCAGTGGGAGTGGAAGGTTTTAGAGAAAGACTGAAGCCCAGCATTAGGGTAAGTGTGTTTGGTACACAGATAGAAGGAGAGAAAGGAGAAATTGGATTGTCTGAAAAGCATGTGCTTCATGCCTCTTGGCTGTGGTTGTGTAAGCTACTTCCACAGGGGAAAGGACTCTGGGAAGGTAATATCTCTGTAAAGGACTCTACTCATGTCCTTAGCATGGTTTGCTCAACAACATTGCACAAATTCCCCAGTGTGGCTCTCTAGTTGGCGTGTGGTGTTCTGGAGAGATGTGTCAGATTTGCCCCTTAAATGTTTTTGCAGATTCTTGCTTCTCCGTGGATAAGGAAAGGTACTGGGTAGAAAAGCAGACAGCTTGCCAGGCAAAGCAAACCAAGCCTCCCTGTACTGCAGCTACTGAGCAGGTCCCAGCAAGCAAACGGAGCCAGGGAAGAGATTTGAGGAATCTTGGAAATCAACAGCCTGGTTGCTGAAATGGAGACCGCTATGCTAGGAGCATTCACAGGTTCTGCTAATTAACCTAAAAACTGAATCTTGCTGAGTCCCTGGGGTCTGTGTGGTCCTCTGCCTGTTCTGCAGGTCTAATTCCATGTGCCTGTGAGGTGACTAAGATATGATCTTTCTTTTTTTATATATAATTTATTTATTTTTATTTTATGCATATTGGTATGTTTTTGCCCTCACATATGTCTGTGTGAGGCTGTCAGATCTTGGGGTTACAGACAGTTGTGAGCTGCCATGTGGGTGCTGGGAATTGAACCAGTGTCCTCCCGAAGAGCACTCAGTTCTCTTAACCGCTGAGCCATCTCTCCAGTCCCCAGATAGGATCTTTCAAAGGGCAGAAATTGTTGTTCCCGGATTCAGCTTCCCACTATCCTGTCTTGTAGCACCGGGGATAAGACTACGAGCCTGGACACGCTAGGCAAGCACTCTCCACCGAGTGACACTCCTAGCCCTTGGGTTTTGATGCCTATGAGTCTATAGGTCCAATACTGTTCTGCTTGGTATATTCATTTGCAGCAATGTACCAGTGTATCCTGTGTCTTCCTGCCTAGTACTTCCATGCATGCTGATGTCCTATATCCATGAGTGTAATCCTATAGTATTACACCGCTGTGCTTTTCGGTAAGAGTACATCTGTGTATGGCTGTAGGAGGAACACACATGTGTGCTGCTTTATGAGACGTGTGTGTGTGTGTGTGTGTGTGTGTGTGTGTGTGTGTGTGTGTAATTGCTCCATGTGTTCTTTAGCTGTATTTCAATATATACTGCTGTATTAGTACTCCCATGTGGACTACTGTTCAGGGACATCCCTGTATTCAGTATGCTAGTAAATATAAGGACACATCAATACTAGGTCATCAGTTTGCATTGCTCTATTTCTGCCCTAGTACTTCATGTCCACGTGTGCCTTGCTAAATAATATTCTCATGGGCAGCTCTCTAGTAACCGCTGCTGTTCCAGCACATCTGTACATGGGGCACTAGTGGTATGGCTGTTCTTGCTTCTGTAATTTTACTTCCATGCACACCGTGTCCTTGTCCACCACGGGGCAATGTTCCCTTCCTCAAAATGTGTGCACAGCTGTTCTAGGCTGGGCCTCTGAAGAGATGCCCAAGTACATCCATCTGCTTTGTTGTGAATGCACATAAGTTTGCACTGCGGTCGTAGCACATCAGTTTCTACAAGGATGCTATATTCTTTAATGCTTTAGTAATAGATGTGTGTGTGCGCAAATGTGCTGTTCTGCCGGTACATTCATGCACAGTGATGTAAAAGGATATGCATGCTGCTGTCCAGTGCTGATTCTATACATCTACAAGTCCTGCTGTAATACTATATTTCTGCCCCCTTTGTGTAATAGTACATCTATGTACGGTTGTGCTCATACACTCTTGTGTGCTGTTTTACTAGAACATACACAATCACAGCTCTGACATTACATTCATGTGCACTCACTCCTTAACTTGCATGTCTGTGCGTGCTGCTGCATTAGTATAACCATGTGGACTACTGATCATAAACACACATGTTGTCTACTGTACTAGGAATACATAGACACACTGACGTGAGGGAAGCCATGTGCGTTGCTCGACTTTTGTACCTGCTCTTCAATGTCCTGGTGCACCGCTATAATAATATTCTCATGCGTGCTACTTTCTGGTAAATCTCCCATCAGTTCTATTACCTTTCTCCCGTGTGAGGTGCATGAGTAGTCCAACTGTCCTTGCATCTGGACCATCAAGTGCAGCATCCGTTTGGACTGTGTATTTTGCATCCCTGTGCATTTGTCCTCCTGAAGTCTTGTTTCCCTGCAGTTCGAGTTCAGGAATGCCCAGAGCTGTTTGAGTGCATCCATCTGTTTTGTTACACATGCACATCAATTTATGAGGCAGTTGCCGTACACCAGTTTTTGCAAAGATGCCGTTGGGTAGTGCTTTAGTCATAGACGCGTGTAAGGAGCTCAAGCAGGACATTCACTTGCACTGCTGCACTAGTATCTCCTTGTGTGCTCCGGTTCAACACTTCCACGTGTGCTGATGCCCTCATCCGTGACTCCTGGTGTAAAATTCCTTTCATGCCCAGTTCTGTAATAGTACATGTGTCATGTATGGCTGTAGATGCACATCCATGTATGCTGCTTCATGAGACTATGTGAGTTCACTCTTGTAGTATTGAATCCACATGAGATCATTTACTCTTGTATCTGTGTGTGCCAGTGCACAAGTACGCCCATGGGGACTGCTGTTTGGGGACATGCACGTCTTCTGATGGGCTACTAAGTATATGGATACACGGATGCTAGGAGACTGGTGAGCACGGATGCTAGGACACTGGTGAGCAGACTCTCCCCTTGCACTAGAGCTTCAGCATCCAGGGCACTGCTATAATAGCATGCTTGCATGCCCTGCTCTCTAGTACATCTATGGTCACCACTGTTCCAACACGTCTCTGTGTGGTGCACTAGTACAGTTGTTCTTACTACCCTAGTGCACTGTTCCTCTAGTTCAGGTGTGTTTAGGGTTGTGCAAATTCATCTGTCTACTTTGTCATAAGTGCACATCAGCTTATGCCTCAGTAGTAGGCTTTATTTTTTGCAAAGGTGGTATGTGTAGTGCCTTAGTGATAGGTGTGTGTGTGTGTGTGTGTGTGTGTGTGTGTGTGCTGTGCTCTTACTAGGAGATTCATATGCAGTAACATACTGCTATTTCCTTGTGTGCTCCTGCCTAGTAGTTCCATGAAAACCAATGTGGTACATTTATGAGTCCTAATATAGCATCACATTTGTGTGTGTTTCTTTAATAGTATCTAGCTTGTTCTTATATAAGCAAGTTTCTTGTATAAGCAAGATATATATATATATATATATATATATATATGTATATATATATATATATATATATATATACACATCGTACTTGGACATCCATGTGTGCGTGTGCTGCCTTACAAGATTGCTCTTTAACGCTTAATTAACCACATGTGTTCTTTTCCTAGTATCTCCACGTAGGCTGCTCTACTTCCATATCCGGACTGCTCATCGTCGACATCCATGTATTCTGATGTGCTAGTAAATACATGGACACCCTGGTACTAGGCCATCAGTGTACACTGCTCTGTGTCTCTGTCTCTGCTAGGACATTACGTTAATAAAACATCGACTTTTGGTGCTGACTTCCATTTTCACTCCATATTTTCTATCCCTGCTTTACTCCTAGACACGAGTGCACAGCTATTCTAGTTCAGGCATGTGCCGAGCTGGCAAATAATTATGTCTGCTTGGTTGTAAATTCCCATCAGTTTTCGTCGTGCTAGTAATACATAGGCTTTTTTTTTCCCCAAAGATGCCAGTGTTTTAGAAATGTGTATCTGGTTCCCTACTAGCACATTCATGTACAGTGATGTACTGGTGTGTGCCTGTGTGTTCCTGTCTAATGCTTCCTTGAGTACTGATGACCTGCATCCATGTGTCCAGCTGTCAAGTTATATTCTTGTGCTGTTCTGTAATAATACATCTCTGTCTGGCTGTACTCGGATACCCATGGGTGCTGCCCATGCACCATCACTCCAGGAATATCCAATTGGTGTCCATTCCTTTACTTGCATTTCCAAGTGTGCAGCTGCAGGTGTGGACTGCAGTGCGTGGACATCCGTGAGTTATGATGTGCTAGTGGAGTGTGGGTTGCACCCGTTCTTGCTTCTGTAATGTCTTTTCTTCCGTTGACAATGTGTTCTTGTCCATCCTGGTGAAGTACTCTTCTCCTAAAATCATGTGTGCTGCTGTTCTAACTACGGCACGTTCAAAGCTGTTCAAGAACAGCCATGTGCCCCCTTGTAAATTCACACCCATCTATGCACAAGTATTGGGTTTGTTGGTGGTTTTGTCTTTGTTTTTTGTGAAGCACATGGGCACCCCTGGTGTTATGATGGCTCTTTATTCTGTCCCTTTCCATCCAGTTACAGACATCTCTTGTCCACCCTGGCTCACTGTTCCACTCCATAATGCATGTAAGTCCGGAGCTCCACAAATCCATCCATGTGCTTTGCTGTAAATGCTCTTCAGCATTTCACTGCAGTCATAGTACAACAGTTCTTGCTAAGCTGCCATTTTGTAGTGCTTCAGAAATAGAAATAGTGTGTGTGTGTGTGTGTGTGTGTGTGTGTGTGTGTGTGTGTGTGCTGCTATACAGGTACATCCATGTGCAGTGACATACACGTGTATCTTTGTGTGCTCCTGCCTTGTACTTCCTAGAGCACTGACGTTGTAAATCCATGAGTCCTGCTTTAGTGTTACATTTCCGCATGTCTCTGTAACGGTACATCCTTTTACAAATGTACTTGGACAACCACGTGTGCTGCCTTACAAGAATATTCCTGATCACCCCTGTAATATCGAATTCCTGTGCGCTCCCTTTACATGCCTTTCCATATATGCTGCTGGGCTAGCACACCTCTGTGCACTGTGTTCTGATCACTAGTACTAGGATACCAGCAGGCATTGCTCTCCCTCTGGTCTAGCACTCCAGTGTTCTGGTGAGCTTCCCTGACACTATTCACATGCTGCTTTCTAGTAAATCTGTGTTCACCTCTGTGGAGGTCCCTCTGTGTGAGCTGCATTTGTCGTGCAACCGTTCTCATTGCCATGTCCTCCCTGCTGTGGCACTCTGTAAATTCCCACCCAGCTGCACTGCTCGAGACATAAAACCTGTGTGTTGCTGATCTAGGTCAGGCATGTGCAGAGCTGTCCAAGTACATCCTTCTGCTGTGTCGCAAATGCACAGCAGTGTTTGATGCAGCAGCAGTAGTACATTGGTTTTTGCAAACACAGTATAGTGCTTTGGTAACAGATCCATGTGTGGTACTATAAAAGTGTATTTATGTGCAGTGATGGACCAGTATCTCCTGTGTGTACTTATCTAGTACTTCCGATAGTGACAATGTCATAAATCATGAGTCTTGCTGTAGCATTATGAATGCATTTCTGTAATAGTACATGTCTCGGTAGCTGAAGTCATACAGCTGTGTGTACTGCTTTATGCTTACACTTGTGTGATCACTTATGTGTATGCTTAAACTCGTGTGATCACTCCTATAACACTGAATCCTGTACATCCCTTTACTTGTATTTCTGTGTGCTGCTGCTGAACTAGCATACCCTTGTGGGCTGCTGTCCACAGACACCCATGTGTCCTGAGAGCTACTTAATAGATGGATACACCATGTTCACCACTTGATTCCTATACCAGCATCTCAATGTCCAGGTGCACTGCTGTAATAATAGTCTCGTGTGGCTTGCTTTCTACTGACTCTATGATCACTTCTGGTACAGTACACAGACTTCTGCGCTATGACTTTAATGTCTAGGTACACTGCTCCTATAATACTCTTGTGTGTGCTGTTTTCTAGAAACTTGAGATCTCTCTATTACAGTACGTCTGTGTGCTGTGCTTTGGTTGTGAAGCCATTTTGCTGCTGGGCTGGTACTTCCATTTTTCCTGTGCACCCTTATATGGAATTACATGGCTAGGCTCCAAAGCCATGCACACTTATCTTCTAGTTCATGTATGTGCAGAGCTGTCCATGTGGTCTGTTGCAGATACACACCAGTTAACACTGAGCTACTACATTGGTTTTTTTGCAAAGATACCATTATATACAACTTTAGTAATGTACATGATTGCACTGTTCTGTGAATACATTCATGTGCAGTACTAGTATGACCCTGTGCGTTCTTTTATATTTCTTGTATGTGTGCTGATGTCAGACATCCATGAGTCCTGCTGTAGCATTACATTTATATGCACTTCTGAAATATTTCATCCGTGCACAGCTGTAGTCATTCACCCATGTCTGCTGTTTTAGGAGAACATGCGTGATCACTCCTGTAATATCGGATCCACATGTTCTAGTTTATGTCTATTTCCATGTGAGCTGATGTACTAGTGCCCCCGAATGGATGGCTCTTCATGAGCATCCATGTGTTCTGACGACTGATAAATACATCTATATCGATACTAGGACATCAGTGTGCATTGTGCTATCTCTGTGTTAGCAGCTCAAAGTCCAAGTGTGCTGCTCTAATAAAATTCTCACGTTCACCAGATTTTAGTAAATCTATGATCCCTAATGTTCTGGTGCATCTGTGTACTGGGCGTTAGTAGTGCAACCTCTTGGGCTGTGGGACCACGTTACTTCCATTTGCACTGTGTCCTTGGCCATCTCAGTGCACTGCTCTATTTCTAACAGCATGTGCCGTTCTGATCTGGTTCAGGTAGGTGCAGAGCTCTTCTTTGTCCTGAATACAAATCAGTTTAGGCTACAGTATTAATCCATCCATGTTTCAGTAGCAGGGCAACACGCGCCGGTGACCTTGCATCTCTGTGTCCGTGCATTACTAACTGGCAGAACCCAAGCACAGTAGTCTCATGGGTGTTATAGTAGAGCAGCACACAAGAAATCCAGGGGGAAAAATACACACAGATTCAGTATTAAAGGAGTGATCGTGCATGTTCTTGCAAAGCAGTACACATGAATGCATGAGTACAGCTGCACACAGAGGTACCATTACACACACACACATGAGTGTACAGGTACCATTATACACACACACATGAGTGTACGCTACAGCAGATCTCGCAGATCTCACAGATCATGACATCGGCACTCACAGAGGTACTAGACAGGAGTGCACAAGGATATATTAGTACATCACAGAAATGAATGAAGCAGCAGAGCCCTGAACACAGATGTATTACTAAGGTACTATATAATAGCTTATCTGTGAAAGCAGATGTACAATTATGGCAGCGTAAAGTAAAGGACATTTACAGCAAAGCAGAGAGATATGCTTGTACAGCTCAGAATATGCAAGGGCTAAAACAGCAGAGCGCTTCTTAGGGCGGAGAGGAGTGAATGGGGATGGAAAAACACACGGTGCAAATGGCAGTAACAGCACAGCAAGAAGAAAGGCTTTAGTATTGCATCCCACCAAGGTTTACTGGAGGAGCAGTGATCGGAGGTTTACCAGAAAGTGGCACACATGAGAATCTTACAGCAGTGCTACTGGGCACTGAAGTACCACTGCAGAAGTGGACAAGTACACATCGATGTCTTAACATCAGCGTGCCCATGTGTTTGCTAGCACGCCATAACCCATTGATGCTTGTGTACAACAGTCCACAAAGGTAGACGTGACCAGCAGCTCACACGGAAACACAAGGTCATGAGTGCACACTGCCTCACTAGTACAGGAGAAATTATGCGTGTCTCCTAAAGCAACCTTCACGAACGTCCACGTCCAGCCCATCCGCACATGTACTACTACAGAAACACACCCGAATATATTACTGCAGTAGTGCTCATGGGATTGCTAGTCAGGAGCGCACAAGGACATACCGAGGACATCAGAGCACATGAATGTATTAGTAGGGCACCTCACGTGCATCTAACACCGAAGAAGCACACAATGGCCTCCCGGCGAACAGCAGTGTAATGCTGCCACGGCATGAGGTGAAGTGCGTGCACCGCAGAGCATGTGGAGGTACTTGCACACACTGAACATGCATGAGCCAGAACAGCAGTGTGTGTGTTCAGGAGGAGAGCAGTGCACTGAGCTGTACAAGTACACAGTACTGATGGAAGTAATGGTATAGCGGTGAAGAAGGTCCTCCTACCAGTGACCCTGAATGAAAGGCTTCCCTGTCATCCTCCATCACTGTCCGGAGAGATGCTATCACCTAGCGCAGCTTTGGCTCAAGCAGAGCAGTTAGTATAAAAAGGAAAGCAAGAACCAGGGTGGAACGTTCACAGAGTTCAGGGGGAAAGTTGTTTTCAGTACTGAGATGAGACCCAGGTGGAGGCAGGATTTTACTGGGGCTGGGGCTGGGGCTGGGGCTGGGGCTGGGGCTGGGGCTGGGGCTGGGGCTGGGGCTGGGGCTGGGGCTGGGGCTGGGGCTGTCAATCAAAGAGAAAGGCATTGGGAAACAGTCCTGAAAATGAATGCCAGGTTTGCTCTGGTCAGAAGTTGAAGAGAAGTGGTTTCGTAGTTTCTTTTCTTCCTGCTGTATAGACCTCAAGCCTGTATAGAAGGAACTATCTGAATGAACAGACAAAAAGGGAGGGGGTGTAAAATTAAGATGGCCACGGCCCTTCCTGTCCACCCCTTGACCATGCAGCTATGTAGGAGGTCCAATGTCTGCATGCAGGACATTAGTTTCTCACCATGCCACACCTGTAAGGCTTTTGATGTGGTGCCCACTGTTCAATATCTCTCCCTGAGGAAGCTTCTTCTGGTCAAAGGTCTTCAGATCCTGAGAGCCACAGAGCAGCCGTAAAGCAGATTTCCCATCACTTGGCATCCCCAGATTCTGAGTTGCGTCCCCGTTCAGTACCAGACTGTGCCCTCTTCAGTTTCTGGATGTTAGTATGGAGTCTTCTGCAGGTAGGTCCGAACCTGAGAAGGTGAAGAACTAGGTCTGGGCTAAACGTGATGGTGTTAGAGCAGTGGTTCTCAACCTTCCTAACGCTGTGACCCTTTCAAACAGTTCCTCATGTTGTGGCAACCCTCAACCATAAAAACAGTTTTGTTGCTATTCCATAACTATAATTTTGCTACTGTATGAATTGTAATGTAAATACCTGTGTCTTCTGATGGTCTTAGGTGACCCCTATGAAAGGGTCATTTGATACCCAAAGGGATCACTCCCCATGGCTTAGCCAAACTGGCCTCCAGCCAGAGGATGGCAACCAAATTGAGAGCATCCTCTATTTCTTTTAGACATACATTTAATATTGAAGATACAGAAAACATCCAACTGCAAGTCCCACCCCTCATTTCAGGTCACCCAGAACCATGGTTATCAACCTGTAGGTTGTAACCCCATTAGGGTCAAATAACCCTTCCACAGGGGTCACATGTCAGAAATCCTGCATATCAGGTATTTATTATTTACAACAGTAGCAGAATTACAGTTAGGAAGTAGCAGCAGAGATGATTTTATGATTAAGGCTCATCACAACACAAGGAGCTGCAGGAAAGGGTCACACCGTTAGGAAGGTTGAGAACCACTGAGCTGGCAAAGGGAGGGAGGGAGGGAATGCCAATCTCCCTTCCTAGATGTGGCATTGCAAGTCCCCAGAAACTTCCAGAGTCCAGCTGCAAATGAGCACGCCTCTCCTGTGAGCAGAGCACAGTGACCATCTCTGGGCTGCAGACCCTAGAGCTCCCAGACTCCTGCCTTAGGTGGCAATGCCCTCTTCTTCCCTCCCTCAGAGCCTGACTTCACTTCTCACCCCCCAACCCTGCCACTCACTTCTCTGGCTCTGTTCTGAGTACTCCACCCCCAAGCAGACTCTTAGGCTATGCATGGAACCCCACATCCCCAGAGGTGGGAGAGAGAGACTAGCAGTGGAGATGGTATTAATTAAAATCTCACAGTGACTGTCTGCTTAGCTAGTGTACTAACCAGCCCGGGAAAGGCGAAGCTCTGGTGTGCTCTGTAGCTAATGTCACCACCCCCCTTCACTGGGGACCTGTTCTTAAAAGTCTGGGCTCAGCTTGTCAATTGTACAATAGTGGGTAGAATTAATGGCTCATTAGTAATTAATTCCTTAATCAAGACTGAATTTCTCACTGTAAAACCCCTTTCCTAAAACTGGACTAAATCTTGTAGACACTTGGCTATAGAAGCTATGGCTCCCTGCTACTTTGAACAGGACAGCTTCTTAATGACAGGTTCATTGGTGACCCTCAAGCATGAGATCCTCAAAGACCGCCCTGGCTGTCATGCCATCTGCTTGTGTGATCTTAAACAGAATATTTCAGCATCGTTTACATGTTCAGTGTCTAAGAACCTCCCTCTGTCATAACGCCACTACAGATGTCTCAGTTAGGGTTTTATTGCTGTGAATAGACATCATAAACAGGGCATCTCTCATAGAGGAAAACCTTTAATTGGGGCTAGCTTACAGGTTCAGAGGTTTAGCCGGCCGAAAGCACGGCAGAACTCAGACATGGCACTAGAGAAGCATCTGAGAGAGAGTGCTATGTCTCTATCAATAGGCAGCTGGAAGAAAGAGTGATAATGGATCTGGCTTGAGCTTCTGAAACCTCAAAGCCTATGACACACTTCCTCTAACAAGGCCACACCTACTCCAACAAGGCCACATCTCCAATAATGTCACANCTCCTCTCCCCTCCTCTTCCCATCTCCTTCCCTTCTTTCCTTTCCTTTCCCCTCCCCTGCCCTCCCCTCTTCTCCTCTCCTTCTAGCCTCTAGCTCCCCCATCTGGCTAAGCTGTGCACAGCAGTCATGTGGAGCTACTTGTTCCTTATTGTAGTCAGAATGAGATATTACCAATTCCTCTGCCAATAAATACAGCCTGTCAGTGCAATGGAACACACACACACACACACACACACACACACACACACACACACACACACACACACACACACACCAAAAAGGGTGGGGAAATGGAGGGGGGATTTACAGGAGAAGGTTTTAAGGTGGAAAAAAAAGGGGGTTAGTGGGGTTAAGGGTGACTAAAATGTGTTATATATGTATGTGAAAATGTCAAATAATAAAAGAGAAATTAAAGCAAGTTTTTCTGGCCCATGGGCCTAAGCAGAGCCCCAGAGCACAGCCTGCGAGGTTTCTGTGGCTCCCATCACACCCAGCCTTCTGGGCTTCTCTGACAATGCCCACTGAGCCTTCCCCTCCTTGTCCTAGCAATGCCACTGGAGTTCCACAAATGACCATGTGTTTTTTTCCACTTTGAACTTGAGAATGACTCTGAGTTCAACAAGGTTGCATGATACAAGGTCAGCATGCAGAGGTCAGCTGAATATTCTCTGTCTTTCCAGTGGGCAAATCCAACACAGAAATGAAGGGGAGAATTCTGTCAATAACAGCATCCAAAGAAGCACAAAAGACTTAGCAAGAAACTGACAAAGAGCAAAATGTATCCTCTCAAAACCTAAAAACATCAGTGACAGAAGAATTCAGTAAGTAGGAAACAGGAAGTGTGTGTGCAGGGATCATGGGGAAGGCAGTAGTCTCATCTCCGCATGGAGAGCCAGCCTGGGCTTGGACAGAGTCCCAGATGTACCAGTTAACAAGCCAACCCTCAACTGTACAGTGGGATTCCAGGAACAGCCAGAAACAACCCTGCAAAGGAACACAGGACTTACACTTCCTGACTCAGAAACTTACCATGAAACAGTAATGGTGCTGAATGAGTCCAGGGATAGACATCTAGATCAAGGGCTGGCAACAGGGCTCAGCAGGCTAAGGTGCTTGCCTCCAAGCCTAATGATCTGAGTTTGATCCCCAGGACACACAAGGTGGAAGGAGAGAACATACTACCACAAGTTGCCCTCTGATCTCCACATGCATGTACACACATACATAACATACAAGAAACAATAACATAGCATAATATGATGAAAGAAATGTAATCAAGCAAACAGAGTCTGGGGACAGAGCATTCATCTAGAGCTGATTTTTTGACAAGAACCCAAGCTTATTCAATGGGGAAAAGAATATTTCACCAAATCACCCCTATGCAGTATTGCAAGCAGGAGAATGGAGTTGGATCCCTGCCTCACCCTGTGTTTTCTATCTTCTGTTGCTGAACACATGAGATCAACAATTCAGAAATGAAACAGGATTATTTGGGACCACACTTTTGGGGGTTTCTACCCATCATCAGTTGTCCCCAGTAGGACTGAAGCATAAGTCGAGGATGAGGAATGAAGAACACTGAGACTGCACTTTCCCCTTACAGAGCTTGTCTCCAAGACTTGAGGCCATCCTCTGGTCTCAATCTCATAAAAGATCCATCACTTCCCAGTTGCATCAGTGGGGAATAATCCTTAGCACATAGACCTTCGGGGATGGTGGGTAATCTTCATGGCTAACTTGCCTGGGTTTAGAATCACTTGGAAATGCACTTCTGGCTCTGTCAAGGGTGTTTTCAAAGAGGTTTAGCTGAAGTGGGAAGCCTGTGGTTCTCACCCATTTCTATTGATCCCGGGCTGAATGCAAAGGGGACAGTGAGCTGAACACCAGTGTCCACCCCTGCCTCCCAACTGCCAGCACAGTGTCCCAACTGTCCCCTACTCTTGCCACCACCATAAGGGAGGTATAAGGGTCTGACGTCCAGTTACAGTGGAGGGAAGGAATCTGACTGACGAAGACCATAAAACAGTCACTTCTCTTTTCCCCGGGAACTCCAAACTGGTTGTCATGTGTGTCTTGAAACGAACTTTAACTTGAGTAGGGATTTATATTGTTTTTGAAATGTTGTGATGCTTCTGTATCTCCATTTAAAAGTACTGGTTGGATTTGGTCAAGGGTCTTAAGTATTACACCAAACGTGTGAACCACAAAGTAAGATGATGAGTAAGGTCACATGATAATTAACTGACGGCACAAACATGGTGAAGGAACAGTCCTTACAATGGAAAAAATCGTGGAATATCCTACGGGATGAGACAATTGTGTCAACAGCATAGAGATATCACCTGTAACCCAGCAGTAGAAAATCTAATTTTACAGTGGGCGAAAGATCCATAAGCAACCAATAAGGTCATAAAAATAAAACCTCACCATGATGATCCAGAAAACACACATCAAACCTCCAGTGGGAAAGGCTTCACACACATCAAGGCAGCCAGAAGCAAAAGGCGAGGTGTTGATACTGTGGAGAAGTTGGAAAGCCAGCATGAACATAGGAGAGAGAAATGGGCCAGTACTGACGTAAAAACCGCAGCTCTCATCTTTTTTCCCTCCCGTTATTTATTTATTCAGCTTACATCTGGAAAACAGCCCATTTTGTCCCCCCCCACACACATAACCCCTTGAACCTTCCTTCTCTCCTCTGAGTAGGGGGTGTTCCCTCTTGGGTATCACCCCACTCTGGCACAAGTTACTGCAGGACTAGAGAAATCTTCTCCCTCTGAATCCAGACAAGGCAGCATAGTTAGGAGAATGGGATCCAATGTCAGGCAACAGAGTCAGGACAGCCTCTGCCTCAGTTGTTAGGGGACCCTTATGAAGACCAAACTATACATCTGCTATATATGTGTGGGAGATCTAGGTTCAGACCACGCTTGCCCTTTGGTTGGTGGTTCAGTCTCTGGGAGCCCCCAAGGGTCTAGGTTAGTTGACTCTGTTGGACTCCCCATGGAATTCATATCTCTTTCAGGGCCCTCAAACTCCCTGAGCCCCATCTAATGTTTGGCTGTGGGTCTCTGTATGCATTCCCATTGGAGGCACAGTTCCCATAATAAAGAGGATAAAAGGAAGTTTATTCCGGAGCGTACAGGAACACAGATTCAGATTGTCCCAAATTCCACATTCTGACATGGTAGCAGTTTCACAGGCTTTTTGTAGGTTTACAGAACTAAGAAAGTCATAAATCAAGGTGTGGTGCTTTGAATACGCTTGGCCCATGGGAAGTGGCACTATTTGGGGGGTGTGCCCTCATCAGAGGAGGTGTGGCCTTGTTAGAGGAGGTGTGGCCTTGTTAGAGGAGGGGTGGGGGTGGGGCTTTGACGTCTCAAATCTATATTCTCAAGTCTGGCCAGTGGAATCAGAGCCTCCTCCTGGCTGCCTGCTGATCTCGGCTCCTCCTGCACCATGTCTGCCTGTGTACTACTATACTTCCTGTGATAATGATCATGTACTAAACCTCTGAACCTGTAAGCCAACCCCAATGAAATGTTTGCCTTAAAAGAGTTGCCTTGGTCATGGTGTCCCTTTCCAGAAATGAAACACTAAGACACAAGGCAAGTTTAAAATATACTGGTGGGTGCATCAGGAGAGAGATACATTGAGATGGGAGACATTTTTTAATAGGCCAAAGATGCTCTCTAATGGCTCCTGGATTGGCAGAAGCTAGTGCTCCGCTAAGTTGATAGCTTCTAAGAGGTTTTTATTTACTATCACAAAATGTTACTTCTAAGTTAATAGCTTCTACAAGGCTTATATCTATTGTCACAAGATGTTAGTTCTAATACAGAGTGAAAGCAGGCAAAAGCTGTTCCCGAAGTTAAAACCAGCCCTCTGAACTAGCTCTCTGAAATCCCAATCTCCCCACAGTACTGAAATTCCCATCGGTCCATCACTCTCTGCAGGCAAGAAAGTCCTGTGAGTTTTTGTTCACAGCCAGACGCAGCATCTTTTCAGGAATTCAGGTCACAGCAGCCACTTTGGAAAACTTCCTGGCAGTTCCTCAAATGACAACACATGGACTACATATGGTAATATGACCCAGTTATTCTGTTAGTCTCAGTTAGTTAAGGAAAATGAAAGTTGTAAATGCTCACCCTGACATCTGTCTGTGTTTGTAGCATATTTGTGAGAGTTCAAAGAGAAGAACAATCTAAATGATCATTAGTGGATGGATCTGGGAACAAAATGTGGTATGTCCATGTAGTGGAATATTATTCTGCTACAGAAACAGCAAAGGTCTATGCTTTACTGTGAGTGGATCTTAAAGGTTAATTTTTCTTTCTTTCTTTCTTTCTCTCTTTCTTTCTTTCTTTCTTTCTTTCTTTCTTTCTTTCTTTCTTTCTTTCTCTCTCTCTCTCTCTTTCTTTCTTTCTTTCTTTTTTTCTTTCTTTTTCTAAAGATTTATTTATTATATGTAAGTACACTATAGCTGTCTTCAGACACACCAGAAGAGGGCATCTGATCTTATTACAGATGGATGTGAGCTACCATGTGGTCGCTGGGATTTGAACTCAGGACCTCCGGGAGAGCAGACAGTGCTCTTAACCACTGAGACATCTCTCCAGTCCTGAGTGGATCTTAAAACCATTATGCTTAGCAAAAGAGGCCGTCAAAAAAGACCATTGTGATGTGATGATTAATACTACATCCTGCATAGGCAAACATATAGAGGAAGAAAGTAAATGCATGGTTATTAGGTGTGATGGTTTTGTATCTGCTCGGACCAGGGATTGGCTCCGTTAAAGGGTGTGGCCATGTTGGAGTGGGTGTGTCACTGTGGGTGTGGTCTTTAAGACCCTCATCCTAGCAGCCTGGAAGTCAGTCTTCTACTAGCAGTCTTCAGATGAAGATGTAGAACTCTCAGTTCCTCCTGCACCATGCCTTCCTGGAAAACTGCCACCCTCTCATCTTGATGATAATGGACTGAACCTCTGAACCTGTAAGCCAGCCCCAATTAAATGTTGTCCTTTATAAGACTTGCCTTGGCCATGGTGTCCGTTCACAGCAGTAAAACCCTAACTAAGACACTAGATGTGAGGAACACAGAGACATGGAGACACAGGGAGGGTGAGAGATTAAAGAATTTATTCTTGGAGTAGTGAAAAGGTCCAAGGTTTGACTGTAGGCATGGGAGCCTGTGTCTGTGGCTCTAAATATATACTTAGCATTGGATAGAAGGGTTTGAACCGGTGACACACACAGTCTGTGGAAGCCATCTCAATAAAGCCTTCACACTTGGCCTCTGTGTCTCACTGCCTCCATACCCTTCACGTGCTCACAGTGGAAAACTGCTTTGAGTGCATTTTCTGAGGTACCCATTGCCCTCTGGGCCTGTGAGAGTCAACCAAGAAGGAAGGTTGCAGCTGACAGCCCAAGAGTCTTTGTCTGCCCCTTCGTTTCTCGCCTACCAGGCTCACCAGCATGGCTAGTCCATCAGAGCGCTATTGATTTCTTAGCCACAGACACTCTGCTCTAAACTGCCTGACCTTCACCACTACCACCACCCCTGCCTCTCCCACCAAGGCCAATGTGCACAGCGCATTTGTAGCCAATACTCTAGGCCAACCTTTAATAAAGGCCAGCTCCCTGGGAAATAAAACAACCACTTCATCTGGCTAAAGATAGGCATGACCCTTTCCAGACAGAGCCAGCTCCGGGTTGGAGTGGGGGTACTGTGGGGTCACGAGGCCCTCACTAGCACAGAGCCAGGCCTCCAGGAATGATAACCTTGGACCTTTATTATACTGGCAAAAGATGCCTCTTCAGCATCTACTGGGGTGCGATGCCCTCTGCTCCTGGGTCTCTGGGTTTATGGAGGGATGCTGGCCTCAGCCCATCCTTAAATAAACAGGAAATGAGATTATCCACTGGAGACCTGCACAAGGTTAGACTAATTGACTAGCTATCATGGAGGGAGGACAGGCTCACAAATCCCTATCCAAGTTAAAGCCTGCTGGGGTGGGGGCTTCGCGAGCGGGGTGGGAGTGAGAGAGGGGGTACATTTACAGGTAGTTAAAGGTTGTTACCAGGAAGGGCTCACGAGACCCCGCCCCTCCCAGAATTTACAGACAGTGCTTGCTGGGAGGAGGAGTTTCTTCAGTAAAGTAGCTGCTGCCAGTGCTTCTGTAAACAACACTGTGAAACTCAGTGGTCACCTTGCCACAACTAGGTGGAATGGGTTGTTTCTGTCGAATCGGGGGTGGGGGGTGAGGGTGGGGGTGGGAAGAGTAGACCTTTGTTCACATCTAGGAGGAAAATGTGCACAATCGGGCTTCCCTTCCTATTGTCCCCTCTCTTCCTTGTGCCTTGTAATAAGACTTTCAGAAAGTAGGCTCGGTTTTTAACTTGCAACATTCCGACTGGAGCTCGAGCTGCTGAGGATACAAGTTGCGGAGCCTTTCATGGTCTCTACCCCTAAATGTATTGCTCTTTGGTGCCAGTACACACTCTCGGATTCCTATCAGAGATGAGTGGGGCAGCAGAGAGAGCTTCACT
Organism: Mus minutoides; assembly: GCA_902729485.2. NCBI lineage: Eukaryota > Metazoa > Chordata > Mammalia > Rodentia > Muridae > Mus > Mus minutoides. Next base: position 1,383,483 of record LR749656.1, read on the forward strand.
GCCTCCCACAGCTGTCTCCGAGACCAGAAGAACTCCGTCCACGGGGCTGCAGTTCAGTAACCTGTCGGAGGCTGTCCTCTAGTGGTCAGCTTGAGAATGCATCTGCAGCGAGCGCACAGATCCAGTTATTAGAATCTACCTGCCTCCCAGGGATCACCTAGGGCAAGAGAAATGGGGTCCCCAGGAGGGTTGGTGTCTTCCACCTGAGACTCCCAACACTCTAGAGCTTTGAACTTAACGTTGGAGAAACTAGTTTTACTCCCTACTCTGATACTCATCCAAGCCAAATTCAAGAGCTCCTCCTGTACCTTCAGGGCTGGCTGCTCCAGAAGGAAATGGTTCTATGTAAAATAGAACCAAGGTGGGAATGACTAACACTCTAGCACTCACTAAGGAGATGAAATTTACATTTGTAAATGACTGACTGCCAGGGTCATTCATTCATTCATTGCATTCAGATGCAAGCTCACTCATTCATTCATTCACTGTATTTAGATGCAAGCTCATTCATTCATTCATTCATTCATTCATTCATTCATTCATTGTGTTCAGGTGCAAGCTCATGACCACGGACTTCAGTTGCAAAATGAAGCCAGAAAATCAAAAGCAATTTACTGGCTGCTTGGTTTAGCTGGGAGACTTGAATGAGAATATAGAGTTGAAAAATATAAGGACTTAATTCCTTATAACTCGGACTAATACTGACAATGTTCAACAGTCGTTGATCAACCTGGTTGTAAATAACCCTTATGTAATGGCTCTGGCTAATCTCCTTCAGATTCATGGTCAGGATGGTTACCTGGTAACACTTAAGGCAACTCATATTTTGTTTGGGAGCATCTAACAGAGGATGCCGTTGTTAAAGCAAATCAAACAACAGAGGATTTACTCGTTGCTTTAGACAGAGACGTTCTTGGTTTTGACATGGAGCTGCTGAGATTCGGCAGCTGCTGCATACAGAGAGCTGCTACAAGCAAAGCTTGGTGAATCACCAGTGAGGTTCAGGCAATTATGGCTGCTCCAAAGGCAGACTGCAGCCTGGAGAGCTGAATACTGTAGGGTTTCAGTTAGGATCTGTGTACACTGGCATGTGTTTGGAAATCAAATGACACATTTTGATGGAGGAATCCAAGGAAATTGTTCAAATTTTCTAGGGACTTCCTGCCTGCTGCTTATCCTTTTTCCTTATTAATGTTTGGGAAAGTTCTAAATAAATAAATAAATAAATAAATAAAAACAAATAAGACAACTTCAATGATTTAAAATTTTTATTTACTTTTATTGAAAATAGATTTTTTTCCACACAATATATTCTGGTCATGGTTCCCCCTGCCCCAATTCCTTCCAGATCCTATCCACTACCCGTCTCCAAGTCCACACCCTTTCTTTATCTCATTAGAGAACAAATAGACTTCTAAACAAAAACAAAACAAAACACATAGGACAAAACAAACAGGAAGAGCCAAAGAATGAGTACAAGAAGCACACACAGAGGCAGAAACAAGCATTCACACACACACAGAAAGTTCCTATAAACACACAGAGGCAGAGACAAGCATTCACACACAGAGAGAAAGTTCCTATAAACACACAGAGGCAGAGACAAACATTCACACACACACAGAAAGTTCATAAAAACACGAAATTGGAAACCAAACTCTACAAGCAAGCAAGATACCTGTAAGGTTTTTTTTTTTTAATTCCCAATTGTCAGGTCCAAAGGAAACTTCATTTCCTAAAACTCCAAAAGGCTGTCCAAATATCCAGAAACAAACTCAACCTGAGCTATGGGAAGACTTCTGGCAGTGAGAGAAAAGACAGAATTCCTCAGGAACTGTGAAACCGGTCCCTGTCTTCCGACAAGAGTCACTTGCCTTCTCCCAGATGCCTCTGGGTGCTCTTGATCTCATGTCTATAGTAAAACCTTCTGGCTAACCTGGGCTGTTCCTAGCACCAAAAAGAAAAAAGGGAGGGGGGAGGTGAGATCCGGGGATGCTACTCATAAGCTATGCTAGGAGAAAAATTTTACAAGGAAAAACTTCCCAGGAAGAAGGAAGCCTCAGAGAAGGCCTCTGAAGGTTGTCTACAAAGTGCAAAACCCAACAGACACGAGAAAAACATGATGGTAAGAGCAGAATTCAATGGCACCAAGAACAGGAAAACAACAGAGAAATATAGCGTGTCTTTCCAAGCAACAGGTAAGCCCTCTTTGGTTTGTCTTGCTTTAGCAACTGGACCCTATGATAGATGCCCCTGAACTAAAATTCAAATTGTCTTAAGTATTACCAGGTAATCATCCTGACCGTGAATCTGAAGGTTAGCCAGAGCCTTAAAAATCAGGATTATTTATACTCAGGTTGAATCTGAGCATAAAGCTCTCCAAAGGAAAGCTCCACGTTCCAGAGTCCTGGGCGACTCAAAGGGAAGACACCAACCCTGATGAGGACCTGCTTTTTTCTTTCGTTCTAAAACCCTTCTTTCTAAAAACAACAGATGGCGATGCACTTGCCGCAGGTGAAGTTCCGAAGCTGACCACCAGAGGGAAACCTCGGCCAAGTTACTGCTTCTAGGTTTCATAGTTTTAAAAAAGAGTGGCTTCCAATTAAAGCTCCTGGGAGAGTGGGCAGCCAGGAAGCGCTCTCTACTGTTCCTGCTCATCTCTGATAAGGATCTGAGAGCATGTCCTGTCACCAAAGAGCAGCAAAGCTAGGTGTAGAGACCAGGAAAGGCCTCACAATTCGAACACAACTGTACTCAGCACCTCAAGTAAGAATTTGCAAGTTAAAACTTAAGCTTGGCGTAGATAGCATTCTTCCAACGTTCTGCAAGTCTTACTACCAAGGCATAAGGAACAGAGAGGACGGGGCAGGGAAGGGAAGCCCTATTGTGCACGTTTTTCACACTTGTGAACCAAGATCTGCTCTCCGAGCCCAGGTTCAACAAGAACAAACCATTCCAAGGTGACCAATGAGTTTAACGTTGGTCTTGTTGACAGAAACTGCTGTACAGAAACATTGGTGCAATGACCTGACCGCCAAAAGTGTCATCCCAGTAAGCATTGCCTATTAATTCCGGAAGGGGCGGGGCCTCGTGAGCCCTTCCTCCTAGCAACCTTTAATTGCCATAGACACAGGCTCCCATGTCCACAGTCAAACCTTGGACCTTTTCACTACTTAAAGAATAAATTTTTTAATCTCCCACCCTCCCTGTGTCTCCAAGTCCCTGTGTTCCCCACACTGAGTAACCCACATACTTACTTTCTTCCTCTATACGTTTGTTTATGTTGGACTTTATATTAATCATCACTTATATCATCATAACCTTTGTGACTGACTTTTTAGCTAAGCATAATGGTTTCAAGATGCACTCACAAGAAAGCTTAGAACTTCGCTCTTTTGTGGCAAAATATTATGTCACTACATGGACATACCACAATTTGCACACAGATTCATCCCGTGATGCTCATTCAGACCGTTCCACTCTTTGAACTGTCACAAGCACAGATAGATGTCAGGTGAACATGTCCACTTCTCGTCTTCCTGGACTATCTGTGACTCACTGGGTCACATGATAACTCCATGTTTAATCATTTTATGGGCTGTTAGGATGCTTTCCAAATTGGCTGGTGTGAACTAAAATTTCTGAATTGGGATGGACCCTTTATGCAATTGAGACTAGAGGAAGGCCCTTGAGTCTTGGAGACCAGCTCTGCGAGGGGATAGTGTAAGCCCATCTCACGGAAGGACTTTCTGTGTCTACAGAAAATGGTGGGCCAATGGGAACTTCAGTACCGTGGGAGGAGACTGGAATTTTGCAGATTCAGAGACCAATCCCTTTATCTTGGGCAAGTTTTAGCTTCTGAAACAGCCTTTCCTTGCCCAGCTCTGTATCTGAACTGACGTCTTACGACAACAGATTTAAACTCTGTAGAAGCTATTAACTTAGAACTAATACTTCGTGGTAATAAATAAATAAATAAATAAACCTCTTAGAAGCTATCACCTTAGCAGAACACTAGCTTCTGCCAACCCAAGGGCTAAGAATGCCATCACAGAGCATCTTGGGTCTACAGAAAAGCTTCTGTCCCCCATCTCAATGTATCTCCCTTTCTGATATACCCACCAATGGATTTGTCACTTGCCTTGATTTATGATGTTCTTTGTTCTGTAACCCCATAAAACCCCCGTGAAACCGCACCCATGTTGGGATGTGGAATTTGAGGCAAAGTAAACCTGTGTTTCAGAGCCATGGTCACTTGTAATGGCTCCAGAATAAACTGTCTTTTATTCCCTTTAAATGAGAGATTGATTTGATGTGAGCACTGGGCCATTTCCCTCTCCTACCCTCATGCCGGCTTTCCAACTTCTCCACAGCCTCAGCACCCCGCCTTTTGCTTCTGACTGTCCTGATGTGTGTGAAGCTGTTATCACTGGGGGTTTTGATGTCTTTTCAGGGTCATCATGACAAGTTATTTTGCACGAGCTTATTGGCCAATGTGGATCTTTTGCCCACTATAAAATTGTATTTTAAGACTGGGTAGCAGGTGATATCTGTATGATGCTGAAACAAATCCCGGGTCAGGTATGATATTCCATGGTTTTCTCCTCTTCTGAGGATTGTTGGCTCACCGTGTAGACGCCATCTGTGTATACTCTTGGTCAAACCTCAAGGGCCCCTTTTCTCTTAACTGACAAAATACCAGAAGCAGTCTAAGAAAGGGAGGTGACATTGACCTACAGTCTGGGAATATGATCCTTTATGGTGGTGTCAGGAGTAGGGGACAGTTGGGACACTGTGCTGGCAGTCGGTAGGCAGGGGTGGATACTGGTGTTCACCTCATTATCCCCCTTGCATTCAGCCTGGGAGCAATACAAATGGGTGAGAACCACAGGCTTCCCACTTCAGCTAAACCTCTTTAAAAACAACCATTGAGACAACCAGAAGTGCATTTCCAAGTGATTCCAAACCCAATCAAGTTAGGAAGGAAGATCACCCACCAGCCCTAAAGGTCTATGTACTAAGGAGTGTTCCCAGTGAAACAACTGGGAGGTGATCGACCCTGTATGAATGAGATCCAGACCAGAGGAAAGCCTTCAGTCTTGAAGACAAGCTCTGTGTACTGGCTGGTTTTGTGTGTCAGCTTGACACAAGCTGGAGTTATCAGAGAGAAAGGAGCCTCTCTGGAAGAAATGCCTCCATGAGATCCAGCTGTAAGGCATTTTCTCAACTAGTCATCAAGGCGGGAGGGCCTTAGCCCATTGTGGGTGGTGCCATGCCTAGGCTGGTAGTCTTGGGTTCTATAAGAGAGCAGGCTGAGCAAGCCAGGGGAAGCAAGCCAGTAAAGAACATCCCTCCATGGCCTCTGCATCAGCTCCTGCTTCCTGACCTGCTTGAGTTCCAGTGCCGAGTTCTTTTGGTGATGAAAAGCACCGTGGAATTGTAAGCTGAATAAACCCTTTCCTCCCCAACTTGCTTCTTGGTCATGATGTTTGTGCAGGAATAGAAACCCTCAGACACTCTGTAAGGGGGTGGTGCAGTCCAGTGTTCTTCATTCCTCAGCCTCAATTTATGCTTCAGTCCTACTGGAGACAACTGATGATGGGTAGAAACATCCAAAGGTGTGGTCCCAATAATCCTGTTTCCTTTCTGAATTGTTGATCTCATGTGTTCAGCAACAGAAAACACAGTGTGAGGCAGGGATCCAACTCCATTCTCCTGCTTGCAATACTGACTCAGGGTGATTGGGTGAAAATATTCTTTTTCCCATTGAATAAGCTTGGGTTCTTGTCAAAAATCAGCTCTAGATGAATGCTCTGTCCCCAGACTCTGTTTGCTTGATTACATTTCTTTCATCATATTATGCTGTGTTATTATTTCCTGTATGTTATGTATGTGTGTACATGCATGTAGAGATCAGAGGGCAACTTGTGGTAGTATGTTCTCTCCTTCCACCTTGTGTGTCCTGGGGATCAAACTCAGATCATTAGGCTTGGAGGCAAGCGCCTTAGCCTGCTGAGCCTTGTTGCCAGCCCTTGATCTAGATTTCTATCCCTGGACTCATTCAGCACCATTACTGTTTCATAGTAAGTTTCTGAGTCAGGAAGTGTAAGTCCTGTGTTCCTTTCCAGGGTTGTTTCTGGCTGTTCCTGGAATCCCACTGTACAGTTGAGGGTTGGCTTGTTGACTGGTACATCTGGGACTCTGTCCAAGCCCAGGCTGGCTCTCCATGTGGAGATGAGACTACTGCCTTCCCCATGATCCCTGCACACACACTTCCTGTTTCCTACTTACTGAATTCTTCTGTCACTGATGTTTTTAGGTTTTGAGAGGATACATTTTGCTCTTTGTCAGTTTCTTGCTAAGACTTTTGTGCTTCTTTGGATGCTGTTATTGACAGAATTCTCCCCTTCATTTCTGTGTTGGATTTGCCCACTGGAAAGACAGAGAATATTCAGCTGACCTCTGCATGCTGACCTTGTATCATGCAACCTTGTTGAACTCAGAGTCATTCTCAAGTTCAAAGTGGAAAAAACACATGGTCATTTGTGGAACCCCAGTGGACCCTGGCATTGCTAGGGCAAGGAGGGGAAGGCTCAGTGGGCATTGTCAGAGAAGCCCAGAGGGATGGGTGTGATGGGAGCCACAGAAACCTCGTAGGCTGTGCTCTGGGGCTCTGCTTAGGCCCATGGGCCAGAAGAACTTGTTTTAATTTCTCTTTTATTATTTGACATTTTTGCATACATATATAATATATTTTAGTCACCCTTAACCCCACTACTTTCTTTTTCCACCCTGAAACTGTCTCCTGTAAATCACCTCTCAATTTCCCCACCCTTTCTGGTGTGTGTGTGTCCCATTGCACTGACAGATTATTTATTTGCAGAGGAATTGGGGATATCTCATTCTGACTACAATGAGGAACAAGTAGCTCCACATGACTGCTGTGCACAGCTTAGCCAGAAGGGGGAGCTAGAGGCTAGAAGGAGAGGAGAAGAGGGGAGGGCAGGGGAGGGGAGGGAAAAGGAAAGGAGGGGAGGAGAAGAGAGGAGAGGAGAGGTGGGGAGAGAAGGAAGGGAGAAGAAGGAAAAGGAGAGAAGGGGAGGGGTGGGGAGGGGAGGAGTGGGTCTAATGACTGTTCATAAATAACTTAGTGAAGAAATGCACACTGTGTTAAATGGGACAGAAATACTGTCTGCCATGGGATGCCAAGCAGTGTGGCAATAGGTAACAAAGCCCTGAGCTAGGAAACCAATAGAAATTGGAAACACAGGCATGGATCAATTTAAGATATTTCTCAATGTACAGTAATTTCAGTTTTTTCTAAGTCACTTAGGCTAAGTAATTAAGTGCAGGTAGAGTTGAAGGAATAAGTGAATGGATTTAATTTTGGCTGCTAGTGACCAAGGAAGTTCAGAGCAAACTAGAGAGAGCAGGTTGGAATCCAGCTGTTCTGACACAGCAATGTCAGGGATGGGAGTCCTCTTCATGTTGCTGCTGAGCACCCACAATGCATGGCTTCATGACAGGGACCAAGATGGTTGCTCCCGCACCTGCATCACACCTCCAGCATAGCAACAGCCTGCAGACTGCAGAGAGAAGAGCATACTGAGCTCGTCGTGTCTAGCTTGTCAGAGCCATGTCTTAAAGTGCCTGCTCTACCAAAACATTTGGTCACATGTGATGGGAAAGAGGCAGGAGATGTCTCTGTGCCATGGAATGGGCTAGAGTGTAGGTGTGTGGCTGAGAAGTCAGGTAGAAATGAGGAGAAAACTTGACTCAAAGTGTCCAGTCAGGCTATGGACATAGAAACAGAGGAAGGTGGAGTCTGTAGGGATCGGTGTTTGTTTGATCACATTTGTTTTGGATGCTCTGAAGATACATTATTAAATCTAAACTTCTGGGTTCTAGTTTACATCCTGATGCCCATGTTCCTTGAGTTTTGAGATTTTTTTGTTTTGTTTTTTTGTTTGTTTTGTTTTTTTTTTTTTTGGTTTTTTGAGACAGGGTTTCTCTGTGTAGCCCTGGCTATCCTGGAACTCACTTTGTACACCAGGTTGGCCTCGAACTCAGAAATTCGCCTGCCTCTGCCTCCCAAGTGCTGGGATTAAAGGCGTGCGCCACCATCATGCCTTGCAAAATCTCCAGATTGTATAAAACTAGGAGGTAGTAAAAATAAAACAACAATCCCTGCCAATAAAAATAATTAAATTAAGAATTGAGACCTTAGAATATTGTTAATGGTTAAAATTGGGAAAAATCTCTCTCAGGCTCCTTTGTGCGGGGATCACGCTGCACAGTTCATTCAGTGCCCGGTGACATGAGCACATCCTCTAACATGTGCAAAGCAGAGGGGAGCTGGTCTTAAATGACCTTCACTTTACAACTCTTTAGTAGTCTCGACCAAGAGAGATGCTTATACACTGAGCAGTTAAGTAATATAGAAATGTCTTGCTTACAGTCACACAAGCTACGATGTTGCCTCCAGGATCTGATCGCATATCATTTGTGTCCCTCAGGCTTGAGTGCCACCAGTGTACCTGTCATTAAGAAACTGTCTTGCAGCTGGTTGTAGTGGTGCATTCTCACAGGAGTTGCTAAAAGAGGTGGAGGTAGGAGGAACAAGAGCTTGAGGACAGCTAGAGCTACACATGTAAAATAGAACCAAAGAGGTTTGACAAGCAAGCTAAACAAAACAACAACAGCAACAACAAAAGTCAACAGAATGATTCCTGATGATCCACTATCATACTTGTAAATGCCTAGCCCAATTATCATCAGAGTGGCTTCCTCTGGCTGCTGAAGAGACCCAGAGCCAAACACTCGGTGGAGCTTGGGAAACCCTGCAGAAGAAGGGGAGGAAATGTTGTAAGAGCTAGAAGAGTCCAGAACACCGAGAGGAACATGACCCACAGAATCAACTAAGCAGAGCTCATAGAGGTTCACAGAGACTGAAGCAGCAGCCATGGCACCTGCACGAACCTGCAGCAGGTCCTCTGCATACACACTGTGGTTGTTTAGCTTGGGGTTTTACTGGACTCCTAACACTGGCTGTGGAGCTGTCTCTGACCCTTTTTCTCATACTGGGCTTCCTCATCCAGCCTTGTTATCCCATTTTGTTAAGCCTTGTTTGGCTGACATCACTGGGAGGTCTCCTCTTTTCTGAAAGGAGATGGAGAAGCAGTGGATCTAGGGGAGAAATGGGGAGGGGGAGAGGGGAACTGTGGTTGGGGTATATTTTATGAGAGAAGAATAAAAACGGACACCCCACCCCAAGTCAAGTCAAAACTCAGGGATCTATGCTGAAAAAGAGACAGATAGACAGACAGGTGGAAGGAAGGAAGGAAGGAAGGAAGGAAGGAAGGGAGAGAGAGAGAAAGAAAGAGAAAGAGAGAAAGAGAGAAAGGAGAGAGAAAGAGAGAAAGAAAGAAAGAGAGAGAAAGAAAGAAAGAAAGAAAGAAAGAAAGAAAGAAAGAAAGAAAGAAAGAAAGCGAGAAGCTGTTCTCCATGAACTATGGAGAGCCCCAGTGGCAGCTGGCAATGGGTGGGCCCACTCTCCTGCACCCATACCACCCTGGTGCCACCAATAATCACTTCTTAAACTCTTTCTGCAACACTGATAGAATTGTCTCAGGCAAATTGTGTATCATTTAAAACTAACAATTTAACATATAAAATATTTAGTAAAAAAATAAAAGAGAGAGAGAGAGAGAGAGCGAGAGAGAGAGAGGCTGTTCTGCTTAAGGTAATGGAATGAGGGCTTCCATAGTCAAGTATCTCCAAGATTTAATCCAGTTTTAGGAAATGGGTTTTTGCAGTGAGTAATTAAGGCTTGATTAAGGAATTAATCACTAACGAGCCATTAATTCTACCCACTATTGTACAATTGACAATCTGAGCCCAGACTTTTAAGAACAGGTCCCCAGTGAAGGGGTGTGTGACATTAGCTACAGAGCACATCAGAGCTTCGCCTTTCCCAGGCTGGTTAGTACACTAGCTAAGCAGACAGTCACTGTGAGATTTTAATTAATACCATCTCCACTGCTAGTCTCTCTCTCCCACCTCTGGGGATGTGGGGTTCCATGCATAGCCTAAGAGTCTGCTTGGGGGTGGAGTACTCAGAACAGAGCCAGAGAAGTGAGCGGCCAGGGTTGGGGGGTGAGAAGTGAAGTCAGGCTCTGAGGGAGGGAAGATGGAGACATTGCCACCCAAGGCAGGAATTCAGGAGCTCTAGAGTCTGCAGCCTAGTGGTCATTCTGGTGGCCATTCTGCCCTGCTCACAGGAGAGGCGTGCTCACTTGCAGCTGGGCTCTGGAAGTTTCTGGGGACTTGCAATGACACACCTAGGAAGGGAGATTGCCACTCCCTCCCTCCCCTTGCCAGGTTTTAGATGAGTTGGGTTGGAGGGAGGGACTTGCAGTTTGATGTTTTCCATTTCTGCGACTATTAAATAAATATTTAAAATGGAGGATGCTCTCACTTAGGCTGCCAACGTCTGGCTGAAGCCTAGACCCTCTAATTTAACCACACTTTTTCAAGACCCAGTCACTCATCATCTCAGGATCAGATCTATATAGATATCATTAGATACCAAGGGTCAGAAACTAAAGAAGATATGTTTAGTACTGAATGGGAACACAGATCAGAATCCCAGGGTGACTAGGGTGACTCTGGTTTACCACTGCTCTTTGGACCTCAGGATCTGAAGACCTTTGACCAGATGGGGCTTTTCTTGGGAGAGAAATTGGGCAGTAGGCTCCACATCAAAAGGCTACAGGTATGGTACAGTGAGAAACTAACACCCTGCATACAGAAATTGGACCACTTACACAGCTGCACGGTCAGAGGGTGGACAAGAAGGGCCATGGCCATCTTGACTCTGCCCTTTTCCATGCTGTTCATTCTGATGATGAGTCCTCTACTGTCCTGGGGCTGATGCAGCAGCCAACCACATTCCCCAAAACAGAAAACAAAAACAAAATAAAATTACAGACCCACTTCTCTGCAACTTCTGGCCAGAGCAGACCTGGCCTTCATCTCCCGAGTTGGGGGCTATCCAAGGTCTGCCTTTTAGATTGACAGTCCCAGGCCCAGCAAAATCCTGCCTCCACCTGGGTCTCATCTCAGTGCTGAGAACAGCTTTCCCCCCTTGAACTCTGTGAACATTCCACTTTGGTTCTTGCTTTCCTTTTTATACTAACTGCTTTGCTTGAGCCAAAGCTGCACTAGGTGATATCATCTCTCGGGACAGTGATGGAGGATGACCAGGAAGCCTTCCATTTGGGGTCACAGAAAACCTTCCGCTACCCCAAACCAGAGCCAACACTCAAATTTAGGAAGCCCTGTTCCACCGTAGCCAGAGCCTCTGTGACCTATTGAGTTCTGTAGCCATGAACTTGAGCACTTTAAGGCTCGCTAGAGTTTCATTATTTTTTGTGGCAATCTGCTGCCACCTTATGCTCGTCCTGAGTACTAGATTCCTCTCTCCTACACACCTACATGGATGGTGGCCATTGAATTAGCCATGTTAAAGAGCCAAGAGCCACAGGAGGGTGCCTTCAAATCTCCCAGGAGGAACTATAAAGCATTTACTCAGCTAGCATCTACCCTTCGGGATCTGTGTTTCTAATGTGGCCATAGAGCTCTCCTTAGGAACTGAAATAAGGGGAACCCAGGACCTCAAGTCGTTTTCTCCATTCATCTTCACATATGTTTCTGTACAACCACCCCTTCCTAAGCTACTAGTTTCCCAGGAGAACGGATGCTTTTTTATGTTTTCTCTCTGGGACTAACAAAGTCAAATACACCCATGTTTCAGAGAGATGTCTTTGGAAAATGACCATATCATCAGGGTGGGCTTCAATTGCTCCATAGTAAAGCACCTGCCTGTAGCTTCAATCCCCACAACACATACACACACACACACACACACACACACACACACACACACACACACAAATAGGCACACACAAGCATAAGCATACACACATGTATACACAGAGGCACACACATGCATATGCACATATGCATACTCATACACATGCACACGCACACATATGCAAGCATACACACAGACTGATGACCTCACGCACACTTGTACACACATGCATATATACATGCACACACTTGCGTATACACATATGCATATGCATACACCTGCACACACACATATGCATGCACACACATGACCTCTTATGCACACACATTCCTCCAAGAGATTTGTCTCTCATCAAGTGTCACGATAACCCTGTCAGGAAGACACAGTTGGCCCCATTTTATAAATGGGGCAGACACAAAGACGTTGTCCCAGTTTACACTGTGTGTGTGTGTGTGTGTGTGTGTGTGTGTGTGTGTGTGTAAACTGGATCCCGGATTACACTCCTCTGCCTCCAAGTAGTTAACTGGGAGTAGGTTTCTGCAATCAAGAGCATTCTAGGAATAGAGCTGAGACAGAGGAGTAGCCATTGCCACCTGTGTGGCCTTCTGCCCTGTTCTTGGTAAAGATAATCTGCACGGAGATCCAGTTTACCTTTTGAATCTCCTGGTGAGGTAGGGTCCATTTAGAAGAGAGAAGGAACCTGGAGAGTCCCACAATATGCTAAAGTCCCCAGGACAGCAGATGATGGAAACCAAGCCTTCAAGCTGCAAGGTCCCTTTGCCATCAAAGCCAGCACCGAAAGGGAGACCACAGATCAAGGGGTAATGTAGTGGCTGTTCGGGAGGGAATCTGGACTCCCCTCCCCTCTGGACTTAGTGAGACCTTGGGAGCAGTTGCAGCTGGCTGAGACAGGGGCATTCCTTTCCTGCTCCACAGCTGCCTCCACCAAACTTAACATTTAAAATATGCCAGCATAGGGGAGCCCACCTTCCTAGAGCCACAGATAAATCCCTGGCTCCTCCGACCCAGCATCTTGGGAGCTGTTAGCAAAACTCACGCTTGAGGGATGCATAGCAAATTAGGGAGACAAGAGAGTCAGAAGAAAGAGTCTCTTCAGGACAATCCCAGCTCAACATTCAGCATTCCCAGACCCACCAGGTCCAAAATAGCGTCCTCTCCCAGATCCCTACCTTACCCCTCTCGCTGTAGTCGATGAGCACGCTTAGCCGGGCAACAAACAAATCTTTAATTTCCCTCCAAAATATTTTAAACTAACTTTACAAACAGTTTCTTCAACTCTATTTTTCTCACTCCCCATTCCTGCCTTGGGGAACATCCCAGGTCAAGATCCTTGGTCCTTCCCGATGGTAGGCGCTGATGCTTATGGGAGCAGCTAGGAGCGGTATGGACAGCGGGACCCGCAGTTTGTCCTTCTGGCAGGGAGACTGAAGTTCCACTGGCCTCAAGTTTGGCCTTTTTCGAAGAGTAGGCGCGAGTGTCCCGCCCAAGGGCTAGCCGGCGGCGTGCAGCAGGGCTAGCGAAGAAAGTCGACCACCAGGCTGGGCTGGGTGTACGCAGGGCTCGCAGCAACTCCGCAGCGCCTCTAGAGGGCTTGCCAGGGCTTCCCGATGGCCTGGATGTGCTCTTTGGCCTTCAGGCGCAGAGCGGCTATGCTGCTGTTGCGTGGGTACGCCTCTTCCAGCGAGAACTTGTCCCCGAATGCAGGCGCGCACGGGTACGCGGGCGGTGGCCCAAGCTGCTGCAGACCTGGACCCAGGGGCGCGGAGTTCAGGAAGGGCGGTGGCGGCGTGTAACTGGCCGGGATACCCTGCCCGGGCGGCCCGAAACCTGGCAGGCTCTGCAGCGCTGTGGCGCCTCCTCCGGGCAGCGGTGGCCCGAGCCATGGCTCTAGCGGCAGGGCACTCCCCGGAGGTCCGCTACCGCTGCCCGGGCCTGTCCCCAGCGGGGCCAGTGCCGAGGAAGGCGGGGAGCGGCTGAAGGAGAGGAGGGGCGAGTCCTGCAGCTTCATGGACGACACTTCTAGTTTCTCCTGGCGCCTCCACTTAGCCCGTCGGTTCTGGAACCACACCTGTCAAAAAAAAAGCCGCAGACGCCTTCAGACAAGGGCGATGGGTGGAGTGAAGTCCCCACCGTGGGCAGACCAGTTAGCCTGACCCTCTTCTCCTGACAAATAACATCAGGACTGCTAAAAGGACCCAGAAGTTCCTTTACTCCCGCAGTTTCTCCCCGTTTTTCTCCAATCCTTTCTTTTAAATATTACTCTGCTTTTTGTAGCTACTCTCCCTGGCTCCCAGGTCTCTTTCTTTGTCACGTCCTACTCCTCCAAAGCTCCCCGGTGCCCTATCTTTAACCCTTGGTTGTGGTACTATCTGCTTCAACCCTTAACAGAGGCAGACCCTCAGGGGAAAAGAGAACAGTGAATTTAATTCTGTGGCTAGACTGCAGGACTTTAAAGGCAGGTTTCCAGGACCCTTTGGTTGGCCGCCCCGCCCTACAGTTTAGATCTGGAGCTTGCTTTGGCTCTGTGTGGTGTAGCTCCCAGTTGCTGCTTCAGCGACTCTGTTTTATCTGCCCCCCTTTCTCTATTATTATAAACACCCACCGATACACTACTATACACTACGTACCGCCGCTCACGTGTTAAAATGCTGCTGTGTCCAGCAAGTTTCTTTGGCCTCGTGTGTATTTCAGTCGCTTCTCTGATAATTTCTCGGCTTTATTTAATTGGTACCTGTTTAATATTTCTGAGGCGCCTATAAGTTACTTTCCGAGATTACAATTGTTCAAATAGATTATTATGTCTGTTTTCATATTACAGAGTTTTGTCATTTCCCCTGTAGGAGGTGTACAAGGGACTTTTCTTTCCTTTTCTTTTCTTTTCTTTTCTCTTCTCTTCTTTTCTTTTCTTTTCTTTTCTTTTCTCTTTTTTCTTTTTCCACACAGGGAAAAATTCCTCCTCCCAAGGACATTATTGCTCCTCGCACTGGAGCCTTTACTACTAAATTGATAAGAGCGCGAGGAAAGATACTTTCCTGACAACTTCCTCACCCACAAAACAGATTTGGTTTCTTTTAGTGGAGACTGTGAAAGATTTTTAGGACAAACTGGTATTTTCAGGGTTGAATTTATGAAGGAAAAGTAACTGCATGGAGCAGTGGGGAAAGTGAGTTTGGTATAAAGAGGAGAGCTGAGGAGAGCTGAAAATGCAGTACTGCAGTGGAGAAGGGCCAAGTGTGTGTGGGGGGCTTGACTTAGGAAGAAAAAAAAAATAGAAGTGTCTCCACACAAGGCACCAGCCACCAGGGAATATTAGAAATTTGCTGAGAGTGGAGAGAAAGAGAGATTTTCCTACTCTGGATCCAGTTTTTAGGGCCTTAGGGCTGAGGATGGGGAGAGCTGGCTACCTATCCCTCTCCTGCTGTCCTTAATCTTGTAGGAGACCCTCCTGGTCCCTGTCACACCATCTGCTGATCCACTTATGTGGGAAAGAAGCTATGTCCAAGTCACAGGAAAGCTACAGACCCTGCCCTTAGGAATCCCCTACATTAGTGGACAAGGGAAACAGATTGAACAAGTGGGACGGCAAGCTTGGTGGGAAGCTGTGCCTGCTGCGGTCTGTAGGACACCGGGAAGCGAACACGCAGCCTTTTCTCTGTCTTCCTTTAAGGTTTCTTTCCGCTCCTGTCTCTGGACAGGAGGTGCTGAAATTTCCATCTTTTAATGAAATCCCTAGATTTACAGCCCAGAACTAAGAGAAACCCGATTTGTTTGGTAGTTAATTCCAAACCACACTAGGGAGGCATGCTGTTCACTCCTTACTTTTACCAACCTACTCAGAGAGGCAACAGACAGGAGCTTGTCTCTCTTCACTCTAAAGACACAGCTATATAAATGCCCAAAGCCCCGAGTATCCCTATTGCCTGGAAATCCAACGAAAGAAAGAAAGAAAGAAAGAAAGAAAGAAAGAAAGAAAGAAAGAAAGAAAAAAGAAAGAAGGAAAGAAAGACCGAGTTAGTTCCGTTCTCAGATGCACTGAATTCGCTCTCACTGTCTCCCTCTCAGGCCCCTGGAAACTCTCAGTTTGGAAGCCCTCCCAGATTTTTCACAGATGACTAGCAAATATTTTAATGATTGGGGATTAAAGAAATTCAGCTTTAATTAAAGCGAAAACTCCCTCACGATAAAAAGGAAAGGTTCACGTAAAAGGAAGAAAAAGTCAGTTTCTGGAATCCATCTGAAGTTTTAACCAGCGGCTTACAAGGGAAGAGTTTTTCGTTTTGAACAACGTGCGCAGTTGGTGACACTGGTGGTAGCTAGGGACTCAGTCCAGTAAACACCCCCCCACCCCCCCACCCCCCCACCGACCCTCGCGCGCCGCTACTTTCAAGTTTTCCATTCCCCTTGCGTTCAGCATCCCCACAACTTTTCGACTGCATCTAAAGAGCTGTCAACCTCTTCATCTCCCAAGCGATTTCCAAGTCCTTTCAGTTTAAAGTTGGGAGCCCACAGGGGACACCTTACTGAACAAGACCGTTCAAAGGGTGGTTCATGGGGGAAAATGTCCGGGCTAGGGCTATGGAACCATGGAAGTAACGCACTAAATAATTGCTGCTCAGCCTTGTCGTCCCCCCTCCGCCCCCTCCAGGTTCCTGTCCGTCAATCCAAGAGCTTACCTGGACTCGAACCTCGGGTAGGTTAACCTTGCCGGCCAGCTCTTCGCGGCTGTACACGTCAGGGTAGTGGGACTTCTCGAAGGCGCGCTCTAGCTCGTGCAGTTGGTAAGTGGTGAACGTCGTGCGGTTGCGTCGATGCTTCTTCTTAGGAGGTTCCTCCTCGGACAGTTTCGAGTCGCTTGCTGTTGGCCCAACCGGGAGTCCTGGGCTCGGCCGAGCTTCTCCTTGCTCCTTGGGGTAGCAGGGCCGAGTAGCTGGGGGCAGCGAAGTCCCAAGCGGTCAGTGACACTCATCGCTGAGGCGAAGCGGCCTCTCTACGGCCCTAGGCGACCCGGTGGCGCCTGAGCTGGTCTAAGGAGGTCTGCGATGGGGACCGTACGTGGGGGTCACTCTAACCTCAGTTTGGGCAAACCCCAAACCCACGACCTAAAGGAAGCTCCTGTCTTGCAGAGCACCCCAAGGGCTTTGCAGCCTTGCTAAGCACTTACCTTCGAACTCGGGAACGAGCCCCGGGGCTGCTGGTGGGGAAGACTCTGAGCCTCCGGCTGGCGCCTTGGAGCAGGCGGGCCGCGCTCCCAGCCTGGGAGCCCGCTCTTTCGAGCCCCTGGAGCTCCTCTCTGCAGGAAAGGTGTCTAGGATCCCGTCTTCCTTGGTAAAGCCCAGGATGGCTTCGATGCTGTGCAAACGCGACGTGCTCCCGCCCGGGCTGCGGAGCAGGTGGCCAGCGAGCGAGAAGCTCCCGTCGGCCATGGCTGGCGCGCAGCCCGGCAGGTGCATGGGGAGGCGGGAGAGCTCTTTGCAACCTGGAGCTCGATGCCCGTTCCCTCTCCCCACCTCCACCCCCTCAAGTGTGCACTTCTAGAACCAGAGCAACTCCAAAACTAAACTCGGCGGGCAACTGGCGTGGGCAACCGCTCAGGAGGTGGGCAAGCGCTGGGCCAGCGATTAACCGGACCCCTGCTGCAGCTGGAAGTTTAGCCTCGGGGTAACTGGAGCTTTGGTGCTAAAGTCCCACAGCACTCTAGTCTGGGACTCCACCCTCTCTCCAGGCCCAGCCCTTTCCCTCTGTCCCTCCCCCTATTGAGGGCGGGTCTTTCCCCTCTCAGCCTAGGGTCCTGCTCCCTGTCACCCAGGCCTGGTCCCTGAATGTCCCTTCATCTGATCTATTTCAACTCCACATTTTCCAGGTATCAGGAGTGGGAAGTTTGACAGGAGGGGGCACCTCTCCACTCCAGTCCGAACCTCCCTGGGAGAGACCTCCCACGGTTCGCTTCACTCCTTTCTGTGTTCTTCTGCCCCTCTCTTGCCTACCTCCTCCCAAAGCTTTACACTCGGGACCATCTTCCGGCACTTGGAAGCTCCAAGACCGGCTGAAGACTTTCTGGCTAACGCTGGGTGATTGAAGTTAGTTCACAGGCCTTCCTGTTTGAATCTTCCCTTTCATTTCCACACCTATGCTTCTGTGCTTTGCAGTCCTAGACTCCAGGCTTCCTTTGTCTGTTTCTGTTTTTACTTCTCTTCATACCCTCAGAAATGGTGGTGCGACAGTCTGTGCTCACAGAACGAATGACCTCAAATAGGAGAGTTCCCAGGACCTCGAGAAGACATGCGATATTTCCTCTCATTAACTATCTTGAAGGGCCAAGATCCTTAACCGAAATAGAGAGATGAACAGCCCTGGTCTTCTCCCACTTCCACAGGCCATGCAGACGACCCAAAACTGGTGGGTGGAGACGTTCGCCTGAGGGGAAGGTCCTAGCGCATCCCTGAGAGTTAGTGCCTTAATCCGCTTGAGTTCCTTCTCCCTTGGGGGCCCCTTGAGGCTTGCTTGACCCAGAGTGACTCAAAGGCTCAGCAGAAAGAGGACTCATAGCAGCCTCATCGCTCTTAGCAACGGTGAGCACTGCACCCCTCAAAGCCAAGGGTTAGAGTCGGGGTGATGCCCAACCTCACTGAAGTGTTAGTCTGAGAAGGCTACTTGCGGTCGCCCCCTGAGGAGCTGGGGTCCTGGGCTCCCCAATTCTGCCTTTCTCAGATCTCCACCAAGACAGACTTCTTTCTCATTACTTTTGTTGTTGTTGTTGTTGTTGTTCCTTCTACAGAGCCAACACTATCCTGAACAAGGTCACACAAGTCACACAGAACCCACATAGTGGCTTTGAGGAGTTGATGTGCCAGGCTGTGAGGAAATGGCAAATGAATATATAATGTGGGTTAGTCGACAGTGGGTTGAAACCGAAGTCTGGCTTAGCTCGGGAAGTTTCCATTTGAAGAAGAACCTGTTAGGGTTGAAGATGCCACTCAGGGTGAAGCACTTGCCTAGAAATATTTAATCCTCAGCACCTGTTAAAATAAACGACACTACAAAAATACAAAGGTAAACTAATTTAATGAAAATAAGTAACACTTTAGGGTTTTCAAACCCTGTACATTTTTCCTTCTATGGGATCCTAGACATCCGGTGAGTGAACAGGGCAGGTCTTACCAGAAATAAAAAGTGATGCTCGATATGAGCCATCCAACGAAGGGAGGGGCAGGACTAGAACTCCTCTTCCCTTAGTCTCAGGCTGCATCCAGCTTGTGGTTATTCTTGCAGTGTGAAGTTTTTAATTGACTCAAAGCCTCCTGGCTTGCAGCCCATCTTTGATCCCTTGCCAGAGCCCCTGAATCCTGCATCTCTGAGGCTGGGGCAGGGGACCATTTAGTTCAGGAAGAAATGGGATCCCAATGGTCCTGTGGAGCCTCGTGGGGGAGGCTCCTCAAACTGAGGCACTGATCCTGCAAATGACCTATCAGCACCCTAGAGGGTCTTCCCAGCTGGCTAGGTAGAGCAGGTGACTGGTGCTGAGGCAGAGTTCGGCTGCCGGAATACTTCATTGATATTTGTTGTTTTCCTTCCGACAGAATGCATTTTCTGTCACACACACCCCCCCGCCCCCATAGCCATAGTAAATCTATCTCTGCAATGGAAACAGAGCAAAGTGTCAGCATCCTCTAAGCTGCCCACAAGCTCCTCCCCTCTCTTTCCCAGGTTAATACCTGATGGCACTGCCAGGCTCTACATACACACAGCTCTAGGTGAGGTGAGCTTTTATTTACTGTTTATTGAAGTCTCAGGAGAAAGGCAGGAAGGACTTCAGCAGCCCTGATGAAGCCGGGAGGGCTGGAGCCTGCCTTTGTGTGGAACATAAAGAGCCAGTCAGGACCATTGTGGGCACAGTGGAGGGTACTCCAAGCAGTCAGCTGGGGGCCATTGTTAGGAGCTAATCTACATGTGTATTTCCCAAGAACTCGATTAGAGAAAATGAATGGACAGACACATCCCTAATTCTCCTAGCTGGAGCCCGTGTTTTCCAGCAGTTAAGCTAGTTCATAATCAGCTCTGCTTTAGCAAAAGTGGGGAGCCTGGCTTCTGAACTCCTCTTTGTTTAATTCATTGATTCATTGGGTGGATCAGAGAAAGCTCTCTCAGCTCCAACCTGTGGCTGACCTCGGGTCATAACGCCGCTGTATTCATCTTGACGGTGTTCAAAGACAGATATTTGCTGGTAGCTGTTGCGGGGAGGTATGTATGGTGGGTCCGGTGCCAAGTGGATATTATTCAGGATAGGGTCCAATTTCTGGAAGTATCCAGCATGGACTGCTTCAGCCACTGCACTCTCCAGAGAGATGGGCATCTGCAGACTGGTTTCTCTAGTCTGGAACAGGCAAAAGGTCACCAGAGACTCAAGTCCATTCTACCCCATCTCCATTAACTTTCTCTCTCAGCACTGTTGTGTGTTTGAGGTTGTTTTCTTTTTTTGCTTTGTTTTGTTTTATCACATAGCATGTGTAAAACCAATCAATCAATCACCTGCACATAGATTAGCTCTTTAGTAGATGTATTTAATTCTAGAACATTCCAACCTCTGCCATACACTATTCAGGGAACACCTTTTCTCATTAATACATGTTCAGGGAAGGTCACTTCACTCTAGCTTTAACCAAAGCAAAATAGAATTTAGGCTGTCATTAAACACATGTGCACACACACACACACACACACACACACACAAACACACACACACACACACACACACACAGAGAGAGAGAGAGAGAGAGAGAGAGAGAGAGAGAGAGAGAGAGAGAGAGATGAACAAATTCAATTGAGGATCTAAAGCATATGTGATGAGAATTATTGTTTGTTGACTCCTAAATATTACAACAGACAAATCAACAGACATATGCCTTATTCTTTGGAGTACTTTACATGGACTAACTTAGTCCCAACAATAACCCTATTGAGTAGACACTTTTTAAAAAATCCACTTTACAAGGAAGGAAGCAAAGTCACAGAGAGTGTCACTTGTTCAATGTACAGACTTTACTCCAGGTGGGATAAAAACCTGAACTCAGGAGTCTTATTCAGCTGTGAGTCTAGGACTCATGTGTACTACCTTCCTATGGGGGGAGGGTGGTGTCCTGTGGTGACTGAGAAAACTAGTAGGATAATAGTTTGGTTGGGAGTAGCCTTCTATAGACTTATGTAATATGTTTGAGTACTTGACCCCAGTTGGCCCAAGTTGTTTTAAGAGGGGGCGTGGCTTTGTGGGAGGAGGTGTGTCACTGGATCTGAGCTTTGACGGTTCAAAAGGTTCAGTGAAACTTGTAACATCACCCACAATAGTTATTGCTTTAGAGTCATGAAGAATATGTGATAAAGGGGGTTATGGAATCTTCCTCTGTGGTTAACGAGAGACACTGAGGCTGGGAAATGTGTATCAAAGCAGGCTCTGAATGCAGGATCTGCCCAGGCAAGAGGCCCCGAGATACTGCTGTGTGGAGCTGTTGAAAGTGAAGCCTGGGTTGAGCTGGAGACCGCAACATGTTTGACATGAGCTGCACTCCGGAAGTGGAACCAGTCTGAGAGGGGATGTGTTTCATAAGTAGTAAAACTGGAAGGGTAGAGCTAGCTAAACCCTTTGACAGGAGACATAGAACCACAGGCTATGCAGTTTACTCTGCTTGGCTTCAGCCTTGCTTTGAGTCAGCGTTTCCTCACTATTTCCCCATTCCTCCCATTCCTCCCTTTTAGATTAATAATGCACATTCTGTGCCATTATGTACATACTGGAAGTATATGATTTGCCTTTTGCTTCTACAAGGGTCACAATTAACTAGGCTGCCTTAACTCTCAGAAGAGACTTTGGACTTTTGAACAGTGTTAAGACTGCAAACGACTATGGGGACTTTTGAAGTTGCTCTAACTGCAATTTTGCATGGTGATATGACCAAGGTGTGAAATTAATGGTCTGAATGAGAATGACCCCCACAGGCTCACATACATGAACACTTGGTCCCCATAGTGGGACATTTGGGAAGGGTTAGTTCATGTGGGCTTGTTAGAGGAGCTGTTTTAGTGGTGGTGGGCATCTGATTCTCAGGGCTCTTGCTCTGTCTCTCATTTTTGGATTATGATGTAACATCTCAGCTGTTCTTTGTCCCACTGTCATGGACTGTCACCTTCGGAGACCATAAGCCAAATAAATGCCTTCAATTATAAGTTGCCTTGGTCATGGTGCTTTGTCACAGTGATGGAAAAGTAACTAAGACAAGAAGATAAAGCAAGAAAATTGGGAGTCAGGGAAAATGGGAATATTCTACTTTAGAGATATCTGTGAGTGAGGAAGGTGTGGTGGGCAATCTACAAGTTCTAGGCATTTTAAATGATGGCAGATCCAATTTGAAATAATAAAGTACTCTACTTAATTTTCCAAGACTATGTCTCAAGAAGTTTAGTGAATTGTCCCTGTACCTAGGCCTCAGCATCACTTCAGTAGGGTGTGACAACATATTTTTAAGCATCTAAAATATTTCTAAGTAGTTGCTTTTAGTGTCATGAGTTCTTCACCAGGGTTGAGTAACCTCATCAAAATGTTTAAAACAAGAATATTTTAAGTTTGGGTCCCTTTTTTTTTAAATCAGTCTAGAAAAGCTGTGTATACATAATGAGATAACAAGACAAGATCCAAGTCTAATCAGGAAATTCGTGAGTTTTTATATGCATGTTATGCACATAATCATGAAGGTGACAGAGTAGTTTAAGTGTGCCTATGTATTGACTGCAATTTGTCACTTGTGACCCCATGTTGGCAGTCAGAAAGTTTCAGGTTTTACAAGTTTTTCACATTTCAGATTCTTCAGTTAGAGGTATCCCTGTATTCTATCATATATTACATGACAAGCCCAGATCATTAGCTATAATAGGTGTGTGCCTCCCGGTTCAGATCAGCGAGTTTGTTAAGTGTACAGTAAGCAGAAGAACAAACATTGAGTAGTAGATAGACACAGGCAGAAGACAGCAAAATACCATCAAATCAGGAGCTCACAGCATCCGGCAGTGTCTTAATTAGGGCTTCTATTGCTGTGAAGTGACATCATGACTACAGCAACTCTTATAAAGGAAAACATTTAATATGGGCTGGATCACAGTCCAGGGGTTTAGTCCATTATCATCCTGGTGGGAAGCATGGCAGTATGCAGGAAGATGTGATGCTGGAGAGTTAGCTGAGAGATCTACATGTGGATCCACAGGTAGCGGTAGCAGGAAGAGAAAGAGACACTGGGCCTGAAACTCAAAGCCCACACCTCGTGACACACCTCCTCCAACAAGGCCACACCCACTCCAACACCACACCCACTCCAACAAGGCCTCACCCACTCCAAGGCCACACCCACTCCAACAAGGCCTCACCCACTCCAAGGCCACACCCACTCCAACAAGGCCACACCTCCTGGTAGTGCCTCTCCTTATAGGCCTATGGGAGCCATTTTCATTGCAATCATCACACAATAGAGACACTGGAGTAGCCCCCGTGAGACCCCAAACAAGTTAAAATAATCAGATCAGGGTTTACAAACATCCAGCCGAAATCAAGTAATAGTGAATATTCTTGGCCACTTTCCTGAATGTATGGCCTTTGAATGAGAGGTAAACGTGCTCCCTATATACAAGTCAACCACTCAATATTACAAACTGTGTACTCTTTATTCATATTTTCAGACAAAATTAAATTAAGGTTGGTATAAGGACATTGAAATGAATAATAACCCCATCTCATAATTGTGCCTGAATCATTATGAACCAATTAGGAGAAGAGCTTTGTGGAGGTGTTTCTGGTTCACATGGGAACCCCGCACATACAGAACAGAGAGGAGCAGAGTTCCTTTAACCTCAAAGCACAGAGCAATCTTGGCAGCTGTAGTGTGTCCCAGAGATGGTAACACCCTTATTTTCAAGCACTTCCTTTAAGCAAAAACAAGGACCACAAGTCTCTGCAGAGCATCTGGCAAGAGGCAAGAAACCTGCCCTCCTTAGCCACTTTCCATGGCTTCCCAGATGTCCCAGAACCAGGATCACTTAGAACTAATGTCTCATCCTGTCCCTGTATTTCAGAGCACACAGTGTGACAGCATGCTATGTAGAACGGATACTCTGGTGATTCTCTGGCTCTATCCTCTCACAGCTGGCACCTTCCTTTTTAGACGTGGAAACAAAATAATTTACCAAGGTGATTCAAAACACTGTAGTCAAGTTAGACTTAGGAGGAATCAGACTCACAGGCTCTACAGGAATTCTTCTGGACTAAATACCTGCTCCAGAACCCTCAGGCTCTCACTGGGACATCTCATGATTGCATGGAGGGCAAGTCTGTATTGAGTCCCCATAGTATACATCTGCCGTGCAGACACAATGACGTAATTCTTCATACTACACCCCAGTTATTTACCAACCAGATTGTTTAGGTCATGAGATTGCTTTTGTAACTTATGTAAGACCAAAGAGTGTCTATGCAATAAAAAGCAAACTCTCCTGGCAATAGGTTCCCATGGCATTAGTGTGTTAGAACCAGCACCCACTGTCCTATGAGAGCTAGAGTCAGGTTCTTTTCCAGCTCTGATGTCACATTTGTTGTCCAAAATGAGCCATAGGAGGAGCATTTTCATCTCAGAAATTGGCAAACATTCAAAATCGGGATGTCCCGCCACATGCTAGCTAGCTCCTGTCCCCCTAAAGAATGAGGTAATCACAAGATATCTATTAATATCAGTTTTAAAAATAGAACAAAAACATGATCCATTGCAAAAGAATGTTCACTTTTCTTTAAAAAATGCAGTTACATTATCTCAGAACTGGTAAATAAAAGGGAGGCATTCGGATATCCAACACAGAAACAGACCTCTGGAGGCTGCTGGGAGCAAAGCTACACTAAGATAATTCTTTGCTTGTTTTCTAATTAAACTAATTGAATTCAGAGTGTCTGGGGGAAGCACTAGAGACATTTATCTTGAGGGGATGATGATCTCGGAGCTCAGCAATCCTCTTAGAGCTCTAAGGAGGTAAATCCGAGGACGCTCGCCTGCCCGCCATCCTGCCCTCCCCGTGTCCAGCAGCCCTGGGCACACCTACGCCTGTGTTTTTGTCTTCCCTTCTCCTTTCGTGAAGCCTGTTCCACTGCCATCCCTTGATCCCTACACTCAAATGAGCATGCTCAGACTCCACGCCCCCCCCATTTCAGTCTCCATTTTCAAATCAAGAGTCTAACACATTTTATCAGTTTATCATGCTATTTTATCAGTTAAATTTGAAGACTGAAGACAGAGGCATGTCGTAGCCACACTCTGACACATTGGGTACTAGTCCATCACGAACACAAACATTCAAACATCAAGGCTGTCTTTTACTTCTTCCCTTTGTAAACGTGGAATGACACCAAGTACAAAATCTCAATCGTTTTAAGCATATAATTCATTGGCACCAACTACACTCACATTGTAGTGCAACCACTCCCACTTTCCACCTGCAGAGTTTTTCCATTTTTCCCCAATTCTGAGCCCATTTAAATAATAACAACATCCTGCTATCCTCTCAGCCCAGTGCCTAGCAATGACCATCCTACCCTCTGTCTCTATAATTTGACTACTCTAAGTACATCCTGCGGGAGGAATTATACAATATTTGTCTTCTTGTAATTGGTTTACTTCACCTTAATTTTTTTAGATGTTTAGCTGAATTGTGGTACCTATCAGAATCTACTTATTTTTGAAAAGCCAAATAGTATTCTTTCTCACTGTTTGTATATACCGCATCCTGCGCCTCTGCTCACCCACTGATGGACACTTGCGTAGCCCTCATCTTTGGACTGTTGTGAGCAATGCTGGGCATCAGTTGCTATGAGTGCATTTAGATCTTTGCTTTGAAGCATTTGATGCTCCCCAGAAGCAGAACTACTGGATCTCATAGTAACCATTGACATTTCCGAGGAGCTGCGACACTGTTTCCTTCAGCAACCGCACCACCGACTTACACTCCAGGGCAAAGGACCGCCAACTTCTTCACCATCATTTTCTTCATTAGGAGTCATCCTATCAGGTGTGAGGTGGTGTCTTACTGCAGCTTTGATATGTGCTTCCCCAGTGATCAGTAATTCTGAACACCTTTCTCATCCCTGTTGGACATTCTCGTGTGTTCTTCAGAATATGGTTTTGTTTTCAGATTTTTTTTTTTGGTTACTGTGCAAATCTGTTAATACTTTGAAAAATTATAGAGATGTATGTGTTCTTTTATATATGTTAAGTAGTAATCCCTTACCTGACACAAGTTTTGCAAATGTTTTTTTCTGTTTCCATAAAAATGTTCACTGGGCTTTTGATTTGGATTGTATTATAATACAATGTATCATAAGAGAATACTACAAGCAGTTATAGACCAACAATTGGATACCCAAGAGGATGGGGATAAATTCATAGAAATATACCCTCTACCAAGACTGAATCATGAAGAATAAACTACCTGAACAGACTAATATTAAGACAGGAGATTGGAACCAGTAATTTAAAACATGCTCCCAACAACGAAAAGCCCAGGACCAGATGACTTCCTAGGTGAATTCTGTCAATCAATTAAAGAAGAACAAATGCCAACACATTTGAAACTTAGCAAAGAAGTGGAGCCAAACAAAGGGTAAGACTTCTAAATCCTCCGCAGTTATCCTCACACCAGCCCCAGAAGGAAAGTAGAAGGTATTTATCAAAAGCATTATATACTAATATCCTTGAGAAATATGGATGAAAATCTTAAAATCCTGGCAAACCCAGTATAGCGGTATATACTACAAGTCTCATCACCATGGTCTAGTGGGATTCATCCCTGGGCTGCAAATGGTTTGACCCTTGTCAAGCAAAAAAAATGTGATAGATTACATCTGAAAGATAAAAAAGTCTAAGATCCTCTCGATGCATGTAGAAGAGCTAGCTGACCAAGTACAAAATTCCATTATTCTTTTCCCCCCATCTAATTTGGTGTAGAAACGTCTGGTTTTCTGGATTAGGTCAATTTCTATGAACCTACGTCAAATCAAAGGTTCCTGATCATTCTGCCTTTGCTCCTACAGGGATGAGCCAGTTAGAGTCTCCTCCCCCTCCCGTTGGCCTTAGTCCTTGTGGATATCACCGACATCTTGATCACGATGTTGATGGAGTCCCGTGTATCGCCTTTCCACTGCTGTTTTATTCCATCTTCACATCACTCCATCAAATGGATGTCACCTCACTCTCTCTCTCCTACAGCCTTAGCTTCAGTATCTCTGTGAGCCCATTTGCCTCTTTTCTCCAACACAGTGCAGTCTGCAGTTCTTCTAATTGTCTTCTTCCTGTTACTATTCAATGCTATCCTTGCACCGAGAAGTCAGGTAGCTGCTCGAAAAACAAAATCAAAACTGCATGTGGTAGCATACACTGGTAATCCCAGCAATGAGGAGTCCGGGGCAGGAAGATCATGATTTCAAGGTCAGCCTCAGATATAGACTCCAGATCAGTCAGGTCAATATGGTAAGACCATGCTTCAAAACAAAACTAATAATAATAATAATAATAATAATAATAATAATAATAATAAAAGACAGATCAATCTATCCTTTGATTAAGACCAATCCAAACCTTTCTACTTAGGATCAAATCAAAACTCCTGCCCTGCTGTATAAAATCCTCCCCTTTCCCAGATCTGAAACCACGTCCTTTGACCTTACCCTCTTTCCTAGAAGAGCCCTCCCTCTAATTTTTATATTTTCTTTATTGCCGTTTTATTTACTTTTTCCTATAGTATCAACCAGCCATCAAACTTGTGACCCTCACCACTTCTATGCTGGTTTGATGCCTGACTGCCACTAGAATCTAATATATGGAAATAAAGATCTCGTCAGCAGGATCTTAGCACTGGCGTTGCAGTGCTATAATTACGAGGAACTCTATTTACACATGAGGAGACTGTTAAGCAATGTATTTATTTCACACAGCTACTAATGGGACAGGTACACTCCTGTATTCAGTTATCTGGAGTTCTCTAAAATTTTATTTCTCGTATGTTCGAAAATGTCAAATGTCTTTGTTCTCCTCTCAAAGAGTCCACAGGAATCATTTGATAACTTTCCAAGGGCATTTCAGTCCATTCCTGTCTTGTCAGCATTAGTGCTGACTGGGGTTCCCTGACAGCCTTTGATGGGAGCCTTCATGAACTGAGGAGACAGGGTTTCCTTGGAGTGTGTCTGCCACCTTGTTGTAAGACCACACCATCTCTGGGGTTGCCATTGCTGTCCTCAGTGGCTCTGGCAACCCTGTGGCAGCCTATTTGGATAGTTAACTTACTTGATTTACTGTGGTTTTATGGACATTTTTTTTCCTTCTTTTTGGTCCATTTGCTTGTGTTCTCTCCTTTGACCCTTTAAGCCACGGAAGTGCTGATCCTATATGTCCTGGTGAATCTAATTAGCCTCAGATGCTTTCAATAGGGTCTCTGAGGCTGCCCAGAAGTGTCTTCATTCAAGTGGAGGAGGTCGGGCTGACTGAAGGTCCTGTGAGTTAAATGAATGATCTTTAGTGAAACGCAACTCAGAAGTCTGAGAGGTTTCAGAAATGACTTACAAAAGCAAGCAAACATCAGTTGGCAAACACACTCCATCTTTCCACAGCTCGGAAATCACATAGCCTAAGAATAATCCTGCACAAATACCAGCTTCCAAGGCTAAAAGTACTTTCAAATTAGGTAAAGAACAGAATCCATGGATTTGTAATATTGTTCTATTTGGGTTTTTTCTTTTTCTCTTTGTTTGTTTCTTTCCTTGTTTCTTCCCCCACCTCTCTCTCGCTCTCCCTCTCTCTCTCATTGTTGTGTTTGTTCTTTGTTTGTTTTTCAAAATAGGCTTTCTCTGTGGAGCCCTGGCTGCCCTGGAGTTGATTTATAGACCAGGCTGGACTCTCACAGAGATCCACCTGCCTCTGCCTCTCGAGGGCTGGGATCAAAAGGGTGTGTCACCACGCCTGGCTGTGTGATTCTACATTTTTATAACACTATTCAGGCTTTAGTTTTGTAGCCTCTCCAAAGTACTATTTATCAGTGAAGAAAAAAACCTGTCAATGATTCTATTTGCCCATAGGTACTCAAAACAGAAATGAGGGCTTGGAAGACAGCTCAGTTGGTAAAACACTTGCCATGCAAGCACAAGTATCAGAGTTTAGTCCCCCAAATTCACATTAAAAAAAAAAAGCAATATTCTGGTATACATTTGTAATTCTATCACCAGGGACTCTCGGAGCTTGTTGGGCAGACAGTCTAGTCAGTTAGAGAGGTTTAGCCTCTAAATGACATTAACAAGACATTGAAGTAGATGGAGTCATGAGGAATGATTCGAATATCCTCTGGCCTCCACATGCAAGCCCACACATGTACACATGAATACACATGGAAGAGCTGACAGCAGGAATTCACCCACATTCTTAGTACCCACAATAGCCATACTTTACAGGGACATGAGTGTTCCCCGTTGTAAAATGCCACATATGCATATGGTAGAACATTACCCAATCTTTAAAAGTGAGGTACAACCTTTTGACCCCCATGATGAAAGGCAAGAACCGACTCCTGCAAGCTGTCTTCAGACCTCCCGTGCATGCCCACACACATACATGCACACGAAAGAAATACTAAATCTATAAACATACAAAGAAAGAGGAACTATCCCACACCGTGGACATACTTGGAAGATGGCACGGTGAGACAAGGACCTGTTTCAAAACACAGGTACTGCACTAGTCTGCCCGAGTGAAGTACTGTAAGGAGTCAAGTTTATAGAAGCAAGCTGGGTGTGTGGCCTAAGCCTGTAAGGCTAGCACGGCTGGGCGGCGATGATGCATGCCTTTAATCCCAACATGTGGGAGGCAGAGACAAGCAGATCAATGAGCATTTGAGGCCAGCCTGCTCTATAGAGGAGTTCCAGGACAGCAAGGGCTACACAGAGAAACCCTGTGTAGTAGGTTTGGTCTAATGCTGCTTGTATTCTACCCCAAAGACTAGAGAGTCTGCACATAAGACACTGAATGATTCTGCCCCCCAGTTAGTTGTGATTGGTAAATTAAGATGCCAACAGCCAATAGCTGGGTAAAAGAGACATAGGTAGGGTTGAGGGGTTTGGGGACTTGGGTGGGAGAGATCTATGCGGAGGGAAGGAAGAGGAAGAAGCAGATGGAATAAAGGGAGAATGTGCAGGAGAGAAAAAAGGAGAAGTGGCCATGGATTAGCTGAGCCATAAAAATGTGACCCCGAGGGCTGCCCAATTGGAGCCAGGAGCAGCCCAGATAAAATATAGTAAGTAATAACTTGGGTTATGGATAGGAAGGTAGATTCTACCAGCATGGAGGGTGGACAGCTGCCCAGCTATTGTGCTGCTTAAGGCTTATTGTAAAATAGAAAGACTGTGAGTGTGTCTTTCATCTGGGAACTCAACAACCAAAGGCAGGATAGAAACCCTGGGCCAGAATTTTTAATAATTTCTACTATAACTCTGTATCGAGAAAAACAAAAGCAACAACAAAGCGTTTTGACATTTATTATATTTTTCTAGTGTGTACGAGTGTGGGTGTACATATGGTTCAGTTTCACCTTCCATGTGGGTTTGGGGTTTGGGGAGTGTAGAACTCGTATCATTAGGCTTGGTGGCAACCATCCTTACCCCCTGAGCTGTTTTGCCGACTGTATTTCTTTTTTAATTCTTGAGAAAAATGTAGAGTTTAATGAGAGTAACATTTGTATATTAGTCAATGCTTTCTTGTTGTGGGGTCCCGGGGATTGGAAACCGGGATTTTGCGTGTCTGAGGTATGCATGCTGCCACTGAAACACACCATCAACACTTTGTGCAGTGCTTCAACTCTCACACAGAAGCCCTACAATCAAACGTCAGCCTAGGAAGCAGTGTTCATTTCTGGATACCTGGGTGGAGGGGGAACAAGAGTCTTAAGTACATAGAATCCCAAACTTCACTTTATCTTTTGGTTTCAGCCGCTGGTAAGAGTAGAGGAGCTCACTCCGTCCCCAGCATTCAACTATGAAGTATGAAACAAACAGAACAATTTTAAGGATATAAGAAAACTGAAACCATTAGAAGCTTTGCAGGCCTACCACTTAGGCACAACATCAGTGTTTTTCTAGTACATATACTCATTCTGCCCACGAATTTACCTAGAAAGTTTCTTGCGTTTTGTGCCTTTAAAGCAGATTTCAGTCTTCATTGCAAGGCCCATTAGTTGGAATTCTGCATTTGTGAAGGGTTCTAGTTTAGTATATGAGTCTTTTACATAACCCTGACAGATCTTTCACCTAAGTAGTTGTACTATTATATTATGTTCTCTTCAAATAACATGCATTCATCCTGACTGCCCTGTACTTTCGCCAACACTTGGTGAAGTCAGTCTTTCTGTTAACCCATGAGCAGGTCTTTTGTGATATGTTATTTTAGGACTGATGCCAATTTTTGTTTCCCTAATGTTTGGCTGGGCACAT
This sequence comes from Mus minutoides, assembly GCA_902729485.2. Classification (NCBI taxonomy): domain Eukaryota; kingdom Metazoa; phylum Chordata; class Mammalia; order Rodentia; family Muridae; genus Mus; species Mus minutoides. The sequence continues at coordinate 1,414,922 of LR749656.1, forward strand.
GTTTATAGGCTTGGTCATTTGCATATTATTATTTATTATTTACTGAATGTTTGCTGAGCTTTTGCTTTTGTTTTCAATTTTTGAGTTGTAAGTGTTCTTATACACACACCTGTGTGTGTATACATGCTTCCTGCATCCAAGTCCTTTGTCAGATATGCGCTTTGCTAATATTTTCTCCAACCTAGAATTCATGTACCTACTTTAATGATGTCTCTTGATGAGTAGAAGTCTTACATTTTCATAATGTCTAGTGATCAATAAGCTTTGCTTATCTTAAAATTACAAGGATTTTCTCTGTTATATTCTAAAAGTTTTGCAAACTTGGCTTTAGGCTTAGGTCTAATCCACATTAAATTAAAATTTTTACTATAGTATGAGTTAAGAGTCTAGATTTAATGTATTTCTGCACATTTAATGTGTTCATGGATTACATTGGTACGACCATCAAAACTCATTTGGTTGGGAATAATTCAATAGTTTACGGTCCTTAGTGATAGGAAAGGCATGGAATATGATGGTGTTGGCACAGGGAGGCCCCATGGTAATGGAATAATTCTGTATCTCGATTGTAGTGATAGTTACACAAACCTATACGTGTAATAAGATGATAGTAAACTAATTGCACACATCAGACCAATGTCAACTTCCTGATTTTGCATTATAAAGTAATTATAAAAAATGAAATTATTCAAGGGAGCTGAAGGAAATACCTCTCAGAACTATCTTTGTAGAAGTCTGGGGACTCAGTGGATATGTAAGTGCAGGTCTATTTTGGGCTCTAGAGCTGTTTCAGTGATTGGTCTGCATCAGTACCACATTGCCATGGTTACTGAAGCATCAAGAAAACCTCAAGCAAGCAGATGTTTCAATCTTTTTTTTTTTTTTTTTTTTTTTTTTTTGAGATTTATTCGGTATCTCTAACTTCCTTTGCCTTTCTAGTGAAATTTTAGGAGCAGCCCATCCTTCCTCTGCATGACGTTATGGCTGGGATCTCACCGACTCAGTACTACAGAGGATGTGGACCAGGATGCATTCAGTCTTGTGATCCATGGGTATGCTTCAGTTTTCAGTGTACAGGTTTTCCACATCCATTGGTGAATTTATTGCTAAGAACTGTGTTCACTAATGCTACTGAGAATATAATCATTTCAAATTTCATTAAAAAAATATTGTTTATTTATTATTATTATTATTTATATGAGTACACTGTAGCTGTCTTCAGACACACACCAGAAGAGAGCATCAGACCCCATTACAGATGGTTGTAAGCCACCATGTGGTTGTTGGGAATCAAACTCAGGACCTTTCGGAAGAGCAGTCAGTGCTCCTAACTGCTGAGCCATCTCTCCAGTCCTCAAATTTCATTTTTTTTAAAACAGGAGGGAAAGGTCTCACTAGGTAATCCTGAGCTGGCCAGGAACTCTCTGTGTAGACCAGGTAGACTCACAGAGATCATGCTCACAGAGATCCATCTGTCTGTCTCTGCATCTTGAAGGTTAGGATCGAAGGCAAGTGTATCACACCTTATCCTGGCCCTCTGTTTTTGTCAGAGTTCTCTAGAATATATAAATAAATAAATATATGATTCATTTATAATTTATTAAGTGAGCTTTAAAATAATCAAATGGCCAAATTATACCAGAGGTGCTGAGTATCAGACTAGTCCCAGAATAGCTGTCTCTTAGTGGAGGGGACTACTGGCACTCACTCAGCCCACAAGGTGGGTGTTTAATAGTTATAATCTGGCCCCAGAAACCCAGTGGGCCCCTGGATAGCTGCTGGCCCCTGTTCCAAGGTGAAAGCTTAGAGATACTGGCTTTACAGTCAGTGAAGGATTGGTGGTGGTGGCAATGGCAAGAGAGAAGGGCAAGGCAGTGAAGGCAAGAGTAAACTTCCTCCTGAGATACCCTCTGTATCTGGGCTCCTACTAGAAGGTGCCATCCAGAGTCCGAGCCAGGCTGAGGGAGTCTGTCTATAATCTTGGGAGCAGGGACAAGTGATGCCTGGATCAAGTTTGCTCGGTAGCCTAGCTCAACTGGTAAGTTCTGGATTCAAAGGAGAGACCCTGGCTCAATATATCTATTGGGCATCTAGTTTCCACAAGCATCTGGCACATGCATGTGAATATGCATATACACGGGCACACATAATACATATACAAATTCAAAAAATTGCATTTGAGTTGCTGATTTGAGTTTCATAATAAGCTGTTAAATTAATTTTGGTGTGGTAATAGGAGAGAACTTCCAACAAGTTCTGAAATGGTGATCTGTCATTTTATATTCTGTGTTTGTGTAAAATGGAGTATTGGATATTGATGATTACAAAATTTTTTGAAACAGTCTTTGTTTCTTGAGACAGGGTCTCATGTAGCCCGGGCTATCTCAAGCTCACTCTGTAGTCAAGATTGGCCTTCAATTCATGGTCACCCTGCCTCCACCTCCCATGTGGAGGGATTATAGACATGTGTCACCTCATTCAACCTAAAAATCAACTTATTGATCGACTCTAAAAAGTGTTGAAAATGTGTCCTACAGTATCAAGTAGTCAGCAAAGAACTAAAAATTTTATGTACAAATAAATAAGTATACCCATCTTCTTAGAATACACATTTACTTTTATTTTAATAAATGCTAAAATTATTTGTAAAGTTGTTTCAATTTCTATGACTTGTCAGTGAATATTCACATATATACACCAGAGTGTGTGAAAATTTCTCAAGTGAAAGGGGTCACTAGAAAATGTTTGAGAATTTCCGACCTAATATACACATCCTCCCTGCCCCAACCCATATTCTCAGGAGTTGGTGTTAACTGAGATAGTGTGATCTGGCACGATATACTAGGGTAGCTGTTCTCAACCTGTAGGTCTCAATCCTTTCACAGGGGTCGCCTTAGACCACCAGAAAACACAGATATTTATATTACAATCCATAACACTAGAAAAATTACAGTTAGGAAATAACAAAGAAAATAATTTTGTGGCTGGGGGGGGGTCACTCCCATGTGAGGAACTGTATTAAAGGGTCTCAGGTAGGACCTAGCTTAAGGAAGTTGATCACTGTGCATTTCTTGTTCCTGGATGCTACTCTACCCTCTATCCTTCCTGCCATGGGGTTCTGCCCAATCCCATACAGCCAAGCAACCATGGACTGGACCTGCTGAACCATGACCCCAAATAAATCTTTCTTCCATTTGTGATGTGTATGTCAGATATTTGGTTGCAAAAACACAAAATGACTTGCACAGTATCTGAAAGCCAGTTTTAAGGGAAAAAAATCATGGATATCAAGGATGCTGGAAGTAAAAAGCAATGTGACATCTGGTACCAGGCAAGCAGCCTTTCCTCTGGGGGTAACGTATCCCGCTGATGGTTGGACATCGTGAGACCCTGCTCGCTAAGGAAGAAAGCTAGAGAGGAAATGCTTTTGTTTGAATCTTCCTGGCTGTCCCAAAGATCTTTAACCAGATGGTCCCACATCATAACTTATGGCTGATATTTCTTAATTATTTGTGGCTATAACTAAAGGGAAACTTGTTCCGTGGTGCGTGGGCTGGCTAGCACCATGTCTGGGACATCAGGATCGACCGAATTATTGTCTACATGCCGGTAGACAGCCTCATCATCGTGGTTTCCCTAGTTATATTTGCTAAGTTATAATGCGTGCTGGTCATGCCCACCCCCAGGAACCCCGTCTTCCTGAAGGCAGCCTGCCCCTCTCACATCACAGAACACTTCTGCTCTGCTGACTGCTTGATTTCTGTGAAGGTGGCTTGTGCCTTTTCTTTAATGGTATCCAAGTCCATGTTTTGGAGGTTCTGCAACTGCCCAAGGATAGAATCCTTCTCCTCTTCCTCATCTTGGTCTTCATCCACCATCTTTCGGAGATCTTCTGGCAAATCCACATCGTCCCCGGCCAGTTGGATTTGTGTCTCGTCCATTTCACTCTATGTGAAAAAAACATAAGAAAAACCACATAGAGAGAGATATATAGCTCTGATACTGACTGACTGGTTAAGTGGCTGAGTGAAATGTAGCATGAAAGTTAAGGACGTGCTTGGCTGTTGTGAGGTGGCCCTGACCCTGGAGGCAGCGGCAGACACTGCAGCTCTGGGGTGGGAGATTCCCCCCTCTCTCTATGCATCTTGGGCTGACCAGAACCTTCTAGCCCAAATGTTTCCCAACTTTGTTCCCAGAAGCAGCAGCACTGACTTTATCTGGGAGGCTATTACAAATAGAAATTCTGCCCAGACCTACTGGATCAGAAACCCTGGTAATGGAACCCTTAAATGGAGGTCCAGAAGCCATCTCCCCCTCTCTCTCTCCCTCTCCCTCCCCTGTTTTTTGTATGTGGGTGTTTGTCTGAATGTATATCTTTGGATCGTGTGCTTGCACACAGTAGCTGAGACTGGAGTTAGAGATGTTTTGAGTCACCATGTGACCTCCACAAGCACAAGCAAGCCTGGTGCCCATGGGAGTCAGAAGAGGACAGTGGATGCCCTGGATCTGCAGTTACAGACTCCACCATGTGAGCTACCACGTGGGTGCTTGGAACTGAACACAGCAAGTGTTCTCAGAGAACGGCCAGTGTTGTCTACCATAGAGCCATCTCTCCAGCCCCAGAGGCCCTCTCTTGATGTGCACAGAAGCTAAGCTCATCCCAGCTCCTTCCAGAGAAGCATTATAAATTCTGCAGAGCCTATCAGCTCCATGCTATGACTTGTGGGACCCCACTCCAGGAGGTGGCATTTGAGTGGACAGTGACCACTTATGACTCCATTCTTTCAGTTTGCACATTTTAGTGGCAACCCCTGCTTAACAATTGCTCCTTCCTTTCCTTCTGCTACACTGGGCTCCCCTCGGGGACGCAGAATCACATCTAACCTGACCTTGGCCCCTAGTGCCTGGAGATTAGTGTGGCATGCAGCCCATGTGTGTTATAGGTGAGGGTCCTCATTGGCACTCTGTATGATTGGATCCATTGCCATGTTACATGGATGTAGAAGGATTTCCAAGTGTGCCTGGTTTCCTGCCTGTATGCTATAGAGCTCTTAGTAATTGAAGAAAAAAAGCTAAGGAATAAAGGCCCCCTGAGAAAGGCTCGTAGTAGCTGATGTCCGAGACTGCTGCTACCAAAACTCATGAACTCGCGGATGGCCATTAGTTTGAATCAGGTCACACTGATTTATATCTGTGGAGACCCTTAGTAAAGTCAGTACCTAAGGGAGATGGGAATACCCCTCATCTGGGGGTCTAGCAGAAACGATCAGAGACCGGTTGTCCCAAAGTCTGGGAGCTATGTCAGAATAATGCATGCACTCTTCTTTCTCCATCTCTAAATGGACTTAGTGGGATGAGTTGGCTGAAGTCTTCCTGGAGCTCTGACGGTCAAGAGAGCTTTTGGGGATGTGGGGATGGACAACTTTTCCCTGGAACCTCAGTTATCTAGTTCCAAGTAGAGTGACAGTGAGTCTGGATGTAGAATGAGCTTAGGGGGCAGGAACTTAAAGCTTTTGGGGGGAGATGGTCCTCTTACTGACCCTCTCTATAGACCTCTAACTCAGCCTCTGCAGCCCAGGCAAGCCTGCACTTGGCAGGTGACTTGGCCCCTCCTGGTGCTTAACAGATTAATTAGTTCCTACTCAAAGCATTGTGAGAGTAATTAGTTAATCCCCAGGGGCTCCCAGGCAATCTTGCATTTCCATTTGTTTTTATTTACCTATCCTAATGGGCTGCTCTCCTATAAGATTATCCTTTGTGTATTTCTGATGAAGGAGTTGGGGGTAAAAGACTTCATCCTGTTCTCTTTGAGTTCCTACATCCCCCCCCCCCAACCAAATGCAAATGATGGAAAAGAAAAATCCTGGGGTGTGTGATCCAGCCCCCTCCCCTCTATGCTTTGGGAGTAAAATCTCTGCACTCATCATCAAATAGAACCCTGGACAGAATGCCTCTGTACAGAGTGGCACTGGGACAAAGATGAAGTCAGTCTTCTTGAGAGTGACCACTGTGGGCCTAGAGGTCCAGGTATTAGAAGTCAACGCTGGGGGGGTGGGGTGGGAGGTTTGTGTGCGCATATGCCAGCCAGCTCATGCTGTGAAACACCAGACCTATTCTCCTTACAAGGGACAGGATCGTCCAGATCCGACTCCCTGGACCACCTTAGCACAAAGCATTCCTTTTATCATTCTGGGTATCCAAGAGACTGTCTTAATGGCTTCCTCAATTCTCTACCTTGTCCAGGGAAGCTGGAACATTGGGATCCCCCTGGGAAATGCCATCTTAGATGATTCTGCCTTCTTGAAGCTGAGAGTGGCTAAGCACACACCTGTTTGATGTGAGGGAGATCTGGTGACATACCAAACAGCTGGTTGGGTAGACGCTTCCTGACTTACGACATCATTACCTTCAGTAGTTAATTCTTGCTACAGGCTACTTTCCCCAGTCCTGGTTCTGAGGGAGGAGATGCTTGGAAAAGGTGTTGCAGGAAGGAGGGTGGCTGCCTTTGCTGCTGCCCCTGCTGCTCTTCAGGAGGCCTTGGCACACCCAGAATGTAGAAGAGCCCTGGCTTGGTCGTTTCCCACAGAGGCCCTCAGTTCTCAGTGTTGGTTGGAAGTGGGAAGTTATCTGAGTTTCTAGGAAGCAGCTGTGCATGCATGGTTCTTCCTTCCTCGTAGGAACCTCAGAAGCTGGGAGGGAATCTATTTAAGCTTCTCATTTTCAACTGAGGAAAATGAGGTCCTATAAGGCAGATGCTTGCAAAAGCATCGTTTCCCATGGGCGTGGTGGCTTATGCCTATAAGTCTAGCACTTAGAAGGCTGAGACTACAGGATTTCCAAAGTTTGAGGCCAACCTTAAGTACACAGAAAGTACTAGACCAGTGACACAGGTCACCCCTTATTGGGAATGCCACTTTTGTTATTGTTGTTGTTAATCCTGCAGGACAATAGGTCTGCAGGATCAGGTCAGTGTATGATCCCACTATACTATACACAGGCTGTGTGATCTTGGTAAATTACTCTGCCTCTCTGAGTTGGCATGCTGACAGGGCAGTTGAAAGCTTAAAAGAAAGAGGGGTGGGGGGAGAGAGATGGTATGGCCGAGGAAGCCCTGTCTCTTTGTGTCTCAAGCTGCCTTGTCCCTTAGGACATTCAGTCCACTGCTCTTTGGGGGGGGGGNGGGGGGGGGAAGGGAAGCAAGGGGAGGAGACTTCACTTGAAGCAGCTGCTGGAGACAAGCTGGCTCTGTGTCTCAGGCCCTGCAGAAGCCCCAAGGACCTCTAATCCTAAAAAGACTGCTGAAGGAGCCTTGAGCCATCTTTAGAATTATGTAAATATTTTGAATGAAGCATGTTCTAAATTAAATTCTAGTGGCATTTACGATATGACATATTTAAAGATGGCTGTATTGAGAGACTTTCATAATGAGCAGCACCCTTTATGGGGCAGACAAACGCCAGGTGTAACTAAGTCTCGCGGCTCAGCAGGGGGACAGCATGCTCTCCAGTGACTGACCCAGATTGACAATTCTGCTAATAGGATTGGGGCACACTGTGGAACTCTTTTTCTCTTATTAATTTGGCTTGACTTACATATACATTTTGAATCGGTTGGGGACAGGGCTCAGTTACTTTTTTAGAAAGAATCTTGTGGCTTTATTTAAAACATCTCACTTACTGGATTAGAACATATACTGCATTTTAATTATAATATAAAGTAGCTTTTTTTTTTTTGTACACAACACTGTAATGTCCAATCCAGCTCTGTTCTTTGAATGAAAATGTACTTGAATATACTTCTTATAACAGGTTCTTTCTGTTGTTTCTGGTATGTTGCTTTTTGGGTATAGGGTATTATTCTTTTTCTGTTTTCCCAATAACCATTCAATCAACAGTAATATTCATTCTCTCTCTCTCTCTCTCTCTCTCTCTCTCTCTCTCTCTGTGTGTGTCATGTGTGCTTGTGTGTGTGTTCATGTGTATACATGTGTGAGTATACATGTGTGTCTGTGTCCTCAACTTCTATGTGTCCTGCTAGGCACTGGGACAAAGATGAAGTCAGTCTTCTTGAGAAGTGTGTGGCAGCTGTGAATACTTAGGGTCCTAAGATGACATAGGGCGGTGGTTCTCAACCTTCCTAGTGCTGCCACCCTTTAATTCAGTTACTTGTGACCCCTAACTGTAACATTATTTTTGTTACTACTGCATAACTGTAATTTTATGAATTATTGTGAATTACATTATGAATCATAATGTAAATATCTGTGTTTTCTGATGGTCTTGGGTGACCCCCTATAGAGGGTCATTCAATCTCCCAAGGGGTCCCGACCCAGAGGTTGAGAACCAATGATATACACCGGATCAGGTGAACCCAGAGGAAGTGACCTAATCCAGCCTTCAGCTGGAGAGGGAGCCATGGAGAGTTGCAGAAGAGGCAACACTAAACCAGCAATCTCCTCTAAAGGAAAGGGAGTGTGGAAATCGGGGTGTAGGGACAATGTGGGGTGAGGGTCTAGGGAGCATGGAGCAACCTGCAGTGAAGTCAGGAAGTCAGAAGCCACAAAGCCACGGCAGAACATGCAGGTCACACAGCCATGGCTGGGATTTCTTTTCAAAGCCATAGTTAGCCTTTGGGGGGAAACTCAAACAGACAGGGGAAGAACAAGAACAGATCTACATTTTGGAAACCTCTGACTCCAGTCCCAAGCCTCAGAGCCGCTGTTCTGACAGAGATGGAAAGAACGGAAGCTTGCACCGAGGACAAGCTGAGAGGATCCACAAGGTGAATAAAGGTGGCTGGGTGATTGCGGCTAGAACAAACAGAAGAGGTGAGTGTATTTCTCATGTGCCAACCTGGCTGTGGGTGGCCATGACAGCCACCAGTGCAGCCTGGGTAGGAGCAAGTGTGTGGGGTAAGGAGTAAGGCATTTGGGGTGAGCTTGTTCTCCCAGTGAGGTGATTGGGTAGTGACGTTTCGGGAGAAGATGGAAACTGGAGTTGAGCGTCACCAACAGAAAACAACAGCCAGATGTAGCCACCCAGCAGGAATGTACAGACTTGAGTGTCAAGGGAGATGGCCAAGGGGACATGCTGGGGCACTCTAGAAAATGGGGATGGATGGGGAAATGTAATTCTATAAAGAAAAACAAATAGAGCCGGTGGTAAGTCCCAGCAGAAGGAGAAGGGTAAACAGAGAAGGAACTGCGTGGGTGAAGTGACCACTGACACTAAGAAAACAAGGGGCTTGGACAGGAAGAAGTGTGTGGATAGACCGTTGACATTCTAAAACAGTGGTTCTCAACCTGTGGGTCTCGACCCCCCACACCAGGGTCGCAAGTCACACACCCTGCACACCAGATAATTTGCATTACAATTCATAACAGCAGAATTACAGTTATGAAGTAGCAGTCTCATGGCTGGGGGTGGGGGTGGGGGTGGTCACCACACCATGAGGAACTGTACAAAAGGGCCGCAGCATTAGGAAGGTTGAGAGCCACAGTGCGAAAGGAAGATGGAACCTGGAGGCAGGAGCCAGGCCAGCCAAGGTGTGCTCAGGTGAAAAACACTGCTTGATTGCTTCAGTTGGGATGGAGGTGATTCCCCCAACGGGAGTCTGCAGAAGGGAAACTGTGAAGATGCAGAGCGAGGGGCAGCAGCTGACTGATAGAGATGATCCCACCTCGCACGGGTGTGGGTGATGCTAGGCCTCGTAAACACTCCAATGGGCTGTAACTGAAAACCAGAGGAACCCAACTCCCCAAGGTGGAGAGTGTGATGTACATGTACATTCCATCCCATAGACGTATATCGACATAGCCATCCCATAGACATGTATCTACAATAGCCATCCCCTGGAGTGCTGTAGCATGATTTCTGCATTCATCTGACAACTTCTCTAACTACCACAATTAGCAATGGCCATCCAAAAGCCTAGGTTCTGCATTGTTAAGAGTCATTTTTGGCCGGGCAGTGGTGGTGCACACCTTTAATCCCAGCGCTCAGGAGACAGAGACAGGCGGATTTCTGAGTTCAAGGCCAGTCACCATGGTCTACAGAGTGAGTTCCAGGACAGCCAGGGCAACACAGAGAAACCCTGTCTTGAAAAACCAAAAAAAAAAAAAAAAAAAANAAGAAAGAAAGAAAGAAAGAAAGAAAGAGGGTCCCTTTTATTTTTTCCAGTTGGTAATAAGAGAGTGAAACTCTCTTGCCTAGGAAACACCAGCCAAGTAAACTTCTTTAGAAAGTACAGTTCTAATTCCTAAATGTGACACAGCTGTCCTCATTAAACCTGACAGCTCCTGGGAAGGCATTTTTCTCAGATCTGCTCCCTGTTTGGCTTTGGCCAAGGGAAAAGGTCTAAATTGACTCCTGTGGTTATGTAACCACAGTGGTGGCGACCGAAGGGTGTTGTGAAAGAAGAGACTAGCATCCTTGTTAGTGAAAGGGTGTGTTGAACTTGTCCAGTTTCCTAAAGACTGCTATCACTCTGCTCTGACTGCCCGCCTTCTGCATGCGTCATCAGATAACAGGGCTGCTCATGCTACAGATGCCGTGTGGACGGAGTGACGGTTAGGTGCTCACCAGAGTCCAGGTGAAGTGCATTCTCTGACCAGGGCCATTTTCTTAGTTAGCCCACCTGTTCAGTTCTCATGTCTAGCATTGTGGAGGAGACTGACAGTTTAGAGAGGGCATGAGGAGATCGGGGCACTGAAAGATCCTGAATGAAGAGTAAGTGTCCCTGTTGTCCCAGGAGGCTTTGCAACCTTTCACAAACCTCTCCATTTACGTGCTTTTCATGATTATGTATGCAGTCTGTACCTATAGTGTATTCTTCCCTAGATGCAAAAAAGTAAAAAGTAAAACGTCTTCCGGCACTGATACCAGGGAGCTGAAATGTGGTGGTCATCCTGGAACCTAGATCCATTCTAGGAAGAGAATTTAGCAATGATGGAATGGGGGTAGCCCATGGTGGTATGCGCTTCAGATGACCTTGTGTGGGAAGCATGTCCTGACTATGGTCCCAGGGGCCTTGGGCATTCTCTATCACAGTCAGTGACTGTGAGGCAGGGGGCAGGAAAGTGACACCTTCTTCCAGTCCAGGGTCTCTGACTACTACAAGACTCCAGCTCGGAAGACTGTGGTATTCTGAGAACACGGCAAAGGTTCCGATGGGAAGGGAGGGCTCTATGGCACAGTCCGAGGAAGGCTGAAGATTCGCCTGTAATGTGGCAAACCCAGCAGAGCTGCCACAGGTAGGCTGGCGACAATACTGGGACAAAAGCACGGCCTTGGGAACACCCTACTTCATTCCCCCAAACCCTCCCCGCCCCGCCCCATCTTTTCTTTCAGGTTGATACTCCAGTTCTGTCAGCTTATCTCCAAGTATTGTCATTAAAGAGCCATACCGCCCCAGCTGTTTAAAAACAGACTCCCTCTTAGTATTCCACAGGAAGATTTAAAATGCACACCTTCACCCTCAACAGAAAAACGATGTGTGTTTAAAGGGTAGACTGTCATCCAGACAAGTGTTTTACAGAGTCCTAATGCTGTTACCAGCCCATAGGGCGGGCTCTGGGACAGGGAGAGCCCTTCAGATGACTACCACCAGGGGGCGCCTGGCATTGGTGATCACCCATGCAGGCAGCCTCTGCGGGTGAGCTCCATGGTCAAGTCTGCAGGTGGCACCACCCAGAGCTGCTCTTTTTAGGGGGAGCTTGGAGCCTCTGTCCCGTTGCGATCTCCAGAGCTGCTTTTGACTCTTGTGGGCTCTTGTGACTATTGCTCCCTGAACCTCATCAGTGAGGGGGAAAGGGGACTTGTAACTCAGAAGGCAGAGGAGGTGCCCAAGGGTGCCGCTCAATGGCAAACACGAGGTACCACACATTGAGGCTGGGAAAGTAAGTTGCCTCTGGTGCTATACAGACTAAGGCGAATATGATTCATTTGATTCTTTCTTTCTTTCTTTCTTTCTTTCTTTCTTTCTTTCTTTCTTTTCAGTTTCTATTAATTCTATTACTGTTTTCATAGAGAACTGTGCTGGATTCCAATTCCACAGATTTTACAGAAAGCAGGCAATCCTGTCATAAGCAGCAGGGTTTTCCGTGTTTCTCACACCACTGGGAAATTCTTAAAACACTCTATAGATTCAATCTTACAAACTGCAACCATCACTGAGAAACACTACAGGGAGGCTCCCAGCTGAAAGGCAACTGGCCAAAGAACTGTGGCTGTACGGTGTTCTTGAGTGGAACTCTCATCTGTGTACTTGGAGCTTAGGCATCCCGGGAGGTCCCTGCAAACCGTCAAGAAGGCAGAGGACCCTCTGGTGTTTGTGGGAGTGGGACGGACTCAGTGCCTTGTCCCTAAAAGAGGCAGGCAGTAGGGCAGTGTGGTAAAGCACTCAACACATAAGCAGGAGTACCTGAGTTCAGCCCCCTGGGGCTCGTGTAAAGTTGGATGCAGTCGTGTTGCGCCTTGTAACCAGTGAGAAGGGAGGTGGAGACAGGGCAATTTCTACAGCCTCACAAGCTCCACAAGCTAGCCTGGGATAGGCAGAGATAAACAAGACACCATCTCAAACAAGCGGAGATGGTAACCAACAAGACTGTTACCTTCTAACCTCCACACAATCTCATGGCACAGAGTTACACACACATGTGCACACACTGGAAGATGAAACAATTGTTTCCAAGCCTTGTGTGTTGGAGGCAGCTTTAGCAGGAAGGGCTTGTGGGCATGGTAAGCCACACAATAAAAACTACTGGACTCTGCTGTGACTTTCCCAATTGTTCCTTCATCTCATTTCCTTCACCCTCTGCCACTAGCTGGCTTGGGCAAGCAGCTGCCAACGTGGTTTGGGTGGCCGCCATTTTTCAAAGAGTATGCACAGAAGTTGAACGTTTCATGAAGTGAACTCATTTTTTTTTTTGTATCATTTCTAATGGAGATCTCTGGTTCCAAAGGACAGCTTGGGGGCAGGAACTGGGCTTGTTGGTTCTTTGAAGAGAATCTAGAGTCTAGAGTTCAGTCGATGCTGCCCCACCCGAGTCTGGAAATGAACAAGAATAATAAGCTCGCCACTAGAGAAGGGGATGAGCAAAGGCCGAGCGCTTTGGTTCGGTTCAGGGGCCTGAGTTGTCGCACTGTCGCAATGATGACGGACATGGATGTGCTTACCTTGAGTCTCCTAGACCCCTGAGTGTCTCTATCAGGAAATAAGACGGTTTTGTGGTTGCCGATCACCACGCCCACCCCCAGTGAGATCCTGCCGCTTGCCAGGTGCTGTACTACGTCTTCTGCTTTGTCTCCAGCAAAGCGTCATCAGATAGAGTTAGGCCTCACTGTCCTCCTTTCATATAGGAGGACACTGAGGCTCTCAGAAGTTGCACCATGTCCCTGGAAGAGCCAGGCTTGAGACCTCCCTTTCCTTAGAGCCTCAGATGATGGCAGACACGAAGCCTTCCAAAACCCAACCTCTGTGCATGTGTGGATGCACGTGTGGATGATGAGTGTGTGTGTGTGTGTGTGTGTGAGAGAGAGAGAGAGAGAGAGAGAGAGAGAGAGAGAGAGAGAGAGAGAGAGAGACTGTGAGTGTGTCTGTCTGTGTGTGATGTGGTATGTGTGTCTCTGGGTATGTGTGTCTCTGTGTGTATATACATGTGTCTGTATATGTCTGTCTGTGTGTGTCTATGTGTATGTCTCTGTGAGTATATTGTGTGTAGGGGGCATGTCTCTGTGTGTGTGATGTATATGTGTGTGTGGTGTAGTATGTGTGTTCCTGTGTCTCTCTGTGTGTATGCATGTGTCTGTGTATGTCTTTCTGTGCGTGCGCGCGCGTCTGAATTGTATGTCTATGTGTGTTGTGTGTAGGGGGTGTGTCTGTCTGTTTGTGTGGTGTCTGTGTGTGTGTCCCTGTGTATGTGTGCATCTGTCATCTGTGTGTGTATGCATCTCTCTCTCTCTCTCTCTCTCTCTCTCTCTCTCTCTCTCTCTCCCATCTGCTCCATCCTAAGCAATATTTCTGCTGCTTTAATCCAGCCCAGGGAGGGACACTGCTGAGAACTTCTATTTAGCATTGTATTTCAGACACAGGCTGCCTGCACAGGGTAGGACACACTCAGCCCAGAGAATCTCAGGAAATTCTGATGATGAGAGTGGAAGGGGAGGGGTTTGAGGTTGGAAAGGGAGGAGTTTGAAGGGGAGGGGGAGGGTTTTAGGTTGGAAGGGGAGCGGTCTTTCAGTTCCCTCCTTTTAAAAATGCAAGGACAGTGGAGAAAAGTAATAAAGGTGAATGGGGTGCAGGGTAGGGTGGGGGCATCCTTCCTGACTCACTGGATGCATGGGGGTGCTTTTTTCCTCTTGCTGAGAGCACAGCTTTGTTCTGTGGGAACACTGAGGGGCTGCCACAGGATGGACTCTAAGCTGCTGGCATTGGCAGTTTTGACTTTGCCTAGACAGGCCGCTTTGCTTTGAGGAGTGCTTGTAGGTTCTGGAATTAGCTTTTCCAGGGATCTGCAGAAAACCCACTGAGGAAAAGACTTTTGCTGTCCTTTCTAACCCATGAAGACATGGGCGTGGCCCATTTTGGGGGGGTTTGCATTTGGGAAGAATTTTACATTGGCTGTACTGGACCTATGGGGTTCTGCAGAGAGAATGGACTTTCAGAATGCAAACTTGAACACCCATTTTAGGGGCATTAAAGGCAGGATAGTTAATGGATCTGGGTAGTTCCTCAGGAAGTGAGGAGGATGGGAACACTAGAAATGAGTGAGAATAGTCCTGTGCTGCTCCCTCTGCCCCTTGGAGACAAGCCCTGGAATAGCATCTCTGAGCCATGTGCCACAGTGTGTCAGTACATCCTCTTTCCGCTAGCCAGAAATACACTGGACCACAGCCACCTCTCAAAAAGGTCTGAGATGGAGAAGAAGATGCCAGGTGAGAGTCACCACCACTCTGTCATCTTCCAAAGAGAGACACCAATTGTCCCCTTCAAAGGGAGGCAGGAATTTAAGGGGTAAGCCCTGGCTTAGGGCAGGAAGACACTGCTTTGCACCTGTGTCTTCTGCTGTGAGATGGAGGTAAAAATGGGCCCTAAGTGACTCAATACATGTGGACTACATGGACTACATGCCTGACAATTAGAAAGAACTTAACAAGTGTCAGCTATGACACTCATTGTGCATGAATGGACAGAGTTCTGTAACAATGAAGCAACCCTGTTGCAAATAAGGACCAACAGCAAGCCAGTCTTCTGACCACATTTGAGCCATCACATATGCATACCCATATTCATATTCACGCAAATGTTCTCACATAAGTCATGCACACACACACACACACACATGCACGCACATACATACTTACGAATGTATACACACATATACACACTCGTGCGTGCACACACACACACACTGATACACATGCACACCCCTCCTCATTTTTCAGTATCAGTAACTGATTTTGTGAATCAGTTTCATAAACATTAAACTGTTTACATGGCATCCTAGTTCAACACTTTTTTTTTAAAGCAAGAGCATGTATGTAAATTAGGACATACACTTATTCATCAGTGTGACCTCACTGATAATCAAATGTTCTCCATTTTTTTATTACTAAGACTTAAGCAAACACTTCCTTACCTTCGGAAGCCTGTATTTGTCCCTGAGGTGGACTCGTAGGCACGCCCTCTCTGCCTTTTTCTGTGTAAATGCAGCATCTCTCTCCATCCTAAAAAAGATAAAGAACAGGCAACAGGGTCATAGGAGATAGAGGGCCCCTTACATTCCGGGTTGCTCAGGGAGCAGGACCCCTGGACACACTTGACTGCCACTGACCACGACATTTGGAAAGTGCAGACTTTCCCCTCCAAGTCCCTGATGTCTGCTTCTCATTTACTGTCATTGTGACCTCCAGCACTCAGGCAGCTGGTCAGGGAGTGTCTGTGAAGTAAACAGAGAACATCAGGAGGAAGACTGTGTGGTCCTGGACCCTGAGCATTCCCCGTGGGGAAAGCTGATTTCCCTTGTGTTCCTCTTCGGCTGCCTCGGAACCTTTGAAACAAGAGGCTATATTTCCAATAAGCCCTTCCCTGAGCTCTTAGGGAAGCAAAAAACCAAGCTGCCCCATTCCAAGATGGAGATATTCTTTGCCTGTGGTGTCTGCAGACAGGATGCTAAGTTGCTTCTGTTCCTTTGTTGTCACTGCTGCCAGGCCCCAGTGACAGTGTTTAGACAGTGCCCTTGTCAGAAGCCCTGTCTAAGAATGAGCAATGTCTGTTCTCATCATGCCAGCCAGACTGGGGGCCTGCTCTGGGGATGACCTACTTCAGTGGTTCTCAGTGTGTGAGTGAGTCTGGACCCTTTGGGAGTCATATATCAGATATCTTACATACTCACATTATGATTCATAACTAGCAAAATTACAGTGAGGAAGTGGCAACCAAAATAATTTATGCTGGGGTGGGGGGTGGGGTCACAACCACATGAAGAACTGTATTAAAGGGTCACAGCATTAGGAAGGTTGAGAACCATTGACCTATTGGATCCATGGTTAGGCCAACTTGAAATGGACTCCCTGGGTCATGATTATCTGTGCAGAATCGTAAAGCTTTGGGGAATGTGTGCAAAGCTGGAAAAGATCACCCCCTTCCCCGGTTGCCCACAGAAGTGCATGATGGATGCTGAACTTATCCAAAAGGCACTATCAAATGGCTGAACAGGGATGGGCCAATTGGATAAATGAAGTTTCTTTGGGAAGCTAGGGTTGAGACTGAGAACCACTGAAACTTGAAGCATGGCTTGAAGCGTAACAAGGGAACTTGAAGGCCATTGGCTGGCACATTCCACTGGGGCTGTGCTCCAGGTCACAGAGGGCTCTCTGTGAGTGAGAGCTGGCTGCTAAGGAGGCAGGAAAGCAGCCCTGTGGGGTCAGATCAATGCCAAGAGTTCAAAAGAGTGCTCATGGCCACTCAGTAGACGTGTGGGTCTCCTGTACACCCAAGGGAGGCCTGGTAAGCTTTATGCTGTGGACTCTTTGGGGCGTTGCATGAACATAAATCCTGTCTTCATTTTTTAGGTGACATCTGGCTCCTGTTTTTCTTTTCTTTTCTTTCTTTTTTTCTTCAAACTCGGAAGTAATCCTAACCATGACAAGAAAAGCTGACTTTGAAGATGGGACACGCATGAAACAATCAGATAAATGTGGCTGATCACCAGGTGCCTTGGGTTCAAGTGTTCTTGACTCAGTCCTACCTCTAGAGCATTCTGGAACAGGCCCGAGATAACACTGAATTCAACTTTCGAATTTTCTAGAGAAAGAAACAGGAAAAGGTGATGTATCCAATGCCAATGTGGTATGGGTAGGGAGCAAGTTCTTTCTGTTCAATATTTTAGTAAGAACGCATTTAATCATACAGGAAAGTTGAAAGAACTTCAGATGGAAAGCCACATTTCCATTCCCTAGCTTCTCCAGTTTATATCTCATACCTTTTACACATACCTACCCTCTTTCTGTTCATTTATTCATCTTACTTTTTGATAATATATAAAGCTGTAAAACTCACCACAGCTCCCCAGAACACTTCAGCATGCATATTGTTAGCTGGGGTTACATATTTATTTTATACTTCCTCTGACTTTCTTTTGAAGAAAACAAAACAAAAACCTGCATGCAATTCAATTCCCAAGCCTGAAAGTATACTATTTGGTGGTGCCCCTAAATATCCACACCTATGTCACGTAAGCCTTTTAATCAGAAAGATCGAAAACATGACCTCTCCGTTTTTTTCTTGACCAATTACATCCAGGCCAATTATCAGTGTACTAGTTGTTGAGTTGTGCTAAGCACGGTGGACAGAGCCACGCAGAGCTGTTCACTTCCATATGTATCAGTAGCATCCGGAGGCAGGGATGCTGCAGGGTTCTGCTTCAGCAGAACCGACTTTCACGGGGTTAGAGGTAGAGTCAAAGGAATGGCCTCCTCAGAAGCCAAGAGCCATCAGCCCAGGCACTGAAGGCGTGCACCAGGGATGCACCCCCTTTGCTCTGCAGGTCAGCGAATTCTGGGTACTCACTTCTCTTCAATCATCTGCTTCTGGTATTCCTCGTACTCCTCTCTAGTCATCCCTTTAGCCGCCGCGGGGTCCGAGGTGCCTCCTTCTTCTTTCTTTTCTTCAGACTCACCTCCAAACCCTAAGTTCTTTACCTGGTTGCTTATCATATTTTTCACAAAGAAAGCCATTGTCTCAACCTCGGAGAACTGAAACCCAAAGATCGAAAAAAAGAGAAAAATAGCCTAACCAAACCAAAGCAAAACCTCCAAATATTTTCAACCACAGCCACACATTTGGGAGCGAAGGATCTGCGCAGCCTCCTCTGTCCAAGGGCATAGCGGTAGGGGAGAGTGCTTTTGCTAGTCGTAAGCTGGATTAGAGGGTGAACTCTTAGTACAGAGGCAGATGGTTCCGATTACTAAAACCCACGGTCAGACGCAACCCTCTGCCATATGATTAATACACTCAGCTAATTTCACAGGGCAGAAGCCCCACCCATCTCTGCCCTGGTCTCCTTAGCCTTGGAAATTTTATTTTGCTTTTGGCCAGAACTGGAGCTTGAGAGCAGGGCTTTGTGCATGTCAGGCCAGCAAACCACCTCTGAGCAGCGGTCCCACTCGCTAAAGTTCAAATTATATACACAACAGGGCTTCATCGACAGTCCCATTTCAATTACGTTGATTGGAGTCAACTGATAATATGGTTGCTATGGAATTTTCACATCCCTGCCCCGAACTACAAACATCCTGTTGGAAATAGTCCCCTGAGACTCAACCCCCTGGATGCTTTAAGAAGCAAAAGCAATGCTTTTGATCCATATTTTATCTCACCGGACTCTTAAGTCTTAAGCAAACATTGAAAAAAAAAAAAAAAAAAAAAAAAGGAACATCAGTTCAGTTTTGTCCCAGTTTGTGGGGAATGGTGTTTCACACAGAAACACATGAGCCATGCAAGGGGTCTAAAGGTGAGCCATGGTCTTGAGTTTACACAGGAAGATTTGCATCACTTCTACTACACAGAAATGCTGCTCGTCTTTCTGAGATGGGTATTTTTGACACTGAGATAGGAACCAACGGGAGGGAAGTACTCAGTCTACACTTTTTTCCTTATACACAGTGTGCATCCTACGTGATCTGCACTAACTACAGCTACAGCTCTGACAGTGTTGTGTAACAGGAATCCTTCTGGCTTTTATCCAATCAAGGTAAGAACTGAGTGTAGCTAAGACTTTAATCCAGTGGTATTCAACCTGTGGGTTGCAACCCTTTTTTTTTTTTTTTGGCGATGGTGGTGGTGGTGGTAAGTCAAACATTTTCACAGGGATCGAATATCAGATGTCCTGAATATCAGTTATTTGCTTTAAAATCCATAACAGTAGCAAAATTACAGTTATGAAGTAGTAATGAAAATAATTTTAGGGTTGGAAGTCACCACAATATGAGGATTTGTATTAAAGGGTGACAGAATCAGGAAGGTTTAATCTATGATTGAACATTTCTAATGAAAGAGCTGGGGGAGGGGCAGGGACTGGAATTGTTTGTAATTCGTGTTCATTATTTTCTCAGCGGGAACAAATCTCCCTGGGTGTCGTAGTTAAGGTTTACTGCCGTGAACAGACACCATGACCAAGACAACTCTTATAAGGACAACATTTAATTAGGGCTGGCTTATAGGTTCAGCAGTCTAGTCCATTATTACCAAGGTGGGAGCATGGCAGAGTTCAGGCAGGCATGGTGCAGGAAGGAGAAGCTGAGAGTTCTACCTCTTCATCTGAAGGCTGCTAGCAGAATACTGACTTCCAGGCAGCTATGACTATGGTCTTAAAGCCAATACCCACAGTGCCACACCTAATCCAACAAGGCCATGCCTCCTAATAGTACCACTCCCTGGCCCAAGCCTATACAAACCATCACATTCCACTCCCTGGCCCCATAGGCTTGTTCAAACATATGAATCTATAGAGGCCATACAAACCCATAGCTTAATAAAAATATATGCAGTCCAACTTCCAATGTTCCCATAGTCTGTAGCAGTCTCAACAAGGTTAGAAGTCCAGAACTCAAGGTCTCTTCTGAGATTCATCCAATCACTTAACTGTAATCCCCAAAGCAAGACAGGAAATCAGCTGGGCAAACTCCAAACTCTGCATTTCCATGTCTGATGTCAAAGCAGTCTTCAGATCTCCAACCACTTTTTCATCTTTGTTGACTACAACATCCTAGGCTGTTTCCACTCTCTGTTAGCAACTTTCCTCAGCAGATAGTCCACAGCTCTGACATCTCCAACATCTTGGGGTCTCCAAGGCAACTCCAGTGTTACAACTTCTTGTTCAATGTTTCAATCTACACATGATCTTCTGGGCTCCCCCAAAGCGCTGGTGTCACTTCCCCAGCTCTCTCCTTTGTAGCACTCTAAACTCAGTTTTATCCAATCCACCTCTGCTGCTGTTCTTGGTGATCATCCCACGGTACTGTCAACCCTAATACACCGGGATCTTCCGCTGCAACTAGGCTTCACCAATAGACTCTCTTCATGGTGCCAAGCCTCAACTTCTTTCATGATCCCTTCAGTCTTGAGCCATCAACTGCAACTGGGGCTGCACCTTCAACAATGGCCTTCCATGGCCTCTCATAGTGCCAAGCCCCAGCTGTTCTTCATGACCCCTTCATGCCTTCAAAACTAGTACCACTTGGGTGACTTTTAACACATTACCAAGTACAGCTGCAGCACAAGGTACAACCTTGGCTATCTCTGGAACACAGCTTCTTAGTGCTCTCAGAAAACACTTCCCAGAAGATTTCACCTCAGTGATGTTGGTCTCTTCTTAATCACTACTAATTTCTTAGCTCCAGCTAACTAGCATCAATTGTCTCAGAAGTCCCTTCTATTCTTGACTCTAAAGCCAGAGCCAAGTGGCTGAAACTGCTGAGTTCTGTTGCTTGCTGGGGCTGGAACATGCCCCCCTTCACCTTTTTCAACTTTATCAATGCTGAGATTAAAGCTGTGTACCAACACACCTGGACTTAAGCTTTTCTTCACCTAGAACTTGCTCTGCTCCAGGCTGGCCTTCAACTCAGAGATCTGTTTGGCTTTATCTCCAGGGATTAAAGGTGTGTACCACCATGCCCAAATCTAAACTTAACTGGGTAGGATCTTGCCCCAAACTCCTACTCCTTTAATTTGCTCTCTCCTAGAACATAGTATTCAGCACCATTCTACTTCCTGGTTCTGCTTTAATATTTAAACCATGTATTTTATATTTTTCCTTTCTAAGCTTGCTACACTTGTTCAAAACACTCTTTATGAGATTTAACCAGAGAACAAAGTCTATGATGGGCATTTCTAAGACTTCCTTTGTCAATGCTATTAATCTGAGTCTCTTCACTTTAGCCCTCGTCAGACTCTTCAGACAAGGGGAAAAAGGAGTCACATTCTTCACCAACATATGGCAAAAACAGTCTCTAGGCCACATATTGAAATTCTCCACTGAACCCTTTTGGGCCAGGCCCACATAATTCAAATCACTCTCAGTAACAGTCTTCTATATTCCTATTAGGATATCTCATTAAGCTCCATATAAAGCTTTCCACTGCTTTCCAAATCCAAAGTCCCAAAGTCCACATTCTTTCAAACAAAAGCATGGTCAGGTCTATCACAGCAATACCCCACTCCTGGTACTAACTCCTGTCCTAGTTAGGGTTTTACTGCTGTGTACAGACACCATGACCAAGAAATAAGTTGATGTGTGATAGTGCAAGTCACTTGATACCCTCTTCTGACCTCTAGACTTGGGCACATGTACTTGCATAACACACACACACACACACACACACACACACACACACACACACTCCAATGAATTAAAATACAGAGATTAGAGTAGACAATCCCTAAGAGTAGGGTGCAGCCCAGTGGATTCTGGATTATGGGTTTTGAGATTTCATGAATATTTGAGGTAAGGTAATTCCCTCTAAAATCATGGTAGGTAAATTTCCCACAAAGTCGGGGCAGAAGGACTGAACAACAACAACAAAACAACAAAACAGAACAGTGTAGATGATATTATAACAAACTTAAGATCTCTTGGAGAGGCTGCCCTGCACACTGGTGGGAAAATGTGCTACCTCCTCAGTTTCTGATATAGTAGACACAAATCTACCTGCAGCTTCAAGGACGTTTAACTGAAAGGAGATGTCTGACCAGGGCACACAGCTCTCAGGTATAGCTGGAGTCTTCTCAGTTACCTCATGGTTAACTTCTTGGGGACTGCTCAGGGTTCCACGATTAACTTGACAGCTATTGCCTAGGATTAGAGTATTTTGCTATGTCTTAAATTGAGCTTTGTCTCAAAAACTAAGGGCAGGTTTTTAACAATAAATTTTTAAAATTTATTCTTCAACTCTTCTTTCTCCGGGTTCCCTGAACCTTGAGGGGAGGGATTTGATGGGAACGTCCTGTTTAGGACTGAATGTTCTGAGGACACTCACTGTCTGCAGTTGTCTGCCAATGAGTCTCTGTATTTGTTCCCATCTGCTGTGGGAGGAGGCTTCTTTGATGACGGCTGAGCAAGCCACTGATCTTGAGTATGATTAGAAGAACACAATGTCACTAGGAGTCATTTTGTTGCTGTGTTCTTTTATTTACTCATCTGATGAGGGGTGTTTAGGTTGTTTCCAGTTTCTGGCTATCATAAATAGAGCAGCAGTGAACATGACTGACCTGTGGTAGGATAAAGCATCCATTGGGTATATGCCCAAGAGTGATACAACTGGATCTCGTAGATTTATTTCCAACTGCCACACTGATTTCCATGGTGGATGTACAAGTTTGCTCTCTTACCAGCAATAGATGAGTGTTCTCCTTAATCCATATCCTTGCCAACATGAGCTGTCATTTGTTTTATTGATTTCAGCCATTCTAACCGGTATAAAGATAAAATTTCAAAGTACTTTTGGTTTGCATTTTCCTGGTGACTAAGGATGTTGAATATTTCTCTATGTGTTTCTCAGCCATTTGAGTTTCTTCATTTGAGAGTTCTGTTTAGATCTATACCCCATTTTGAGCTGAGTTATTTGTCTTCTTTGTTTAAAAAAATTATTGGATATTTTATTTATTTACATTTCAAATGTTATCCCCCTTCCCGGTTTCCCCTCCAAGAACCTCCTATCCCACCTCTCCTCCCCCCCCCTGCTTCTATGAGGGTGCTCCCACACTCACCCTCCCACTCCTGCCTCACTGCCCTAGCATTCCACTATTCTGGGGCATCAAGCCTTCACAGAACCTAGGGCCTCCCCTCTCAGCAGTGTTTGTTGATTCCTGCTGTTTTGTAGTGGAGTGTGTGTGTGTGTGTGTGTGTGTGGTGTGTTTTTGATTTACTTGTTTGGGCTCACTTATTTCTTGTATTTTCTTGGGTGTGGCTAACCTCTTTAGGTTAAAGTTCACCTTCTAGTACCTTCTTGGGGGGCTGGATTTGAAGATAAATAGTGCTTAAATTTGGTTTTATCATGGAATCTCTTCTAGATCCAATGTGATAGAAAATTTTGCTGGGTATTGTAGACTGTGCTGGCATATGTAGTTTAATATTTGTGGAACATCTGTCCAGACCTGGATTTTAGAGTCTCCACTGAGAAATCAGGTGTTATTATAATAGGTCTGCCTTTGTATGTTATTTGATCTTTTTTTTTCCCTTTGCAGCTTTTAATATGCCTTTGTTCTGTATATTTAGTGTTCTATTATATGCTGTTTAGAATTTCTTTCCCAGTTTTAGTCTATTTGGTGTTCTGTATGCTTGTATTTTTGACAGGCAACTCCTTTTTTACATACACTAGGGGAATTTACTTCTATGATTTTGTTGAAAATATGTTCTGTGCCTTGTCCTCAGTTTCTTTCCTGTTATTTTAAGATTTGGTCTTTTCATAGTATTTTCTGAATATTTTATGCCTGTACTTTTTTTTTTTAGATTTAACCTTTTCTTTGACCAAGGTATCTACTAACTTCTTTTGTGTTTTCAGTGTCTGAGACTCTGTCTTGTATGTCGAAGCTTGCCTCTGAGGTTCCTGTTCCAGTTCCTAGATTTTCTCATTTCTAGTTTCCCTTGTTTTAGTTTTCTTTACTGATTCTATTTCTACTTCCAGAACTTGAACTTTATTCATTTCCATCCACCACTTGTATTTTCATAGTTTTTCTTTTTAAAAAGGGCTTCATTCATTTCCTCTGTAAGGACCTCTATTATATTCACAACAGTTACTTTAAGATCTTTGTCTTATGCTCCAACTATGTTGCAATTATCTGAGCCTCTTGTAATAGGGTTTCTGTGCTCTAGTTGAGACTTACTGTTCCATTATTGTGTTTCTATGCCTGTGTCTAGGAATCTGTGTTTGGGATGAGTGTAATTCTAGGTGCTGATATCTGGTTTTGTTTTTGTTGGGTGGGTGTTTTGTTCCTTAGTCCCTGTTGCTTTCTTTGGTTCTTAGGAGACTGTAGTGGCTATATGTTGCCTGTAGGGAGTGCTTCTGGAGGGCTGGGTAAAATGTGTTTCTAGGTATTGGAAGCTGATATTTAGGTATGGGGATGGGCTAGGAGTGGTGGTAATCTGGAGAAGGGAGGAAAGTAAGGAATGCCATCAGGGTCTGCTTAGTCCCCTAGGAAGAGGGGCAGAGTGGGAGGAGAGGCTACATCAGGTAGTCAACTACAGAGCTGGGTGAGACTGGGAGATTTACAGTATGGAGGACATGAGGGAGCATGAAGATCTGAAGCTTGCTTCCTTGTTCTGCTGGCCTACTTGCTTCTGTGGCAGGCCTAGGGAGACGTGAAGATCTGCAGTTAGCCTAGCTGCTTCCCGGGCTGAGTGGTCTCAGGGTTCCCAGGGAATACCTGCTGACGTTGGGGGCTGGGATGAAGTGATGGGGGGAAGATTGTGTGAGCTGTTGGAGATGGAGCAGGAAGCAGCAGGTGATCTGCTATAGAGCTAGGGGTGAGAGTGGGAGATTGGATCTGGAGAAGAGGGAGAGTTAGTCTACCTGCTGCCCTGGCTACTGTGTGTGTTGTTTTGTTGTTGTTTTGTTTTAAAATCAGGTCCAATCTTGATTTAATGGCTCACCTTTAGAAATGCCTATTAGTTGTGACTTAATCAGTTTGAAAACAATTTTAGCATGTGACTTGAGGTAGCAATCATCCCATTAATGGGACAGCATTTTAGAAAGATATCACATCCAAATAGCATAAATCCAGTTGGGCCTTTCACGCTAGAGCCCGTGCCTGTAATTGAGGCTCATTTGTGGTATACTCTCTTCTTTGAGGAAATGTATACAACATGGCTATCAGGTTGTACTGGCTCAATGTTTCCATCCGTTCCCTCCACCTCCCCAGCGCCAGAATTAGAATAAACTCCCACCGTTGGCGACTAATGAGGTTTTCTGACTAATTAGGTTGCTACTAATTAGAAATGAGTGAATATCCCAGCTAAACATACCAACCCCCGAGGCCAGCGTTTAACGGTTTATGTATTTTGTGTAAAGCTGGGGGACTGACCCAAGCGTCCCACACATGTTGGACCAGGGTTTTATCCATGCTCTATGGTCCTAGCCTTCAGCATTTGGTAATTAATGGGTGAAAACACCAACACACGGCAGTTTTAACTAATACGTTCTTTCCATCACTGGCCAAGGCAAACGTTTATCCTGTAGCTACTTCTACTGTCCTCTGACCTCCTTAGCTCTCCATGAGTTGAGGCCACAGATGGCGGGCCACGTAGGGGAGGTGTGATGCTCAGTTGTAGGTGAACTTGATAGTGTCGAGAATAATAACCTGAACAGAATGTCTCAGTGAGGGTTGTTTAGTTTGACCTTTGAGTATTCTTAGGAGACTGTTTTCATTGTGTTCAGGGAGGTGGGAAGGCCCATGTATCGTGGGTGGCACCATTTCCTGACTTTCAAGAGCAGGGCAGGTGTGAGCACAAGTGAGCAGTCATACATTCATTCATCTTCTCTTTGCTCTTGACTGGATGTGACTAGCTGCTTCAAGTCCCTGCCTTGGCTTCCCCCATATGATGGGCTCTGACTGGGAATTACAAGCCGAATGAATAGAGTTCCTCTCTTACAGCTGCTTTGTGAGCAACTGGAAACAGGACAGCAGAATACAGACATCGATGGAGGAAAAAGCCAATTTACTAAAATATTTCTTTTATTTGAATAAAGTCATTGACATTTCTTGAATTCCAGCTAGCATCAAGTAACAATCAGAAAAGAAAAACAAAACCAAACAAAACCTTGACAAAATGTTATATAATTAAAATTGACAGTGGATAGAAAACCCTTTTAAACTTTAACATCATGAGAGAAATATATTAAAACGGGCAGCATACAGATTTAAAAAGTTGTAAGAGCTAATCCCACCCTGATCTCACAAAGTTCCTGATGACTAATGTGTTCACTGCCTTCCTCCAACCAGCATGTGGGCGCTGCAGAGTCAGCGTTGGTAACCACAGCGGATGTCCTTTACAAGACTGATTCTCAGAGAGCAGCAGGTGAGCAACCCTTATTCAAGTCTTTCCCATTTTCTTCACGCTATCAACTGTGCGGTGTATGAGATGAGCAGTGGCGACCTTCAGGAAGGCAAGGGCTTTGGCAGGCAAGCTTCACGATGGGCACAGTTATGCTTTGCCATGAGCCAAAGATGATTCTACAGGCTTCAGAGCCATCACCCGAGAGCAGAGAGGTCAGCTGACAACCCGGACTTAGTTTGTAGTTGCTAGTGAATGGAGGGTTAGTGAGCAGACACTCAAGAGTACAGAGGAACCAGCAGACGCCGGTCTCAGTGACAGTGAAAATGTGCATGGCTCAGCTCTGAGCCTACAATAAACACCCAGCAAACATTTCCCCTAACCCCATTCTAGTGCTTGTCAACTGTCAGTGTGCCATGTCTGTGGTGTCTGGGGAATGGACACTCTGAAGCCCACCTGAGTTGTGACGTGGATGGACTGGAATGGGGCCTTGGAATCTGTATTCTTAATAAGCATTCCATGAACTGAATGGTTGGCCCATGGGCCATACTCTGAAAAACACTGATGTGCCTTCAATACATGATAAAACACTGGTTATTGTTTGTGACTTCACGGTGAAGTTTTAAATGAAAAAAAAAAGCAATTAAGTAATTTGACCATAAGCGGCGTATTAAACAAGCCTGTCCACAACTTCACATAATTGAGATTTCTTTTAAAAGTAGCATCATAAATAAAGACTTAAAGTTTTAAAATAAATTTTGTCTTAATCCAAGGCACCTGTAAAATACTTGCTGGTGTGAGAAGTTGAGTTATTCCAATCACACAAGACACTACAGACATGAAGGAGTTCTGGCAGTGATAATTTCCCACATAGCAGGGTTTTGCTCAGAAGTGAGCTATTTAGATTTAATGATTTCGAGAAAAACAAATAAAGACTGATAGACTATGTGAACTACCTTGCTGAGTGATTTTTTTTAAAAGAAATTTAGAAGTAAAAAGACCCCTGCTCCTACTCCACTATACTGACTATCTGCAATCACATTAGGAATGACCAGTGTACTTCCCCTTGGACTTGAGCCTGAAAGTGTACACTGCCCAGATTTGGGATTCCTTGAGCATTCAGGCACACATGACTGCGGACTTTGTAACAGTGGCTTTCATAGCCTTTATCTCAGGAAGATTTCCCAAGACTCACAGTCTACAATCTGACACTTGTCTGGAAGTTTTTAAAAATACAAGTGAGTTCTAGAAGATGACACTCCATTAGAGCATGAGTGTCAAATGCTAGCTCCACAGAGCAGGCGCACTGTGGGCTGTAGTGACTTTTGTGGAGTCACTGTGAGTGTGCTGTGACACTTTTATGATAAATGCCAGCAGAAAATGCAAGGAGAGACTGCACACACGGTGCAAGCTAGGTAGTGCCACAATGTAAGTGTTCTCATAAAGTCTTCTATAGATTTCAGGTTGTCAGACAAAAATGCAAGTGACATTTGAGAGGAAACTTACAAAGGCTTACACCAATTGGGAAGGACATACTAAGCAGGTGTTGTTCTGGGTCCCACAGCAAACGAGACCATTACTTTAGTAAGAGGTAAACTGTCTTGAAGCCAGCGAAAGTCTAGCCCAGCTGTGAAAAGAAAAGTGAAATCTGCACTTTAAAATGCCAGATGGTTTCACAAATCCCTACGACTAACTCTGGGCTGACAGCAACTCTTTCCAGCCCAGTGTTTCCTGGTTAATTCACTAATGGACGTTTCACAACATCCTTATTTTTAGTGTTTAAAGGACAAACAGTTAAGTATTTACTTTACAAATTTGCTTTCAAATAGCTCAAAGCTGCCTCCACTACAGTCCCCTCTGTTTAAGGGTTGGCAAGTCATAAACTTGGGTTAAACAGATTAAATGTAAACCAGAGTGTACTGGTAAGCCCTGTAAATTAAAAGAGCCGCAGAACATGCAATTGGAGCTAAACTACATGTTTGACAAAATGGGAGAAATAAATTTCACAAATTAAAAGTATAAAAATTATTTCTATACTATCATTGACATTATTGGAACATTTTTCAGGACAGTGCCCATCAGGAATGAATACACTACCAGAAAAATACCCACTAAAAGTCGTCATCATCATAGGATTGTTCTCACCGAAATGATGGAGGCAAAAATGTAGTTAATTGCTTTTCCACCAAAATCTCCTTTAAAAGTGAAATTTACACTGAACACAGGGGGAAAGCGTATCATTAAATGCTCTGACTGCTGGCAGGTTAAAGCTCTCAGACAAGTTACTGATGCCAGAAGGAGCTATGTTGGGGCCAAAGGATGGTTAAATCCACTCTCATATTAGGGAATTCTCACTTCTAAAAATGACTTTGGTTACATGAATAGGGTGCTCTTGTTTAGACCTCATATTCTGGGGGGAAAAGACAAGTTTATTTACATAAATAAAGAACCCTCCAATAACAGACACAGAGGGTGTCACCCACAGCCAGAGGCTGTCCGACTGTCTTTAGGTCTTGACTTGCCATTACTCTATTCAGAGGCTGCACTCTGCCTACCACAGACTCACTAACATTTAAAGACATGTAGTACTATGAACAAAATGTGGTTGTCTTTAACATTTATTTTTACTGAAGAGTGAATGTTTTTTAAGAGTTATTTTATACAAAATTTAATAACTTAGACTATGAAGCAACTTAAATACTAAATTCCCTCAAAAAGACAACATTTGCACATACATACATGATGTACATATAGGAAAATGAAGGTCAAAAGAATTTTTTGGCAGCTGCTTCTT
Organism: Mus minutoides; assembly: GCA_902729485.2. Classification (NCBI taxonomy): domain Eukaryota; kingdom Metazoa; phylum Chordata; class Mammalia; order Rodentia; family Muridae; genus Mus; species Mus minutoides. The sequence goes on from LR749656.1 coordinate 1,444,264, forward strand.
GCTGAGTCCTAAAAAAGAAAAAGAAACAAAACCCCAAAACTGACAGATGCTCTATACAACACTTAACTTGGGAAAGAAATGGGATTTTGTTAAAACTAGCAACCCCCACCCCACTGAAGTAGAAAAACGATAGAGTGTGGCAAACACACTCTAAACATGCACACCCAATAGACTAGCTTGCCTTGTAGTGAACTGTCTACGTTAGTGAGAGCTACATTAAGGTCCTATTAACTCCACAAAGTACCATGTTGGGTCAAGGGTATCAAGAGACTTACCTGTACATGATATAGCCAATGAACAACACTGTCTGCACCACTACAAATATCACAAAGTGGATCGTGGACAGACACGATGGGAATGGTGGTAGATCTGGGCATTTTGGTTTTTCATTAGATGGCTGTAAGGCAAAGAACCTGCATTATAATTAGTCAATAATGGTCTGGAAAGATGTAATTGTCAATTTTACAGAAAGTCGCAGACAGTTAAATAAACAAGTAGCTTTTTTACTCATCCCCCTAAATATTCTCTACCTATTTAAATTCTCCAATCTTTTAAAAATTCTCCTGCTTTCACAGAGCAGCTAGCATGAGGCAGCGGTTCCTTGTCACCATCAAGTCATCAGCATGGAGGCGCCGCTTCCAACTTCACTACAGTGATGACTTCAGTGCCCCCCACAGTTCTAGAGGCCTGGGCTCCCAGAGGCTCTCACTGCCCCAGATGCTTCAGTTCACAGTCTCTGTCCTGGCATAATAATTAACAGTGTAGACTGCATGCCCAATAATGTTTCAGTTCATACAATACATCACATGCTACTTACCAACAAACCACTTAGACATAATTTTGTTTCCTGGCACACACTTTGCAATCTCACAACACTAAACCTGACTTTGGAAAACTGTCTATCTATCTTCTGAGCTCTGTAAGACAGAATATTTTAAGGAGCTAATTACATATCAGGGACAAAGATGACTTGAGATAGTTGTTCTCAATCTAGTTGCATCTATGAGGCAGAGTTTTGGGGACATGCCCACCCATAGTTCCAAGCTGACCACTGCAATAAAGAGGGAAAAATATCTTCAAACAGAACTAAAATATAATGATTTGGATGAAAAACCAAGGCCAATAGGTTCAAGGCATGTACATAGTTAAGGCAGTGTCAAAATATAGTAGAAACAAGATCGGAAGTTGAAGACTGAGGTGTTTTTCCTTACTAATGACCTTGAGAAAGTCATGTTAATGCCATTTATTACTGATATAAACATAACGTATTTCAAGGGGTTGGTCTTCTGCTTCTCCTAAGCTTGACTAGGACCAAGCATATGCATGTGCACACAGCCACTGAGGGAGAAGAGCACTCAATACAATCTTAATTAACTCCATCTAATCTCATAAAACCTAGCCGAAGCGAAACAGTAACAAAACAACCAGAAAACCTCAGATCAGAACGTTGGGAGAAAATGCACCAAAGAAATACACTCTTTAAAAACAGACTCACAAGAATACAGGAGATCAAGTCAGGTAAAATCCCAGCACCAGTGGGGGAAGGCTAATGAAATCCTACCCCGAATGAGTGCCTACTGGGAGAGGGAGTCATTTCTCCTCAGGGCTGTGGCCCCTGATGGGCTGCCAATGCTCTGGTGGGTGGCCCTCACGCAATACAGGCAGCAGTCCATGGACTCCGTGGGTTTACTGAGTTCCTGAAATGAGGAGGGCAAAGGTGGGAGCAACAGGAAGGGTGGAAGCTGGGAAGAGGGCTGATCAAAACACCTCCCATTCAGATCTCCTCCTCCTAGGGCCTTCTTTCCTCAGGCCATCAACCAACAACTTAGCTTCTCTCTCCCTGGAAACCCACTGACCACGCCCACCATGCTCAGGTGACTGAGAAGGCAATCTTCCCTCTCCATCCTGTCCTCCATTCCCAACACTGAAGCAGATCACTTGCAGAGGCTAGTCTTCCTGCTCTTCCTCCAGAGAGCCTCAGCTTTCCTCTGGCCATCCTCTCAGCTCTTCTAGCCCTACCCATTCTTACAAGTCAACTCAAAACACCTAGAAACAAGTCTACCCAGGACACCCAGTGGCCACACCTGCCAAGGACCCAGAAGCACACCTTACTAGACAATGCATAGCCACCACAATGCACGGCCACAGTACACTCGTAAGAGCCAGAGGGGGCAACAGAAGCCAAGGACCAGAAAACTCACCCAAAAAAGAAAACACCCAGAATCACAATCATCCCAAGTCCAGATGCCTAGACACCAGAATAAAAACAGTAACAGCCAGGACAGTATGTCTCCACTAGAGCCTGGCAACCCTGCTACAGTAGGCCCTGAGACAGGCAATATAGCTGAAGCACAAGAAAGGACTTCAAAATAGCTATTGCGAATTTGTGTGCAGTTCTTAAAGAAGGTACGAGTAAATCCACTAGTGAAGTCTGTAAAACACAAACTGGGGAATGAAATGACATGACTGACAAGAACACGATCATCGCAAAGACACATGAAAGGCCTTTCACAAAATCAACAGCCCTTCACGGTAAAAGTCCGCAAGTGTCTAGACATACAAGAGACATATCTAAACATAATAAAAGCAATTTCTAACAAGCCCACAGCCAATGTCAACTTAAATTAAGAGAAACTCAAAGCATTTCCACTAAAATGAGGCACAAGATACGGTTGTCACTCAGCTATTTAAAATAATGAAATCACAAAATTCACACACACACACACACACACACACACACACACACATATATATATATATATATATATATATATATATATATATATATATCTCAATCATCCTGAGTGAGACAACCCAGACTCAAAAGACAAATATGGCGTGCATCCAGCTCTATGTGCATGTTGCCCGCTAAGTTCCTGTTGAGAGGCTATGATCCATAGGATCACAGAGGTAACAGAGTAAGGGAGGGGAAGGGGCTGAAGCATATTAGGAAGAGGAAACTGTCAGCCCCGGAAGGGTAAGGGGAGGGAGTGGAACAGGAGGATCAGATGGAGGGGGAGGAAAAGAGTTGAGAGAGGAAAAGTGAGGGACAGCTAAAACTAAAGGCCACATGAGGAGCTGCATGGAAACCAATACAGTAGACGCTTCCTAAAATAGTCACCAATACAAAGGTGATCTAAATAGGATCACCAAATAACTGGGGAGATGGAGCCCCAACTGGACATTTCTTGTTACCAAATGAAGAATCTTGGAGGAGTTTCGGCAGGGGAAACCATAATCAGTATATACTGCACTGAAAAAAATATCTATTTTCAATAAAAAGAAAGGAAAAAACCCACACCTTATATTCATATATAAATTGCTAAGCAAGTTTTAAAAACATGGATTATAGAGGATATTAAAATGAGAATACAAATATTTTCATTTTCTGATAATGCAAATACTCACGCATACAAGCCCTCACTGCTAGCTTTTGCTCGACAGGCAATAATGAGACAGACAGACTTCTACCTTCTACCTAGAAACCCAGAGCCAAGGCTTGCAGGATGATGAGGCAGTTAGTTAGGAAGACCATGCCACAGGGAGCCAGTTACCATGCTGCGCTGTGCGAGGCTGTCGATATCTCTCTTCACCACGTGCAAGTGCTCCTTGATGTCCATGAAGTGCTGAGTTGTCTCGTAGACGCCGGCCGAGCCCGGGTGCTGGATGCCACTCACCAGCCGCACAGTCTCACTCATCGAGTTCCTACAACACAAAATCCCTTTCAAGTCACAAGGGTTTGGTTTCCTGTTTCCAGTTATACATTTCAAATGGTTACATTTTTCTAAGTTCAACACATCGGATCATTAAAAAAAAAAGGTTTTGATTGCTGACCCCCATGACTTAGTGGTTGACTGGGATTTGATGTTAGGTGCCACCAGCTGCCATATCATACCCGTGACCACACCACAGCCCAGGAAAGATCACATTCAGAATCTGCAGTACAGTTCTTAATATATCCTTATCATTTCAAATCATGGCAAAATAAAAACTCGCAATCCAAGCTCTGTGTGCCAGGAGGCTGCTGGGAGGGACGGAGGGACAGAGGGACAGTGGGACAGAGGGAGCTCCTGGGTCCTGCACTCGGCTCATTGGCCAACTTTCTTTATGACTGTTTCTCTTTGTTGTAACCAACCAGGCCCAGGAGCACCGCAGCATTCTGAGTTCTCTCAGATAATCAGATAATCTGTTGGTCTCAGGGACTCCTGACACAAGTGAACTCTGCTCTACTTCCCTATGCTCCGTCAGATGGCCCTCAGATACAAGCCCAGCACAGAAACAGGAAGCTGACCAGCAAAGCAGCACTAATGTCTGAAGGATTGTGTGAGTCTCCGAACGATGTGACACCCTTACACACTGATTTTAGGACACACGCTCCCCTCTGTATAATGTATGACTCTACTGTTGAGATTTAAAGCAGAGCAGCCACTAAGCCCAGTGGATGAGTGACCACTCAGCAACAGGAAACTCCAACCATGGAGGAACTGTAACAGATTTGTTTGTAGAAAAGGACGAACACACCTGAAAATAATGAAGGGGCTTTAGCTAGTGGTAGTTTCAAAGCCTGCCTGGCAAGTCATCGTGTGACTATCTCTGACAACATGAAATGCCCTCAAGTCTGGTACTTTCCCAAGGTAGGTAAAACACTGAGTCTCTACCATCTTTCTGACTTTACTTCCCCCTTTTCCTTCATCTGTCTTGGTCCTTTCCGTTCCCTGAAAATATCCTTCAACTGTAAGCCTGCCTGTATAATGCCCTTTCTAGATGCGACCCTTGCCACAGATAGGACCCTTCAGTCCCCCTATCTGTGGACTAGAGTAAAGGCCAAGTCAAATGACACCCCTCCTCAGTATCTGACTCTCCTGCAACCCTTTCCTGCCAAGACCTCCCCTAACAGTGACTTTCCCACCCCTACTGACGCTCTGTGAGAAGGGTCCCATCTTGACTTTCTATCAGCAACGGTGGCCCTATTTAGATGAATCCATCAAGTTTTTACTCTGTGTGAATTTTAGTGTAAAAAGCAGGAGCTATGAAAGAAAAGAAGAGAAACTGTCAGAGTTATGTCACGCTGGGTTTATGTGTATGTGTATGTATATATAATACAGAAGTGTATGTTGAATATAAAAGTTTCATCTGACTTGAATGAACAGCACAAACAACACTACCCACAAATCCCTGGGGTTTTCTCAGTCAGGAACCAATTGTAATTTATCTTAATGGCATGGGCATCTAAGTTTTCCCCTTAAAACATCAATTAAGGAAGCACAGACCTGCTTATGAAATACATTTTTAGTATACAAGGACTGGTCTCTTAATAGATTCCTAGGCACTCACTCATTTGCCTACAGTTACAGGGCACATGGTATGAGCTGGTCAGTTTCCAGGAAAACCTGTGAAAGCAGAATCAGCCCTGCCCTGCTGTTCAACGGTCTGGTGGGGTGGCAATGCCCTGGGGGCACAACCAGGCCTACAAAGGAAGAGGCACTGAGCTCAGCAGGCCGGGTACCCAGTGACTGGGGACGATCTGAAGTGGCAGAACTATCTTTGGTTTAAGGAGCAGATGAAAGGAAGATGGATGGAACCTGTGGCAGAAACATCTGTTAAGGGACAATGGAAGGAAAAGCAAAAAAGGACAGAAACAGAAACCAAGGGCAAGAGGTGTGTATATGCTCAAGTCAGCGAAGGGTTGTGGGCTGACAGTGTCGGGAGAGGTATGAAGTGCTACAGCAGATGGCTGAATTGTATGCTGCTAGAAATCTTCCAGGATTTCCAGAGAATTTGGAAAAAACCCATAAAGACAACTGCCATTTCCAGGAACGGCAGGTAATTCCTCATCATATTGTTCTAAAGTTTAAACCTGGGCTCAGTTTTGATTACCTTGTCACATGTGTAACAGGTATCTGCCACTGCTAGCTGGGAAGTGTGTAGGGGTGGCTATGGGTTGCTACAAATCCGAGGGAAGTGCCTTCGTCCATAATGTAGCCCAAGGCCTGAATTTCCCAGCCACCACCTGAACTTTAGCTTGTGCTAGTACTACCGGGAAGTGAAAGAGGCCAAGGACATACCCAGGATATGTCCTTCCAAAAGAAAGACAGTGTAAGGAAATACCCTTGCAAAGAAAGAAACAAACCAACCAACCCAATAAAAATGGAGCAGCTGCCTACACCTGCTTTCAATGAGATAGAAAAGGGTCAGAAATCAAGGGAGAGGCAAGGGAGAGCATGAGCCCCACAGATCCCTGGTTTTAATGCCCTAACACTGAACAGATGGGAGGTGGGGAAAGAACGAGGTAGCAGGTCTAAAAGAGGGTTAATACGTATCTGCATGTGCACAAGGCATGTGCGTGTGTGTGTGTGTGTGTGTGTGTGTGTGTGTGTGTGTGTGTGTGTGTTACAGCTCCCTGGGAATGGAAGGACCACCCAGGACATTTGTTTAGATGATCATATAGTATGTATGCTAATTTGGTGGGTTTCACAATTATATTGTGGTTATGTAAAAATATCAATGTTAAAAGATGGGTGAAAGACATAAAAAAAATACAGCATTTTAAAAATCATATGAAAATAAGGGGCTTTAGAGACGGCTCAGGGGTTCAGAGCACTAGCTGCTTTTCCAGAGGACCTGAGTTTCATTTTTAGCACCCACATGCCAGCTTACAACCACCTCTAACTGCAGTTTTATAGGATCTACACCCTCTTCTGGCCTCTGAGGGTACCATATGCATATGATACAGACATACATAATAGCCAAAATCACCCATATAAATAAATAAATCTTTTAAAATACTCTTATCAAAATAAAAAATACTATGTTAAACAATCCAGTTGACTTCTTTAAAAAAAATCTATTCACTTGACTTAAATAGGGCAAGTATTCACTTGGGAATTGTGAACTAACAACAGAAAAAGTTTCTTAAATAACAAGGATGAGAATACAAATCCCTGGTTGTCAGCTGAGTGCTCTCAGCTTCCTGCTCTGTTTAACCTGGTCTTGTGCAGTTGTTCAGTCCTTAAAACACTCACTTTGACTTTCTCCTCGGTCAAGGGTTGTACTTAGGGCAGGAGATGGAATCAAAGACAGTCCTGAGCAAGCGTGCCTGTTTTCCAGTCCTGCCACAGCAAACATCTTTCTGTCCCCAGGGTTTCTCATGGAGTTAGGACATGTCACTCCACATTCTTTCCATAATTTCCAGAGAGGCACACCTGGTCTCCATCACTACAGCAAACTTCTTGGCTAAAGCATTTTTTTTTTTCCTTTTTTCAACTTATGATGATTTTTAGAATTTAGATGTTTGCAATTTGCATATGTTATCAGTTTACTCCTAACCTGACCTAGGATGTGCAGCTCATCCTGCTGAAGGGCACCTAACCTGGGAGAGCAGGCACACATGTTTCATTATGACGAGGGTACAGACCCCTGAAGCAGGGCTGTTGGGTACTTACTTCACCTCATTCACTTGTCTCAAAATCTCCTGCTGGCTCTTCACGACGGTATCCAGTTCCTGTTGAGAGACCTGGAGGGAAACAGGGTGAGCAGGCAGCTTAGCATCCACTGGTCACACAGAGCACAGCACTTTTCCAACTCTCCTCTGGCTGGAACAACCATGTCTGAGCTTACCTGCCCTGGCTGTCCTGGGGTCCCTGCTCCTCTCCTGGAAATCTCCTCTGTCAGGGAAGAGACGTATCTCCTCTGTTCATCAAGAATCATATCCAGCTGCCGGTTAAGCTGCTTGATCTCCAGATGAATTCGATTCTGTCCTTCAAACACTTGTCGCAGCTCCCGATCGCTTATGCTCTCGAAGATGTCATCCGCTAAAAAGTAGCCACAAGTTAACTACAACTCTCTACACATCTGTGACTTTGAAATACTGTTAACATGCCAAGTGTTGACAAATACCCAAACCAGAACATGACCAACACAGGGCTATAAATTTCTTTGAACTTTTTCACTTAAAATATTTTCTGTTTTATACACACTATATAATTTTACTAGGGAGAACAAAAATGAAGTAACAGAAATCAGAACAGGGATAGGCTATGTGGAGAGTGTGCTTCTGGTGCCAGACAACTTTCTGGGGTGGAAAAATATATTCTGATGTGGAGATGCTTAAAAGGGCACACACAACTGTCCACACTTGCCAAGTGCACTCCCTGTACCCCTTCCACAGGCAGCTGCAAGGCACGGGCACAAATGACGACACTTATCACACTACCATCCACTGTGAGAAGTGCACGTTACAATGTTCACAGGCTAGACACAGGCTTCGTCTCTATCATTCGAGCGGATGGGGAACAAGCCAGACATAGAACCAGCAGATACTCAGCACCAACAACACAACAACAGATAAGGTCTCAATTTCTTGGGCTGAAACTAGCATTTTAATTTTTTTCCACCATTAAAGTCCATGATTCTCAGTAGTAGGGGGAAAGAGGCAGGTACCACTTCACTTTAAGCTCACAATAGTTTTGATAGTCCTAGACAGGATATCTATGTCCCTGACCCCCAAGGTCCAAGGACATGTAGAGGGGACAGAAAGACTGTAGAAGCAGTAATATGGGAAGGAGTGTCATGAACTACTGCCACCCAGACCCAAGACAGCTGCTGCAATCATGAATAATAAGAGCTGTCCAACACTGGGCCTTCAACATTTCATCATGGACGGAGTCCCACGAGGCCCTACTCATTCTAGAGAAGCCTGACGCGGTGCTGAGGAAGGGTGCCATTTTCTTCAATGGTGTGGCTGCCACTGGACTAGTAGGAGAGAAGGGGTTCAGAGGGAAAGACAGATAACACAGGGTGATGGGGTAAGATAATTCCAACATATCCATAAATCTATCAGAACTCTAATAAAAGCAGGTATGCACCACTGGAAGGAGACCACGGTCTTGGATGCTTTTATTAGCACTTACCCAGGAGGGCAGTGCTGTCTATGGCTCTTCACTTGTTTAGTTTAGAGAACACAGCAGTGAATCCGGCAATGCCGTTCTCACCAAACTCCAACACGGTGGCTTGTGTGCACCTCCGCCACTGCCGTGTTCTTCATTCCTGCCTCACAAGCCAGACTCTCAGACCCTGAAGGACCCAAGCTTTGCCTTCCCACTGTTCCCACCCAATACTGAGTGTGCTGGTCTGAGAGCAGAGGTGAGGCAGGCAGTGTAGATGCCAGTGTCCTCCAGAGAGAGACAACCCCAGACCCCTTACCTGGCTGCCCCTGGAGGTCAGGGTGGCCCTTCTGGAATTCCTCCTTCTTCTTGTCTAATTCTTGCTGGAAGTGCTCAAACTCCTCTTGATACTTTTCCTTTTCTTTTTCTGAAATGTCTTTTTCTGCCGTAGGCTTTTTCAGAGAAAGAACAGGTCAAAAGTAAGGGGATTGGTGAGACAGTTTGTTGCCTGTCCTCACACTCACTAGTCCGACACTAGCTTCGAGATCGTCTCTTAGTTAACTACAGACAGTTCACTCTTAAGTTTTAATACTACCCAAAATCATAGTTACTATTTAATGAGCACTTAACTCTAAGCATCTGTCTCATTTAGTACTATACACCAAGAGATGGCCACTAAACAGACATCAGTTTTGCCAAGGACAAAGTAAGGCCAAATGGCAGTGAACTGAAACAAGACTCAGACTGAGGTCAGGCTTCTCAGAATCTACAGTAACACTACTGAGAACTGAAAATTAACTGTTTGGAAAAAACTGTATACTCACTGGCTCTTTTCCAGGCTCAGTTAGTTGGAAAGTCAGGAAAGAAAGAACGTCGTGGTCATCTACAAATTTAAAAATGGTTTTAGGAGGTGTTGTGACTTGTTTCACAGTTGGGAACTGACTTGACGGGTATTTGTATTTTTTGTTTATGAAAGACTGACATCAGAACTACTCCAAACCTTTCACCCTAAGTCGGCGCAGCAGACGTGTTCAGCGGGAGATAACGCTAAGTGTCTAAAGGCTCTTCCTACACTTCCCCAGTCTCCTGCATGATAATGTCATGTTCAAATCACTCAAAACCCTGTCCATCTATCTCTAAAACCTCTCCTTCAGTATGCACCAGCTCTGGCCTCTCACACTTGCTTTCCTCAAACGGACATCAATGCTTCTATTTTCCCTAAACCATTTAAGTTAAATCAGTATCAAGTTCCAGCGAATGGCAGGAACTGAGGAGCCTGGGCCTCACAGCAGTGAGCAGCTCTGCCAATCCTGGCTGGCCCCATCCACTGTGCCGAGTGAATGATTTCAAGTGTGAAGCGTCGTTCTATGCCTGCCTGTCCTGCAGAGATCTGGAGAGGCGGCTAGGTAAGCAGGACACAATGCACTACAGACTGAGTGACTTCAAGAGAGGCCATGTGCTCAACAGTTAGGACCACGAACCCAGACTGGGACTTTCTGGGGTTGTCTGTGTGACCCTGAGAAACAGCCTTCATCTGGACTTGGCAAACAGCTGAAAAAAAAAATTGGCTATACATCTTCTTCCTTCCTGCTTGGGTTGTACAGAACAATCTACAGTTTGGGAAATATTTAAAACAGCAATGTGCCATACGATTACAAAGCAGTATTGGTGTGGAGGAACTTCATTTATCAACATATGTGGAAAATAGTAATTATTTTCATTTAAAGTTTGCCCCCAAATAATACTTCCTTGGGTTTCCAAATTCATTTCTATATGATACAGCAACTCTCAAGTGTCCTAAAACATTTGGGAATTAACTTCTTATGTCCTCAACTTTAAAAATGTCCCTACAAAATGCACGTAAATGAATGGTGTGATTAGCATTCTTCTATGCAACTCCAACTGCCAAGACTGTGTAACAGGCAATGGGAAGGCCCCAAAGACTTTTTAAGAGTGAAACGGAATCGAAACTACATTCCCTAAACATATTACTAAGAGTACAATTCATTTACAAGCTTTCAATATGAGAAAATGGCAAGATTTACCTGCAAGTCCTCCTGTTGCAGCAGATATCCCAAAATGCCCTTGTGTGGGGATAACCATATTTTCCACTTTGGCACAGAATTCATAATCATTTTTATCTGGTGTAAAGCCATTATTGATCATGACCTAGGAAGACATACTGAAGTTGCATACTCTTACAACAGACATTTCAAAGTACATTTCAGTGTTCTGTGATTAGTAATATCCACTCTTGCCTCCTTCCGCTGTTGTGATTCTCTCTGTATATGGACACTGTGTGTGTGTGTGTGTGTGTGTGTGTGTGTGTGTGAGTGTATGGACCCCTGAAGTCCACACTGGGTATCTTTCTCCATCACTTCACATCTTATTTACTGAGGCAGGGTCGCTCAGTGATTCTCTAGACCAGCCAGCCATCTTGCCCTGTCTCTTGAGTGCTGGGATTCCAGGTGGCCACATTTTCTCAGCTTTTTCATAGGTTCTGAGATTCTGAGCTCTGGCTCTTAAGCCTATATGGTTCTTTTATCTGCTGAGCCACCTCCTCAGCCCCATGATGGGTAATTTAAAATTCATTTACAATTCATTTACTCATTAGCCCTTATTACACAGTAAGATAGTTCACTTTTTTTTTAAACTCCATTATGTGTTAAAGGCTCAAAAAAAGAAAATGTTGACAATCTTTCTACAGTAAAGTAAGTTCTCATCTTGCAAAGCCTTAGGAGCCATGATCACTCTGAATCGATCACCCAGCAGAAATACAATTGCTCTAGACTCTCCAAGGTTAGCAAATGTGACAGTGTAGCTCGTCTCTCCTTTGCCTTTGGCATCTATCACCTCAAGTCAGCAGTAAACGGATCCCTGCAGACAGCAGGGTTCAAACCACGGTTTTGTCCAAGTTACTTAAAAATCTCCCACATTCAATTTCTCCATGTTGCAAATGGAGAGCTATCTCTCTCAGAGCTGTCTGAAAGCTGCATTTAAAGCACAAAGCCCCAGGTGTGGAGCTTCCAGGGCCAAAGAGCCTAAATCCTCTCAGGTTTTGTTCCCATCACTTTATTGTGAGACTTAACAAGTCACTTGTTCAAACTGTAAATGCTATCATTTCACTTCTGGATGAGAGTGCTAACCCTCTTTCGAGTTACTCACGGGACTGGCTCCTGCCGGCCTTTCCACCCCACTTCAGAAATGCCCCTTATCTTCACGCTACAGCCAACTACTTGCTTTCACAAACGTTCATCTTCTTCAAGGCCCTGTCTGCTTCTGTGCCTGGAACCCAGATGCATTTTCTATTCCTGCTTTGAGATGCACATCAACTAAGAACCCCTTCCAGACCTTCCCCACGGCCATTTCTCAGGGTCCAGGTTCCAAGCTGATAATTCCTTCCTGCTGTGCCTGCCATGTGTCACATGGTATGGCGATGCTATGTGTTCCCTCTACGGTCTACAAGTTATTCAGGAACAACGGCCTGTGTCTTATTCATGTTTGTATCCTGAAGCCTTGGATGTGCACTTAGCCATCTTCAGGCTGGGTGCTTAAGCTTCCTCTAACCAATCAGAAATGAACTGGCCAAGTAGATGATCACATACCAGATACACTTACTTCTGCTCTCTTAGAGAAGTGGTTCTCAACCTGTGGGTCATGACCCCTTTGGGGAGGGGGGTCAAATGACCCTTTAACAGGGTCACATGTCATATATCCTGCATATCAGGTATTCACATTAAGATTCATAACAGTAGCAAAATTACTATTATGAAGTAACAATGAAATAATTTTATGTGTTGGGGTCACCACAACCTGAGAAACTGTACTAAAGGGTCGAAACATTAGGAAGGTTGAGAACCACTGCCTTAGAGCAATGCATACAAATGTGTGGAAATCCACATTTAAGTACATTACCTTCTGTCAAGAATTAAAAAAAACAACAAAAAAAGCAGTATTAGAACACTGCTTCTTTGATTACTGTCACTTACTGTCAGTGTTTTCTGGTAATAGGTAATCTTTGCCCGGACAGGATAGGGTTTATTACGAAAGTCCCTCTGACAACTTGCTAAAGCTTGAGTGGCACCATCACTGCAGATTCAAACACACCAAGTTACAACGAGGCTGAGGACAGTCCTTGTCAGTTAGAAGACAAAGGCTTTCCTGTCAGAACTCTGGGCAACACTGGAAAGGAAGGCCAATATCACACACGCTGAGGGAAGGGGAATATGCTATAGGATATGCTACGTATGGGACTAAGACAGCATCTAACATCACTGCGGGGGGGCTTTAGGCTTTTATATTTTGTGCTGTTAGGAACTGAACATACCGCCGCATACACGCTCGGCAAGTGGTCTACTACTCAGCTACATTCCCAGCCCCTTGAGGAGGGTTTAAAGATACAAGTTTATAAACTCCTTCCAAGCCAGCTGAAGCAGACTCAGAAAAACTGACCTAGGCATTTCTATTTTAAACCACTCCATGGGGTTTATAAAGCACTGCCAGCATTGTAGTCTCTAAGGTAGGAAGAGCAAAGCCAGGTGTGGAGAAGCAACATGCTTACACTCAGCACCTAGGGACCCTGCAACTCACTGACTGCCTTAAAGCGACACTGACATTGAAAAATGGGGGCTTAGACTTGGTACTCATTAATTTGGTGAAAGCTAAATTTATTTTTGAAAGATATCTTTCAATTAACATGGAAAGTGTAGCTCATAGAAAGAACTTCAAAGCAAGAAGAGAACGTATGCCTTTCTGCCCACTGACAATACAACAGCTAATGAAAACGAATAAGCTGACTTCATTTGAAGTGTTGAGATTTGAAGCAATGTATTTCATAAGCATTGCAAAAAGAAGTTGAAATAAGAAACAATGCAAAAATCATACTTACTTTTGATGGTCATAATTGATTTGTCCATTGTTGCCTATAACTACTATAGCAGGATTATTTTTCTAGAAATAAAAAAAAATATACGTATTTTAGTATTTTTCATCGAAAAAGTCATCATTCTTTATTTGCTATGAGATATCATAATGTTAAGATTCTAGGGCTCTTAAAGTTTTAAAATAATATGGCCTAAGCTTTCAAGGAGTTATTAGAAGTTCTTTAAAGTGCTAACAGTAAGCTGTGGAAATCAATAAACAGCCAACTAAAGGGAAGATCATCAATCTTAAAGCTTTCAAGCCATGAGTTAGTATTTTCAGCGCGTAAGTATGTTTGCTTTTAACCATTTTTAAGACATCATCAGGAAAACTGGCCTGATCAGAAAGTAGTTAACATAGGAACGGATCCAAGTATGAGAGCCTGCTGCAGCCAGGCCAGTGAGTGCTGCCTCGGCTTCCTAAACACGGCTCACACTGACTCTTCATAGTTACTAAGCATATGCAGGGCGTGAATCACTGACAGGTTCTTAAGAGCTAGGTCTCCACCATGGCTGTAAATTAGTGTGCAAAAAGTCATGCCTACAAAGCTTCTAGTAGTTATTCTCTGCTACCAAGACTAATCATGCTCAGCCTACCAGCCAAGTTCTTTACTATAAAATTTAAGGTGTCAAGTAAGCCACCTTCTTACATTCTGTGTTAGAAATACATTAATAATTATTAATGTATTAATAATTAAAAACATTAGCTGGAAAATAGCTAACAGTTTTAGCAATAAGTATACCTTTCCATCATTGTCAAAAGAATCAAAAAATATTCCAACACCATTCCACATATCAGCTGATCCAAACACAGGGCCGTCCAAGCCTTGATTTTCTGTATACCAAATTGCCTGAGAAAACATAAGAGGGACAATAGTTAGGAGCCAGTGGTGACTGGCAGCTATGCTCGTCTGAGTGACAGAAATGATCATACTAAGCCATCGGCTCCAATTCGACCTCTTCCGGTCACTCGGAATGTCACTTCCACTTCCCAGTTCTCGAAGGCTGCTTTTGCTTTGGTCCACACGGAACCTCTTTGGCTTTTTAATGACGGCGCTATTCGAATCTGATCTGCACTTGGAATAGCATCTATGGTAGGAATCAGAAAAGAAAAGCTTTAAGATGCAAGTATACAGAACTCAACAGATTACCTTTGAAAGGCTACACACAGCTACAGAGATCAAATTTTACCTTCAGATTTTACATCCATTGTGTTAGAAATAACTTCATGCTGACAGCTATGACTTTGAAACTTTATCTTTTGAAAAGAGAAATACATCTAGAAGCCTACACCCACAAATTAAATGTCAAGGACAGAGGTTAAGACTTAAAACTTTTCTTTTATACTGTAGTTTCTGATTTTGTGTTCTTATGGGTTTTGTTTCTGTGTGCTATTCTTTTTCTGTGTTTTTAAAAAACTTCTTTATTTGTTTTGCCTGTTTGTTTTCTGAAGGGACAGAGGTTTGTTTTGTAAAGAGAGAAGAAGCATAGAGCAGGATGGATGAGGAGGTGGGAGGACCTGGAAGGAGACGGAAAGGGAAGTGATCATCAGAATATATTGTATACATCTTCAATAAAAAAGGCAAACTTCGTTTGATTTTTCATAATCTCTTTTTTAATAAAATTACCCCTCAATATTAAAAGTCCAATATTAAAAGTCTACAATGCATTTTACCAGTTACAAATGTTAGAAGAAGCATTATGACAAGAACCCATCACTGGGGATCAAGTTCAGCTGCTCCTGGTTCTGCTGTGACTTTGAGCAAATCATGTCCTTACTCCATGGGTTCATCAAACGTTCATGTGTGAAATGAAAGGGCCAGGCCTGATGACTTCTTTAAACACTCCAAAATCACATGCAAAATATCCTGCATATAAACATTTTCCCAGAATAAAGCCAACTACATTTTAATTTAATAAGCAGTTCTTTAACTACAGTGGACTGTCAGAGAAAACAAGTGAAACTCAAGAGTAGCTGGCTCAGATCCCAGTTCAGCCACGTATGACTGTTGGACCTTAGGCAGGTCATTGAGTATAACTGTTTATATAGGCATACCATGGGGATAATGCTGGTTCAGTTTCAAATTGTCACAGTAAAGCAAGACACACATTTTATCCCCCCTGGTTTTCCAGTGTATCTAAAAGTTACATTTATACTATATTACATACTGAGTGTATAACATTATCATATCTGAAATAACAATGAACAGGCTTTAATTTCAAAATATATTCAGGAATTGGCGCATGGATCAACAGTAGGGCACTTGTCTTATCACTCACAGGCCCTGTGTTTGACTCCCAGACCTCAGAGACAAAACCCAAAACCAACAATACCACTGACTGAAACTGCTAAAGGTTATCTGGACAAACAGTATGGACAGACTTCTGAACAAACTTTCAGTCTATTAAAAACACCTCAAACATATTCTCTGCAAAATTTGATAAACCGAGACACAATAAAACAAGGTACACTTATAAATCCTTTGATGGTCCCACCATTGACTAATTATTAAGGTACCTAAAAGGCCTAGATTTTAACAATTCAAACATACTCTCTCAGAGTGTAACCATTCTGACATTTATGTTAGGAAAGCAAACACTTTATAGGCAGAAAGGAAAGCTGAGATACTTTAGTGTGCTCACAGGTTCAAACACTCAGGGGTTGTAGGGAGAGCACTATGGGAAAAGCCCTGGACACAGAACCGGAAGATCAGAGTCCACTATCCAAGAACCTTCATCTCTCTGTATGGTCACTTGTTCCATCTACACAGCTATGAACAGCTACAGAATATCATTTTTTGCCTTTCTAAACCCAAGGCTATGTGCTGACAGTTTAAGAGGACATAAGATTTATAAAAGAGATCTATGTGATCCTAATTAGGGCTGAATGTAATGGGCTGTGTTTAAACTAAATCCTAAGTGTCTCTGTTTTTTTTTTGTTTGTTTGTTTCAAATGATGGGTTGCAAGAATAAATGAAAAGGGAGGAAAAAAAGAACAAGAGCACTAATAGAACAGTAAGATTAAAGATTACAGCAACCGTGAAAGCAAGGGATTCCCATGCCCTCCATACCAGTGAGTCTAACCACACACTCACACTAGGGTACGTCAGACACAAATCCCTGTGCTCATCTTTAGCCCAGACTGAAGTTAAATTCAGCCAAGGATGACCTTGAACATCTGATCTTCTTGCCTCCTCCTCCCAGTGAAATCAGTACTGTGATTACAAATGTGAACCACTACACCCAGTGTTAGGGATGAAACCCAGGGCTTGGTGCATGCTGGGTAAGCCCCCTACCAACGGAGCTGCAACTCAAGCCTTTAATTCTGACCTCTTGTCACAGTAGTCTAGATTCGTTGCCTGTGGCTCTGTAAGAGACTGAAGATAACTGATCTAGGTAGCTGATTAACATTCTGAATTTGCTGATGTGTGTGTGGGGAAGAGAGAAGTGCAGACAGGCGATGGGCAGGTGCACAAGGGAAGAGCTGCCAACACGTGCACCACCGTTTCCAAAAGAAAAACAGAAAGGGGAAGTCAGAAAGCCTGTGTTTGGTATTGTGTACATTGTCTTTGTGTAAGCAGAGCAACGCTATCTTGACAGCGTCCTAAGCCCAGAAGGCGTATAATAAACCAACCGCGTTAACAGCATAATTGCATTCTGCTTCAACTACATAATGACTCCATCATTAAGTTCACTGAAATTTACACCTGATAATTGCACATTAATTTGAGGAAAATGGCCCTTCCTGGAAGGGTGCTTTAGCCATTACTTTGTAGAAATGAAGCACTTTGTTTCAGTCACGGGGCAACGTCAATTGATAAAGGAAAACCTTCTTATAAACGCACCCTCAGTTACACACAAAAATAGGAGGTATTTACTATTTGCTTTAATGGATGTATCTGACGGCCCCTGAAGATTATCAAGTGCTACTGATAATCTTTGGTCAGCAGTGACACCTCAGCACTATGAAGTGCAGATATGTTTTCTTCTCACCAGGGCAGGGCTCAGCCATCGTCCTGTCATCTGTGTCAGAGTAAATAAAACTTGAAGCAGAAATGATCTCATTTTTTTTCTAAGTCTCAAAAGAGAGTCTACCCTTAGCCCACGTTCAGAAACAATCAATAGAAAAGATGTATCTCGTGTACTAACTATATAAAGACACTAATATAAAGTTTACAGTGTAAAGATCAAAGACTACACACACTGCCACGGAGGGGCAATTCTATGGGGTAATCCCAACATTTAAAGAACGACATCCAAAGACCTAAAAAAAAAATCACTCTTAACATTCTATGCTATCTTGGAGCATTCGGGAAGTTAGGTACAAACCTGACCATTGCTAACTAACTCCCTACAACAAGCAAGCAGGAGACTGTTGGAACTGGTCTCAGATTGCTATGGCCACGGAAAGTGTACCCATGAGACGTGGCATTAGGGTGTAAGGTAACACGACACGCAGAAGCTGGTTTGAGTGCAAGGACTTGCAGAAAGTAACAAAACACCTCGGAATCAGACAGAAAGTACTGATGAGATTAAATAAGGGAAGACTGGAAGTGGGTGGACAAGCTGCGTGGGAAGACTCGGGGACACGCGGGGAACCTGCCGGTTAGGGGGACCCGGAGTTGCGGCTGCCTGGGGAGTCCTGTCCCAGTGCATGTGGCATGCAGGGCTGGAGCTGACCCTCGGCATTGCATGGCACTGGGGAGACAGACCGAGGAGACAGAAGGCAAGGAGGGAACCCGCCCCTCGCCCCAGCCCCGGCTTACTCCCCGCGTGGGCCCAAAAGGGCACGGTCCCATCGCTCTGCACCAGATGCGGCCCCTTAAAGCTGTATTTGTACTCGAAACGGCGGTGTGGCAACTCGGCCTGGGTGCCCGCGGCGCCGGGAGCCGCAGCGTCGCCTCCCGTGCCGTCGCTCCCGATGAACTGGCTGAAAGACAGCAGCAGGGCGCAGAAGAACGACCGCGCTCCAGCCTGGGGACCCATCCGCCTGGACACCGCCATCTTGGATTCTGGGACGCAGAGGCCGGCGGGAGAGGGAGGGGCTCTAGAACCGCGGATGGCCAACAGGGCGCTCACTGATTGGTGGAGCCCGAGAGACCCGCGGGCCAGGGATGAGCCCCGCCCCTGGCCTCCTCGATACTGGGGGCCACTAGGACTGTGAGCATATGTGGGCGGGACTACAGAAGGGGTGGAGCAAGACTGGGAGGCGGAGCTGGCCTAAGAGCTCGCAACTCCAGCAGCCTGGGGTCCGGGGCAGGGACAGGGGACAGAGGCGGGGACAAGGGCGGGGACGGGGTCAAGGACGGAGACTCGATGTAGTGGAGGTGCGGTGAGTCCAGCTCTGTAGTACCTTTTGAGGGAAGGTGATTACCACTTTTTCCTACTACCAAGTTTATCAAGTCCCAGAGTAGCGGACCACCTTCTGTGACTTAGAAAACCGTGGAAGCCCTAAGACTTGTGGAGCCAGCCCATAATAAACTAATGAATAAAGGCATCTACTATTCAGTGGCTGGCTTTTGTTTTGTGAACTTTCCAGAAATGATCACGAATACTAACAATCTCAGCCCACCGAGAGCATCTCAAAAGAGCCCTAGGACCTTTTAGGTGGTTGAATTAAGAGGTTTATGCCAAATCAACTTTACCTCTCAAAAAGGAATTTCGCAGGCTGTCTAAATACTTGAAACCATGGCACAATGCACACAAATGAAACTCGGTAGTTTTGTTGCAAGCTTATATGCTATGGGCAGAGTCGATGAATGAGTTGCGTTTTATTTTATTTTTATTATTTTTTTGTGTATGTGACGTGTGTGTGTGTGTGTGTACATCACTTGCTACAGAACACATGTGGAGGTCAGAGGACATATTTATGGGGTAGGTTCTCTCCTTCCATAATTATGTATACTCTGTTCTTGGGGTTAAACCCAGGTCCTCAAATTTTCATAACACCTGTATTGTTAGCATAGTCATGGTCGCCCAGTTTTGTTTTACAATGACGAAAATAAACTTGAAAAACCACAAAATGATTTGTTTCATTTTTCACCCAATTCTAGTTTGTCTGGGCCGTCAGCTGCACACTGTCCATAGGGCTGTGCAATTGCTTGTATTTTTTTCCACCTCCCAGTTTCTCCTCTCCAGACTCCCTAGCCATTACTAGTAAATCTCTATCTCGAGCACAAGTCAAACCTTCACACTGAATGTAGCCACATATAAGGTTTCCTCCTCATTTCGGTGGAAGTACAGTTCTCATCTACTGGAGAAATATGCTCTTTAGTCCTCTCTGAGGCATGCCAGTAACAAACATCTACAGCTGTGCATCCTTGGACTGTGGGGGGGTGGGTCATCGCCCTGGGTGCTCTGGGACCTTAATTCCACATTTTCTCCCCCTTCTAATCTCTAGAAACCATAGCTCAGATTTGCACAGTAGCCTTCAACTATTAAACAAACATAGAGTTAATAAGACAAAGACTGAGTCCTTATGGTGTGACAGAAGCTCACCAAGCCTTTGATCTCTAAAATGCGGTGAGCACAGTCACTTTAGAATGAAGAAATGGAGGTGCAAAGCACTCAAGTCATTTGCCCAGTGCCACACAGTAAAAACAGTGATGGGTTTAAGTCCAAGAATTCTGTTACTAAAATCCTCAGTATAAAGACTCATTCCATCTAAGGCAATAAATACAAAGAATATTTCAAATGTATGGTTAATGGTTTCAACCTCTGAGAGACCTGAATTCCAAGTACAAGAAATGCAAGTTGGGCTGAAGAGATAGCTCAGTGGTTTAGAGCACTTGTTGCTTTTGCAGAGCCCCAACCCCCACAAGGCAACTCACAACCATTGGTAACTTCAGTTCCAGGAGATCCTATATTCTCTTCTGACCTCTGTGGAAGCCAGGCACATACATCCTAGATACATGCAGACAAAATGCTCCTACGTACAAAAGGGAATAAATAAATCTAAAAAGGAAAAAGAGATGCAAGTCACAATTTATGCCTTTCAAGAACGGAAGCATAAATTATGTGCTATGAGGCTGTTTTATGTTTAATGTCATTAAATGTAATGTTTACTGAAAGTATCTAGGACCGAAGAACACTGCCCATAGCAAATGCATCTTATGTAATCAGTATTCAGTTTTAGAAGGGAAAAGCAAAGGAACACATTTCCGTTTTGCACATCTGCAGAGGCAGAGTTGCTGAGACAGGAAAGCCACCATTAACTGGTTTTGCAAATCATTCATACTTAACTGAAATTCCCACCTAGAGCCTCCTAGAACCCAACCTTCTGGCTCTGTCTGACTCATCTCCACAAGTTCTTTATTTTGGATGTCATTCTTTAGATACATGTTGACTCCAGGTCATTTTCTTAACTCTTGTCCTTTTATCTAGTAAACATTTATAATTTAATCTACATGACTTTGGCACACACACCCTCTCCTTTAATTAGTCAGGGTCATCTATGCTTTGCTTGGAAATCTTTGCTTATTCTGAGATCACAGAGATATTTTCTCTTGCGAGTATTACAGTTCTAACCTGCATTCATTCTTTATAAACTGATTTTCCACTAAGATGTGCATTTTTCTACATGCAAATTCAGTTGACTCAGTAACATTTATAAAAATGTACCTTCCTCTCTTCACTGGTTTTCAGTGTGGTTGCTGCCAACTCCAGGTGACAGGCACATATGAGTGTATTTTGGACTCTGGTTCCACAGTCAGTTTGCTTATTGCTGCGCCAATGATTACAGCTTAAGTGCAGAGTGTTACACAAGATTGTGGTGTCTAGTCATGTAACTCCTCCAGTGGAGTCTATAGCACTGCATAGGCTATTCTTTTGATCGTTTGTTTGTTTGTTTGTTTTTGTTTTTTGAGACAGGGTTTCTCTGTATAACCCTGGCTGTCCTGGAACTCACTTTGTAGACCAGGCTGGCCTCGAACTCAGAAGTCTGCCTGCCTCTGCCTCCCGAGTGCTGGGATTAAAGGTGTGCGCCACCACGCCTGGCTGCATAGGCTATTGTTGGCACTTTTAT
Source organism: Mus minutoides (assembly GCA_902729485.2). NCBI lineage: Eukaryota > Metazoa > Chordata > Mammalia > Rodentia > Muridae > Mus > Mus minutoides. The sequence goes on from LR749656.1 coordinate 1,466,088, forward strand.
TTAAGCTCCTTTTGAAAAATATATTTTATACATGAGCACTGTATTTACATCCTTTGACTCTCTAACACTACGTGTGTTCTTCCCTTAAACCACTGACCACTGTGTGTATGTGTGTGTGTGTGTGTGTGTGTGTGTGTACCCTGGTGAGTCCACCAAGTGTTGCTCATGTGCATACTTATTTAGGGCTGACTGTTTAGGATTGGATAACTTATCAAATGGGTCAATGCTGAAGAAGAATGACTCTCCCTTTCTCAGAAGCCATAGCTCTTCATCTAGTGTTGGGGCTATGTGAGGGTCTCCCACTTGCATTGGAATGTGACCTGAGGGTCTGGTTTAGGCAACCCCTTTGCAATCTCACAGCAGACATCATAGTTGTCTGTATCTTCTGCAGTATCATCATCTGAGCCTTGGGTATAATGGTTGCATTGTAGACGTGTCACTTGGGATTGGGTACCCGAAGTCTGGTTTTATTTGCATTTTGACCATTATGGATTGGGTGACATGTCCATATGGACTATTTGACATTATGGATTTCTGTGGTCATAGTTTCCATCTTTGATGAGGGGTGAGAGCCACACTTATCTGTGTGTATATGAATAAGTATTTGGAAAAAAAGAATAACCATTTAGAATCTAGTTAGGAGGTAAACTGTCTTAGGAAACTGTCATAGATATGTTTTGCTATAGGGCTTATAACCACATGAGCCACACATAGGTTGACACTACCAGGCATAAGTCTAGTTAGGAGGTAAACTGTCTTAGGAAACTGTCATAGATATGTTTTGCTATAGGGCTTATAACCACATGAGCCACACATAGGTTGACACTACCAGGCATAAGTTCCCTCCTATTGGAGGGAATTTGGTAGGTTATCTTCAGACCTTCATGTCCTCGTCCAAATCCAGTTCTGTAGTCTCATCCCTAGTTCCTTGCTATGGCCTCCTCTTCCCTTCTGTCCCCATCTCCAGTGAATTACTCAGATCTTCTCCTATATACTTCCTCACCACACCATCCCTTTGTCTTAGCCACCAATTCCAGTGGGCATTCCTCAGAAACCCATTGACCAAGCTTTCCAGTGAAGCAGTTGGGTGAGCATCAGATCTTCCTTGTCTCCTGCAAACCCAGTCTCCCAGTCTCATCCTCAGCTCTGTAGTGGTGGCCTTTACTCCTTCTCTGCCCCCATTACAAGGGACTAAGCATAACCTGGTGGCACACCCTGCTTTCCTTGTCCTCTGGACCCCCCAACCCTCCACTTCTAGCCATCCTCATTACTAATTGTCCACATCCAATACTTGGAAAAACCTTCTACCTCAAACCCCAGTGGCCACACCTGGCAGGATTGCAGAAGTATTCTCTACCTGGCAACTCACAGCCAACAACCTCTCCTAAGAAACAGAAAGGGTAACAGAAACCAAGAGATGGACTACCCACCCAGCAAAGACAAGATCATAGTGAGCACCTAAAACTACAGTCATCCCAGACTAGAATGCCTACATGCCAAGAAAACAGCATAAAAGCATACTAATGGCAATGACAATATGTCTCCATGATAGCCCAGCAACCCTACTACAGGAGGCGTTGAGAAAGGCAACATAGTTGAAGCACTAGTTAAAGACTTCAAAATCGCCTTTATGAATATGTTGGAGTTCCTTTAAGAGTAAATGAATAAATCAATAAAAGAAATCTATAAAATCATAAATAAACAGTGGAATGAAATGAAGAAAATAGCTCAAGACATGAAAGTAGAAATGGAATAAATAAAGAAAACCCAACCTGATGTAAAAATTGAAATGAACAATTTAGGAACTAGAACAGGAACCTCAGAGGCAAGTCTCACCAACAGAATACAAGAGATGGAAGGGAGAATCTCAGGCATTGAAATCAAGATCAAAGAAATGGATACCTTGACTGAAGAAAATGCTAAATCTAAAACACCCAGGCACAAAACATCCAGGAGATCTGGGACATTATGTAAAGACTAAGCCTACAATCAAAGGCACAGAAAATATCTTCAATAAGTAATAAAAGAAAAAATTCCCTAATCTTAAGAAGGAGGTGCCTATTGAGGTACAAGTGTATGGAACACCAAATAGACTGGACCAGAAAAGAAATTCCTCTTGGCACATAATAATCAAAACACTAAACATACAGAACAAAGAAAGAATACTAAAAGCTGCAAGGGGAAAAGACCAAGTAACTTATAAAGGCAGATCTATTAGAATAACAATTGACTTTTCAGTGGAAACTCTAAAAGCCAGAAGAGCCTGGGCTATAAACTCTAATGGCAGCCAGACTACTTTACCTAGCAAAACTTTCAACACAACAGATGGAGAAAATCAAATGTAAGCGTTATCAACCTACAAATCCAGCCCCGTAGAAGGTGATAGAAGGAAAACTTGAAACTGAAGAGGTTAACTACACACACACACACACACACACACACACACACACACACACACACCTAAGGAATAAATAATTCCAGACCATCAAATCAAAAGAGTAGGGGCCCCTCCCAATATCAACAAAGTAACTAGAAGCTACAAACATTGCTCATTGATAACTCTCAGCATCAATGGTCTCAATTCCCCAATAAAACAAGGGGTAAACTAACAGAATGGATGTGAAAATGTGATCCATCCTTCTTCTTCTTCTAAGAAACACACCTCAACATCAAGGATAGACGTTACCTGAGGGTAAAAGGATGGCAAAATCTATTCCAAGCAAATGGACCTAAGATGCAAGCCAGTGTGCTCATTACAATATCTGACAAAATAGACTTAAGACAAAAACTAATCAGAAGAGATAAGGAAGAACATTACATACTAATCAAAGGAAAAATCCAACAAGAGGTTATTTCAATTCTAAACATCTATGCACCAAACACAAAGGCCCCCAAATTCATAAAAGAAACACTACTATAGCTTCAATCATATATTGACCTTCATGCACTACTGATAGTGGGTGAATTTCTTTTCTTTTCTTTCTTTCTTTTCTTTTCTTTTCTTTTCTTTTCTTTTCTTTTCTTTTCTTTTCTTTTCTTTTTTTTGAGACAGGGTTTCTCTGTGTAGCCCTGGCTGTCCTGGAACTCAGTCTGTAGACCAGGCCAGCCTCGAACTCAGAAATCTGCCTGCCTCTGCCTCCCGAGTGCTGGGGTTAAAGGTGTGCACCACCACTGCCCAGCTGATAGTGGGTGATTTTAATACTTAACTCTCACCGGTAGATCATTCCAACAAAAACTAAATGAGAAATGCTGGAGCTAAAGGATGTCATAAAACAACTGAAACTAACATATTTAAAATATTTTATTCAAATAGAAAAGAATATACCATCTTTCCAGTTGCTTATAGAACTTTCTTCAAAATTTACCACATACTGGGATACAAATTAAGTCTCAATAGAAACAAGAAAATTAAAATAACACTCTGCATTCTATCTGACCAACACAGATTAAAGTTGAATATCAATAACAACAGAAAAAAAAAAGGACAGGAAATTTAAGAACTCATGGAAACTGAAAAAACTCACAATTAAATGAAAATTATTTGGGACAGAAATTGAGAGAGAAATAAAAAAAAAACTTTCTAGAATTTAATGAAAATAAAAACACAACATGCCCAAACTTTTAAGTCACAATGAAGGTGGTTCTAAGAGTCAAGTTCTTAGCCCTAAGTTCTTTCACTAGAAATTAGGGGAATCTTGTACTAGTAACTTAACAGCATATCTGAATGATCTAGAACAAAAGGAAGATATCATACCCAAAATGAGTACGTGGCCTGAAATCAGGACTAAAAGTAATAAAAACAAAACCAAAAACCAAAAACCAATCAAAACAAAAATAAAACCAAACCAAACCACCACTACCACTACCACCCTGTCCACCAAAACCTCAAGGCAAACCAAACCAAAACCCACCACCAAAAATAAATAAATAAATAAATAAATAAATAAATAAATAAACAAACAAACAAAGAGTTCTTTGAGAAAATTAAATAAATAAACAAAGAGTTCTTTGAGAAAATTAACAATATGGATAAACTCTTAGCCAAATGAACTAGAAGACAGAAAGAGAAGATTCAAATTAATAAAATTAGAGACAAAGGGGGACATAGTAACAGACGCTAAGGAAATCTAGAGAATCATTATAATATACTTGAAAAAAACTACTCTACCAAATTGGAGAGTCTAAAAGAAGTGGAATATTTTCTTAATATAAAACAGCAATCAAAGTTAAATCAAAATCAGATAGGCAAATTAAACAGGCCTATAACCCCTAGTGAAACAGAAGCAGTAATTAAAAGTCTATCAACCAAAACAAATCCAGGTCCAGATGAATTCAGTGCAGAATTATCTGTAGAGTGAATCTCTTATAAGCATTACCTGTCAATAAAATAGCCTATAGCCAGTGAGCTGAGGCAGGAAATAGGAGGTGGGACATTTGGCATGAAGAGAGGAAATTCCTGGAAACAGAAGACAAGGAGAGGAAACCAGCCATGTAGCTGATCTCTGGTTAGAACAAAAAGACTAATAAATAAGGGAGCAAGCTGAAGCTTATGGCCTATGAATTTATTAATAAATAATTAGCCTCAGAGTCATGATTGAAGGGAACTAAGTGAACAGGGAGAAAAACTTAAAGTTACAATCCTCCCAGACTTTCAAAGAAGAATTAATACCAATACTTCTCAAACTATTCCACAAAGTAGAAGGAACATAGCTTAATTCTTTTTACTAGGCCATAATCATGTGATACAACAACCACTTAAAGACTCAACGGAGGAAGAGAATTACAGACCAATTTCTCTAAGAACATAGTTTCAAGAATACACAATAAAACACTTGCAAACTGGATCAAACAAATGTCAAAAAGATCATCCACTACAATCAAGTGTACTGCAGTCTAGAGATGCAAGGACATTTCATGATATGTAAATCGACAAATGGGATCCACCATGTAAACACTCTGAAAGACCAAAACTACATGATTATCTCGTTAGATGCAGAAAAGTCCTTTGACAAAAATCCAACACCACTTTATGATTAAAGTATTGGAGCGTCTAGGGATATAAGAGATCTAACTCAGCATAATAAATGTGATTTACAGCAAACCTCAAACAACATCAACATAAACGGAGGGAAACTTAAGGCATTTCCACTAAAATCAGGCACAAAACAAACTTGTCTCCTGTCTCTGTAACTATTCAGTATAGTGATTATATGGCACAATAGTTTGAGCTGGAGCAATAGGGCAACTAAAGGGGACCAAGAAGATTCAAAGGAAAGAAGACCAAGTATCTTTATTTGTAGATCATGTGAGTGTATACGTAAGTATTCCCCAAAACTCCACCAGGAAGCTTCTACAGCTGATAAATACTTTTAACAAAGTAGTAGGGTACAACCTTAGCTCACAAAAACCAGTAGCCTTCAAATAGACAAATGATAAAGGGACTGAGAAATACATCAGGGAAACAGTATATTTCACAAGAGCCTAAAAAAAAAAAAAAATCTTGGTATAACTCTAACCAAGCAAGTCAAAGACTTGTGTGATACAAAACTAAGACACTGAAGAAAGGATTTGAAGGAGATGACAGAAGATGGAAAGATCTCCCATGCTCATGGATTACTAGGATTAATATGGTGGAAATGGATAGGCTATCAAAAGCAATCAATAGATTGGGAGGGTCAAAAAAAGGAGGTGGACGAGAGAGGGAATATGATGAGGGACAGCTGAAAGGGCCTTTTGAGGAGTTGGAAGGAAACGGAAAAGAGTTAAGGTTTCCTATAATATATATATCTATGTGAAGGGTGTTTAAATGAAATCACTAAAAGTGGGTAAGAAAGGGAGGAAGATCTAACAGGACATCTCTGTTCAACAAATGAAGTTTCCAGAAGGCCCTACTGCTAAAGACAACTTCTATATATCCTACTGTATATGAAGAGGCCAAGCCGGTGTCTACCTAGAGCCTTCAGTCCTATAAAGCAGTATTCATGGTACTGCTAGGTATGTTGCATGACACCAGAGGAGAAAAGTAGACAGCAACCCAGCAATAAACCCCATCTACGAGAATGATCTGCCTGGAAGATACACTGATACTATAATGGCTTGTTGGAGTAACCAACCAATATCTGATTTAAGACCCATCCAATGAAATGGAACCAATATCCAATGCTGTGTGAATGACCAAGAACCCGAGAATAGATAAGCCACGGTCCTAGGGGAAAACCAAGTACTACTGTTTTGCTAAAGGACTGTAGCAATAAAATGACTCCTAATGACATTCTGCTATACTCACAGATCACTGCCTTGCTCAGCCATCTTAGGGAAGCTTCCTCCTACAGAAGATGGGAACAGGTATGAGATCCACAGCTAGACAATGTGCAGAGCGTAAGAGACCATAGAACACTCTGCTCTAAGGGATGTCTTCCATCAAAATCATTTCCTTGGGGCTCAGAACGAGGTGAAAACATTATAAGAGCCAGAAGGGATGGAGGAAACCAAGAAAGCAAGGTCTTCTAGACATAATAGTATCAATGCACATATGACTTTTCAGAGGTGGGGGTAGCATGTGCAGGGATGCAGGGATCTGCACCAGATGGGGTCGTAGAGCTGAAAGAAGAGGTGTACACATGCCCCCATCCCTAACCCAGAAGCTATCTCCAACTGATGGCCACTTAAAAAGAAAAAAATAGTTTTCTCCAAGAAAGTCTCAGTGGGGGAAACAAAACACTTTTAAGGGTATACCCCATGCCCAGAGTAGGTCAACCCAAAACAAACTCAGTGGCCTCTTTGGAGGGTCTTTGATTCATGATGTTAAATCAGGGCAAATATTACTATTATTTTTCTACCTTAGTGGTTCTTTCTGTATATATTATGGGTTCCAGTTCTTTTTTATGGGGGGGGGTTTATTCTTGAGTACATAAAGGGCTGTCTCTCTGCATCTTCTGTATAAGTTTCTTAGGCCATTCTTTTGGCTCTTTTTATTGGCTGGTTGCTTTGTCATATTCTGATTTGTTTGTTTTTTTATTTATCTTAACTGATTTTATTATTATCCCTTGGATTGCCTGCTTACTTTTTAATGATAGACAAAAAGGATTTGGCCCTGGTTGGGAAGGGAGGAAGGGGGAAACTGGGTGCAGTAAGGGGAGGAGAAACAATAATCAGAATATATTGTACCACCCCCCCCAAATCTATTTTCAATAAAAGAAAAACAGTTTGAAAAAATAAAAATAAAAATTAAAAAAAAATAAGAATGAGTACAAAGCTAAAGAGAGAGTTTTTCAAAAGAAGGAATTTAAATGGCTGGGAAAGAAATGCTCAGCGTCCTTCTTATCAGGGGACTGCAAATGAAAACTACTGTGTGGTTTCATCTTACACCAGTCCGAATGGCCAAGACCAATAAAACATGCTGGCAGGGATGTGGAGTAAGGGGAGCAGTCATCCATTGCTTGTGAGAGTACAAACTTGTGCAGTCACTCTGGAAATCAGTGTGGCAGTTCCTCAGGAAGATGCAAATAGATGTACCTCAAGATGCAGCTATACCACTCCTGGGCATATGCTCAAAGGACTCTTCATCTTGCTACAGAGGCACTTACTCAACTATGTCCACTGCTGCTTTATTCATAGTAGCCAGAAACTGGAAATACCCTAGATGCCCATTAACAGGCAAATAGAGAAAGAAATGTGGTTATGTGCACTGTAGCCTGCTTATGAAACATGGAACAGCTAATATCAACATGTAAATGAATACATATCATATTGGTCTTTTCGAGTCTGAGTTACCTCACTCAGGATGAATCTCCTTTTCTATCTCTACCTGGCACCACTGGTAAGTGTGTGTCCCCGATGGTGCTTCCCAGTGATTGTGATGGTTTGAATTAGAAATGTCCCCATAGGCTCAGACATTTGAATACTTGGATCCCCACTGATGGTGCTGTTTGGAGGAGGTTGTCAGGAAAGGATATCTTGCTGGAGGAATTTGGTTGTATCTGCTAGTTAAAGCAAGATAAGGGGAGTCTAACTATGTTTCCCAATTAGACCAGTTAAAGCTCACTGGTTGCAAGTGGTGCAGATACTGGGAGAAAAAGTCTTCCTTTAAGCAAATAATTTTAGGAGATGTGGATCTTCATAGTGTGTGCTTAAGTGTTAAATATATGCGGAAGCTCATTAATACCGAATTCCAGTTAAAACTTCTACAAATCCACTTCAGTTTGGTACTGAGGAGATGTCTCTGTTGAGAAAGCGCTTGCTGTGTGAGCACAGTGACCTGAACTCAGGTCCCCAGCATCCATGAAAAGCTCAGACACATGCCTAGAATCTCAACACTAAGGAAGTGGAAACAGAGAATCCTTGGGGTTTCCCAGCCAATTAAAAAGCTCCAGCCAATGAAAGACACATTATAAATAAATAAGGTGGAGAGTGATTGAGGAAGACACCAAAATTTGACTGGACACACACACACACACACACACACACACACACACACACACACATACTCCTCTCTGCAGGTGTATATACAAACCCACATGTTCACAGTTCTTTTTTTTAAAGAAAACGCCCTTAACACAATATTTTCTAAGATTATTTGATCAAAAAGCCATCTTCATAACATTTAATATTATTGCCTGCCTTGAATACAGAAGACCCTAGGTTTGATTCCCCAGTACCATGGCTAACTAGTGAGAGAGAACACTGCCAAAGACAATTTCCCTTTTCCTGGATAACCATCCTGCCACTTACTAAACTGCCTTCTAAAAACTCAGTGTGATGGCTGACCTCAATGATGAACAAGACAACTTGGGTTTATGTTGAGGTGTGTTGAGGGTTTGTGATGGCAGTCAAAGCTAGTTTCCCAATGTTTAACACACATGCTCAAGATGTGAGCTAATGTGCCCAGGTGATTCATCTGCCAGTGTCTCTGTAGATTATTATTATAGCTCAACAAAACGAGCTCTCAGGATGCTCCTGACCCACTAGATCCATAAATATTTTCAAAGTGATATCTAGCTGAGAAATACAGTCACAACAGTGCAGAACTTGGTGTGGAATCCATCAAACAGAAATCTGCATGGTCAAATCACCAATGAAATTTATTTGAATATGATTCAGTTGGGTTTCTTAAATGCCTTTTAGATGGGTGACCATGAGATTTCAGGCACTGGGCTATCCCAGGTTTGAGATTCTAGTGGAGTAAACTACTCATTTAAAGTTTTAAGATAGTGTTTAATTCTGCTTCCTTCTTAGAAATCTCTGTAGCTTCACTTACGGTTTCAATGAATAAACATCTAAGAATGTTACACATACGCTCATGATGGTTCTCATTCTATATTTGCATTCACTGATGTGGAACTTATTTACAAAGAAGTGAAGAGGTGCCTCATTAGGAGTGTTCTAGAAGTACACTCCCTTTCACTATAAAATCTTAGGGAGGACATGGTAGTGTCCAAACATTTTTGCCTAATGTGTTCTCCTTCTATTTTTTCTATTACTTTCCTGCTTGTCCTAAATTGGTACATTAATTACAACTGTGTGAATGCAGAAGCAAAATGGCAGTTACCAGAGAGGTGCGTACTGAAGTGTAAAGCAGTTATCAAAGACAAATAGACGCAGACTCTTGTTGCAGAATGAGTCTACTCAATATTGACATAGGGAATTGTCATGAGATTAAACCACAACCTGAAAAGCAGGCGGAGGTTGTGTGAGTGACAGGGCCTTTATGGGGCGCAGTGCTTCCTAGTGGGAGAGTTCATCTTCTTACTCAAAGAGACGCCTTCAGGGATCATGTGACTTGAATTCCCTCTGAATTCAGTGTCATCTTAGCTTGACCAGTTCTGGAAGAACATATTAACCTCTGCCTGTGATTTCCAGAAAACCATTCTAATTTAGCAAGTAATTATGGGTCACATGCAGGACAAAGAGCTGGATAATCTTGGATTACCCACAGGAAGCTTTGTCTCCAAGGCAACCTCCCAATGGTGGGGCTGCTAATGCAAAGGCCAGTCAGCTAATGAACTGGGAAGGATAACTGGCTTTCCCACCCATCAGAGGCAAGGAAATGGACACAACAATTATACGGCTATTGAGTAATTTGGTGTTGGAGAATAAATGCCTCCAAAAGCCAGCAGAGGAAAAACATTTAAGGAATGGAGATAATTATCACTGCAGTGCCAGGCCAGGCCTACATAGCTCCACAGAGAGCTCAAGCCAGGGCAAGCTTTACGAATTTTGCCTAGTGTCTTGTTAAATCTCGTTTTTTGTTTTTGTTTTTGTTTTCTTTCAGCACATTCTCTGACCTACTCACCCACAATCTGGTTTCCTCAGAGGAACACCTTGTTTACCACCTGAGAAGAGGTGGCCCAAAGGACTTGGGAGAAGAAAGAAGGAGTATTGTCCATCTGAGTTTCCATTAGCCCAAGCTGACCTGATGTTTAAGATAAAGTGGTATGAGACTTTTAGGCTAGGTTGGTTAAATAAATAAATAAATAAATAAATAAATAAATAAATAAATAAAGGTGGAAGAGAAGAGTTCAGGTGAATGAGCTAAGGAGATGCCATCACAGTAAAGAGAAAGACCCAAAGGCTGTACAAAGGGAACCCTGAGACTCGCCCCATGTCCTCAGAGTGCTCCCTACTCCCCCTAAAACCCTCCAGCCCCACCTCTGACAGAGTTAACTCTACATTTATTCCTGGCTTCTCTTCTGCACCCTAACCCCTCACTTAGCATCTCTCTCTATCAGAGCCTATCCACACCCCTTATAGGGACACTTCTAAACCATGCTGCACATCTACCCATACGTTCTCTTTCTGTGTTCATTAGTCTGTGTTCAGGTCTTGTGGCTTCTAAGCCAGATGTTTTATGTGGGAAGCTATGTTAATGATAAAGGGATCACTGTGGTTTGTGTCCCTAGGCGCCAGGTGTCAAATACTTAGTCCTGCCATTGGGAGGTGCTGGAGGGAGGGGCCTAGTGGGTGGTCTTTTAGTTAATGATAGCATGTGCTTGAAGGAGAAGGGGCACTCTACTTTCTCTTCCAAATAAATAAATAAATAAGAAAGATTTCCTCTTATATAAATTAAAAAAAGATGTATTTTATTTGTATTTATCTGCATGTATTTGGGTATGTGTACCTGCTGAGGCCAGAAGAAGACATTAGATCCCTTGGAGCTCAAGTTACAGGCAGTTGTGAGACTCCTGACTTGGGTGCTAAGAACAAGACTCCAGTCCATCCTGTGCCATGTACTTGTACCATGATGTGCCTCTGCAAACCCAAAACAAGGGGTTCAACTGTTAGCATCCCGAAACGTCTATAGCTATGAGAGAAAGCATGCCTTTTCTTTCCGTAAGTTAACTACCTCATGTATTTGTTACGGCGACAGAAAGCTGGTTAAGGCAGGAATGAGGACTACGGAATGGCTAGGAGGAAAGGCGAAAAGGAGCATGCCTGATAGAGCAGAGCTCAAAGCATTCTGGGAAGTCGAAGCCCAATAGGATTACTGAACGAGGAGCAGAGGTTCAAGGAAAGTCCAGACATACGTACAGTCCTTGACCTAAAGTACAAAGTTAAAATGAGGGGCTGGCCAGATGGCTCAGCAGTGAAAGCGCTGACTGCCAAACTTGAGTTTGATTTTTGTGACTCACACGATGGAGAGAAGGACTGTCTTCTGATTTCCCCAGGCACAGTGCGGTATGCATGTTCACACACACGGTAAGAAAATAAACGTAAAATAAAATAACTCAAAGGAAAAACGAGATGCCAGTTTCAGAGTGGAAAATGGAAAAGACTTTCTTGCTCATCGAAAACACCCGGTTGAGAAGACACTCCTCAGGGACAGAGTAAGGGGGTGCCTGTGTGTCACACCTCTGCCTTTGAAGGGCTCTGCGTGTTTACACAGGGAACCGGAACTGGCAGAGAGGAGGTGAGGTCAATCTTGTTCTTTCTCTAAGTATTTGTAAACAGATTTAAAACACTAGGACAGAAAGTAAACTCTGGGACACAGACAACAAACAGAGCTGATCAGGAGGCTGGGCTCTTCTGCACTGGTTCATCTGATGACTGTGTGAACCGTCCAGGAGTCCCAAGGTGCTCCATTTATGAAATGCTGATAATAACGTGTAGCTCCTGGATTAAATCTCAGATACTCATGGATATACTTGAAACACTGGGATTCCCAGAAGGGAACCTGCCACTGTAATTACTTCATTCATTCATTCATTCATTCATTCTCTCAGCATTCATTGTGCCCTTTATGAACAATTCCTAGTTCTGTTCTGGGCCTTAGGGATACAGCCATGATTAATGTAGACAAGAACTCTCTCTCCTTTACCTGGTAGCTAGGAGAGACAGATGATTGGAGAGGAGTTCCGGGGTAGGGGGATGCTCTTTCCTGTCCATCATAAAGAATCACGAGTAGACAGGTCAACAGGAGGAAAACATTACAGATGTATTTGATCATTGCTTTACATATCACAGGGGTCTTGAGATTGAAGATCCAAAGGCCAGGGTGAACTAGCCATTTCTATGCTTAGGTTTGATAAATCAGGGACAGCCCTGTAAAATAGGAGTGGATAACAAGGACCGGAGCTAGTGGAAATGAACCATGGCCAAACAGCAGACCCATCTGTGTAGACCCTTCTTGGGGTCTCGGTTGTAGCATCCTTTCTTCCCATGGCGGGGGGAGAGGGGCAAAAGAATTCAACTCCCAGGCAAAGGTAGGCGACACATTTTCTTTTCAGGCTTTATGGTTGGCTTTGGGATGTTATAACATGAACCCCAATACAATAAAGATGTTCACAACTTTAAGAAAATTCCTGTTTATGAAATTGACAAGTGCCATAGACACAAGCAAAGAAAACCTGAGAAACGGGTCATAACTCGGCCAGAGAAGTGGGACACTGGTGCAGGAGAGGATCTGGACCTTCAGTTGACAGCTCTGAGAACTCCTTTCTGTGGATGTTGCTTGATTTGAGGGCTAGATAGACAAGGGAGGATAAAGGGACAAGTGTCTCAGAGAAGGGACAGCAAAGGCCCTGAAGTGGGAACACAAGACGCTGAGGAAGACTGGTGTCTGGGAGCAAGTGCAAGGAGCGTGGGTCTGGAGGACCGATGGCAACCTTCAAAACTGCATCAGAGGGACGCTAGGTCCAGTCTACTCCAGTGGGCAGTCCTAGTTAACACACGTGCTCTTTTCTAACAGATGAGTCAAGTGTTCAGAAGCTCCTGGGAGCTTCCTCTTAACTCATGAGCTCGGCTCCCACACAGACTGGCTGTGCTGGGGTCATATCATAAGCTCTTCAAAGGACACAGGATGGTTATAGTGTTTTCTAATAAGGAGATGGCAGGGATGAAGCTCAGTGGGAGAGGGCTTATCTAACACATACGAGGTCCTGGGTCTGATCCCCAGTATTACACAAAATAAAAACAATACTTGAAAAGAAAAGTAAGGGTGAGGAGAAGGTTCAATTGGTAACTCGAGGGTCTGAGTTTGGGTCACTAATACCCAAGAAACACTAAGTGTGGTTGGTAAGAAGATCTCCAACCCCAGAGACTGTTATGCAGACAGGTAGAGCGATCCCTGGAGCTCAGTAGCCAGCCAGCCTACCTGAATTGACAGGCTCCAGGTTCAGTGAGAGACCCTGTCTCCAAAATAAGGTGGAGTGCAACTGAACCTATAGACTCCACAAACATGCATGCACACATGCATGTGCACTGCCGTGCAGATATATCCCTGCACATAAGAACACACACAAATGTAACACACACACATACACACACACCACAGACACACACACACACACACACACACACACACACACACACACACCCACCAAATAAAACAGAAAAATTACAAATGTTGGTGAGAACCTGGAGAAATTGGAATCCTCCTACCTTGCTCGTGGGACTCTCTATTAAACTGAGATTCTTTCCCTCTTTCTCAAGCTATAATACTGAGAGATTCAGTTCTGGCTCTCCTAGGTCCCTGACCTCATATGAAGGTTTTTCTAACTACACCAATTGAACAGTTGTATAATTAAGTTCAATTTAATGTCTGTGTAGGTTATTTTATCAAATTAATTTACAAAAAAACCTCCCCCATTGATAGATGATTATGTGGCCCAGGTTTTATTATGCCTATCATTGAAAATATGGTCACTGAACTGATGGAGGCCACAGGGGCTGACCCTTCTGCCTCTCTTTCAGAGGCTGCAACCAACTGGCAAATAGCTTCCCCAGCCTCCTGCTGGAGCATCTGCTAATGTGTGGAGATTACCAGCCTCCCCCCTTCACCTCCTGCTGCTCCTGGCGCTCAGGCTGTTCATTAACTCATTAGAAACTGCCTCTCCATTAGAGGAGGGAGGCTGTGGTACCTGTGACTACAGGGCTTTGGTTTTGGAAGCATCCAACTTGGTGCCACTTGAAGTCTTCAGTGCAGTGACCATCCACTCTGACATTGTCCACAGGCACTGTGCACGGCATTGGGAATCAGTGTGTCTGGGGTAAAGGTCTTACTTGTGCACAGGACACTAGGGTCCATGAGGGTAGGCTGGGCAAGGTTGTGTTTACCTCCATCTTGTGAACATCCCAGTTTCTGCTGAATGCTAAATGCAGGAGGAGTACAGGAGTGACCAAGTAAATCAAGCTGAACATTCACATTCCTCTTAGGTATACATTTGTCCATGTCAAGAAAAGATCCTTCTACACCACTGATTTGGGGCTGACATGTAGGTCTAGGTGTCAGTACATTGTACAAACGTAGGTACATACATACATATATATAATTGCCGTGACCTGGAAGATTTTGAACCTATCACTAAGTCCGGGACCTGAGCACCTGACAGGTGTGTTCTTGTACTGGGTCTCTAAAGTCGACTCTGAGTCTCTCCTCCCTGGTTTTCCTCTTCAGAGCTACGGTTTCCACATCCACTTCATCTTTTGTTTTGCCCCAGTCATTTTTGCCCATCGGGATGCTCTGTTCTTTAGCTTTCTCTCTTCCTCTCTGTCAGCTCTGAATTGCTGGTTTCTAACTACAGCTCGGGTCTGGATCTGAGCTCCTCACAGGTCCTCACACATTTCCCAAGGATAAAATTCAATCTGGTGAGCTTCTACACATATCCAACACAGAGCTCCTCTCCGACCTGTGTCTCGTCAGTTTTGCATTTGTTTGACTGATGGTCATGGGTTTTACATTAAAGGCCGCGTGAAAAAAAAAGTGACAAACATTTAGGTGAGGGTAGAAGACAAATGGCAGGCTCAGTGGCCTCAAGTGGCTCACAGGGTGTTAGGAAATTAACCCTCAATAAGGGTTTAACCACAAGTGTGAAATACTCCAAGTGTTAACTCCGAGGCATGCTTTGTGAATCCTATAAAATCCTCCACAAACACCTATAAAATCCTCCCAGCCAGCAGGAAACAGACAGTGGGAGGGAGCCTGGGTAAAGCTTGGACTTCAAGGCTAACCCTCATGGTGCCTGACTTTCCTTTAACAGAGTAGGCCAGGCTCAGTGCCCTTTGTGGGAGGGGCCAGTGAGCAGGATGAGAAGTGAATAAGTAAAAAAATAAAATAAAATAAAATAAAATAAAATAAAATGATATTTCTGGAAGCCTACTTAGGCACTAGAAAAGGCTCCATTCTGCTTGCCACTCCATTATGATTTCGTAGGACAGACAAACAAAACAAACAACAATTAAAGTTACCTTGAGTGCAAATATATGTTTTTATTATTTATTTATTTACTTATTTATTTTTCTACTACAAGTTACAAAGGTTTCTTTTTTTTTTTAGAGACCTGAAAAACACTTTTTTTTAAAAAGTAAAGAGGATCAATGGTAACAATAGTACCCACCCATCAAACAAACCAACAAACAAATAAACAAAGATCCCTCAAATCAGAATAAACCCAACTCAGGGTCATGTAGCTAAGCCTGGGTTCTTGTCCCTACCTTGTTGAACTTCATGCTTTCCAGTATGGGGGAAATTTGGTGAAGAATCTTTCCCACAGCTGATGGCAAGCCATTTCCAAAGGGCTCCGGGCAAACTTTCTCTCTGAGAAGCAAGACCCTGGTCAGCAGCGGGCATGCTGCATGCCTCCATCTCATCCTAGCTTTGGAAAGGACCAGGGAGTTGGGTCATGACAGTTCTGCTTGAGGTCAGGCCTAAGATGGAAATTAAAAGGCAGAAACTGTGGGGAACTAACAAGATGCACCCTCTTCTACTCTGTGAAGATGTTCTGGGAAAGCTTTTTTTTTTTTAAATGTCCGGGACTCCTTTCCCGTTTCCATCAAACCTCCCCCTGCATGCATGTAAGACCAGTTTTATTTTTGTTGAGCTACACATTCACATTCGGGCTCTCTCTTCTCTCCGGTCTCATTAACTCCACTCCGTCAGATTCCCTCGATTTTCTAATGATTAAAGTCGTGGGCTTTTTAAAAAGGCCTCCAATTAGCACCTCATCAGCTCCAATTAGAGCAGACAAAGGCCGTGTAAAGATAACTCAGTGAGAGGGGCGGGTGCAACATCATGTAATCACTTAAGACAGGCATTGAGAATTCTCCCAGCGACCCACACTGGGCCTATTCACCTTTCTTTCTTCCTTTTGGATGCATTTAAGACTGTTTGGCTGGGAAGACAGGCCCCCCAGGAGTCTCATAATTCCTCATTCAGAGGCTACCTGTTTACTTCTCGGAGAGTCCAAGGACCTAAACAATCCCATATTGTACGCCTGCTTCCTTAAATTCCAGATCCCTAATAGTGTGTTTTCGATGGATCTCAGAACAAGTTAAAGGCCAGCTTTATACTCCCAGAGGGTTCTCCTTGTACTGTCTTCTAATTACAGGAGAGAGTAACAATGTATTTTATTTTCAATGAGAGTTCTTTGGAGCAGTTAATTTGGTGCCTGTACTAAATGCCCCCAAACATTAATTAGGGTGGAAGAAACCCTAATTCCCTCAGCAGCGTCGCCCTCCATTTAGTTCCCTCGGTTTTCACATAGGCCTGGACGAGTCTCCATAATGAAATTACCTCATTAATGCCTTTATTCTTCACAGTAACTCATTCAAAACCGACCATTTAGCTTTAATTGAATGCTGTCAAAAGGAAAGAGGTGCATTCATGGCTTTGATTAGCAAAAAATTTTCCCCCCTGAGGGGCAGACAGATTTAAATTATGAAGATGGTGAGTAGTGAGTTATAATTGGGTACAAGCAGCACTTCAGGAGAGCTGAAATGCTTTCAAAGCCGGGGCTGGCCAGTCTGTGGACTATTAACTATGTCCAGGGCCTTGTTCTCTGTTTGAATTGATGGCAACTTAACTATCCAAAAGAAAATGGGGTTTACTTTTTGTTTAATACACAGTGGGGTTCTATTTACCCACAGAGCGATCGTTTCTCCATGAGCTCTATCTTTGTTCCCCTAATAATTTATTATTTGTGCTTTCTAACACGGTGCTGGAGGGCGCCGTGCACGGTGCAGTTTCCGGGGAGAGGCAGAATAGAGAGTGCACATATTGAGCAACTGGGCTGCTGGCCCAGCGCCTCCCTGGGGCAGACACGGGGAGGTGAAGCCCCGAGTCAGGAGCAAGTGGGTGCAGGGGAACCTTGGGAACTCAGCCTTCAGAAAGTCTGCTCTGACTTGATGCAACAATGTTTGGGAAATGCAGGTGTCAAGCACCTAGGAGAAGGCAGAGTGTGACCGGGCTGCGGCTGACTCACAGAGCCATCCAGATTCATGGGGAGGGCGAGCGCAGGTCCTGCAGCTGCCGGGAGCAGAAGCTTGGGCTGAAACACTCTACTTTCAGTTCTGAAGGCGTGGCTGCTTTCTGGTAACATCTAGAAAGGTCGAGGGCATTGATGCTGGCTCAGATTTAATCCGATATTGAATAGAGAGAGCAGAGAGTCACCAGCAAAGTCACTCTAGTGCCAGTGGTATTTATCGATATTATTTATAAAGTCATGTAGCACGCCTATCGTGATGTGTCTGAGAGCCAAAAGTATTTGCCACAGGCTGTTCTGGGCCCAAAGTGCCAGTCAATTATAATGCAAATAGACAGAGAAGAGAGGAGGTGGGGTAAGAGGGATGAGGGAGGGGAGGGAGGGAGGGAGGAAGGGAGGGAGGGAGGGAAAGAGGAAAGAGAGGTATGGAAAAGAAAGGAGGAGGAAGGGAGAGAAAGAGAAGGAGGTAGAGAGATGGAGAGAGAAAAAAACAGAAATGTACAAATCGCAGAAAGGATTGGCTAAGAGAGAGCTCCAGTGACAGAGAACCAAAGAGAAAAACCCAGCGGAAACACTACTGCTTATTCTAGAGGGCAGACCTATTCAACCGAGTGGCATGGAGATGCCCTGGAACGAGGATAGATTTTGTACGGGTCCCACCTCTGCTTGATCTGGGCTCTTCACTCTTTCCTCAGCTGTCACTTTCTTCGTTTGTTCCACGGAGACAGGATTTTACTCTGTAGTTCTTGCTGGCTGAGGACTCACTCTGTAGGCCAGGTTAACCTCAGACTCCCAGATCTGCCTGCCTCTGCCTCCTAAGTGCTGCTGAGGTTAAAGGTGTGCGCCAGGACACCCAGTTGGAATTTTGCTGTTCGAACATCCTTATTTGGAACCCCTCTCTAAAAGTAAGAGTCAATCTGTGTGGGCATCCTTCACAGCAAATGCTAATAGTACTGTGAGTCTTGACTCCTGGCTGCTGAGAGATGAGAGACCTGGAGCAGACTGCACGAGGCGTCCGGCCCTGCTCTCTCAGGTCTCCATAGTTTTCTCTGTCTTTCTGTAAGCCTCACAGGAAATTGGAGGGATACAGGGAGAGGTCATGCACTGAAACAGAGACTCGGAGACCTAAGGAGATTGACAGTACTACACAGCCTTGAAAGCAGAGCTGGGCTATAATGGACTTTTTAATTTTAATTTTAATTTTTTTTTTAGTCCTGTGCACATTTTCTTTATTTACATTTCAAATGCTATCCCGAAAGTTCCCTATACCCTCCCCCCGCCCTGCTCCCCTACCCACCCACTCCCACTTCTTGGCCCTGGTGTTCCCCTGTACTGGGGCATATAAAGTTTACAAGACCTAGGGGCCTCTCTTCCCAATGGTGGCCAACTAGGCCATCTTCAGCTAGAGACAGGAGCTCTGGGGGTACTGGTTAGTTCATAAATTTGTTCCACCTATAGGGTTGCAGACTCCTTCAGTTCCTTGGGTACTTTCTCTAGCTCCTCTATTGGGGGCCCTGTGTTCCATCCTATAGATGACTGTGAGCATCCACTTCTGTATTTGCCAGGCACTGGCATAGCCTCACATGAGACAGCTATATCAGGGTCCCTTCAGCAAAATCTTGCTGGCATATGCAATAGTGTCTGGGTTTGGTGGCTGATTATGGGTTGGATCCCTGTGTGGGGTAGCCTCTGGATAGTCCATCCTTTCGTCTTAGCTCCAAACTTTGTCTCTCTAACTCCTTTCATGAGTATTTTGTTCCCTATTCTAAGGAGGAATGAAGTATCCACACGTTGGTCTTCCTTCTTCTTGATTTTCTTATGAAATTCTTGGGCAAATGGATATGTCTGGAGGATATCATCCTTAGTGAGGTAACCCAATCACAAAAGAAGTCACTAGATATACACTCACTGATAAGTGGATATTAGCCCAGAAACTTAGAATACCCAAGATATAATGGACTTTTAAGTGAATTACAGATTCCACTGTCACAGATCCATTCCTTCTGAGGGAGTGGCTCCCATACTCCTTGATTTGTGACTCCTAGTCTCCAGATTGGGAGGTAAAAGTTTTCTGTCTTCGAATCATCCAGTTTATGGTAATTGCCTTTGATGGCCCTGGATAACGAACACACATTCTATACAAGTACTTTCAGAATTATTTCACATTGTTTTTATTAGTGATTTGGCTTTTTCTCTTATGTCATCATGAACAGAGTAGTTTGTTTTATACATCAAGAAATAGACTTTTAGTTATCAGTTGCTTTTCTTCCAGTGACCTTAATGTGATTTTCAAAATCACTAATGGATATTTATTAGGACAAATAAACTGTCCAAGCAATCCAGTGAGACTCTTTCCTTCTCTCCCCAGTCCAACTATTCACCGGTCAAATGGTCTATCTATAGGAAGCTTTGCTTGGGCTAATCTACACCACAGAGAAAGCCCTGGATGTCAGTGTGACCTTGTCATGACTAATAGGAAGTTGCTTTAATCTCTCATTGATAAAATAAAGACAACATTACCTTCTCAAAAATTTTAAGAAAATTGAATGAAGCATTTGATGAAAACGGGGTAGGGGTAGAAGCTGGTCAGGTAAGGCAGGGACCCCAAAGCAACAGCTCTAAGAATGTCCTTGCTGGGGGGCCAGGGATAAAGAAGAGACTTCTGCTTCCTGGTTACCTCTTCTAATTGACCGCCTCTGACCAGAGGCTGTAGATCAGACCAAGCCTCAAACTGACAGGAGGGACTTGGACACCGCATGGTCAGGCCATCAGGACGACCAGCTCAACCCCCCTCCCTGAACTTGCTGTGGTTCTACTGTAAGTCCTTTAAAGAGCCCGAGACTAGAAGTTCAATGGTATTCTATTTCCCAGGATCCCCTCTTGGAATACAAGTGTCTCTCCCCTCTCCTCCCCTCTCCCCTCCTCTCTCTCTCTCTCTCTCTCCCTCCCTCTCTCTCTCTCTCTCTCTCCCCCCTCTCTCTTCTCTCTCTGTTTCATTTTCTCTTTCCCTCTCTCCAACCATTCTTCCTCCTCTCTCTTTTTCCCCTTTCTTTCTTTATTCCTTCTCTCCCCTCTCTTAGGTACCCGATTATCTATAATAAACATCTCTCTAAAATTCACTCTCTATGGTCCATGAATTTCATTCTCCGAATTTGAGAGACAAGAACTCAAAAGCCACTGATTTGGGTAGCTTTGGTGGCTGTCAAGTTTTGGCAGACCTGTCCCCCCAAGCTAACCTTCCCAAGAATCAGAAAGGTTCTGTTGTACTCAGACACCCCTATATTCCCGTCTCACCCACTGTGACTGGGCACCAAACTAAGGACTCAGATATGTTTCCTCAATTTGCCAAATTTTATAAAGCCCATCATTTTATTATATTTATTTATGTGTTTGTTTGGCATGGAGGTTTGAATTTAGGGCCCTGTGCATGCTAGGCAAATGTTCTGTCACACTTACCTTTTCACTTTTTTATTTATTTTGAGACAGGGATTCAGTAACTTGCCCAGGTTAGCCTTGAACTTAGCCTGTAGCGTAGGCAGGCCTTGAACTTTCACACTCTTTCCTTGCCACGGACTCCTCTGTATTTTAGGATTATATATAGGCCTGCATTTTGGAGATGAGGACATAAGGTGCCAAGTTACAGCTCTGGGTCACAGAACACCAGCAGGTGACATAGGAGGCTAGAGATTTCAGAAGCACCGGGTCTTTTCTGTTTCTTGCTCAGATAAACCAGGATTGAGAACAACCCCTGCCCTGCCCTGCCCTGCCCTGCCCTGCCCTGCCCTGCCCTGCCCTGCAATGCCCTGCAATCCATCAGCATGTTCATACCTTGATGCTAGAACATTGGCAGTGCCCAGCACTGGGGAACATCCATTGTCACTGTCCATCCTTGGAAGCTTATATAGAAATATATATAAGAGGAGCACGGGTATATCTATTTTTACATGCGCTGAGAGCAAGGCTTCCCAAGGCTGCACATACTGTGACTGGCAGAGCCAGGTTTTGATGTAGTTCTATCTGAAGTGAATTCTCTTTGCAGGGGTTTATTGGAGAGAGGAGAAAGGCCAAGGATGCTTCCCAATGATATAAGAGCAATGGCTGTGAAGTTTGTCCCTGGGGAGCACAATGTGTAGAACAGGCTGTGATGGCTTTGCTTAGAGGATGTGGAAAGGCAGGGAGAGGATTCATAAAGGACATGGGCTTAGAGAAAAGTCCAAACAGGATTTGCATTGTCTGATGTTAGAAATAATCCTAGTCGCCAAGTCACAAAGAGAGCATTTAGAGGTTTTCTTTTTGCTGTAACAAAATATGTAGCAAAATCCACTCAGCCACATTGTGTCTGAAGTCAGTAAATTCAAGTGCTCCCTGGCTTTTTTCTTTCTTCTTCAGCCCAGGACTCTGTGTCTTGGAGTGTTACAACCCTCATCCACAATGAATCCTTCACCTTTGGTGAAATCTGTGTGTAAATAAACCTTACAGACACATCCTGAAGTGCATCTCCTAGGGAATTCTAAATCCCAACAAGGAGATAATCACAATTACTCATCACAGCCAGTTTAAGAAAACCAGTGACTGTCCCAATTTGAGATCCACCCCACAGGAGAGAGATAACCCCTGACACTATTAATTATACGCTGCTAGGCTTCTGAGAGGCTTCGTCTAACACCTGATGGAAACAGATGCGGAGAGCCACAACAAGCCAGAAGCACAGGCTGGACCAAGTGCTCCCTCCCATAATTAGGCACATATCACCTGGGATGTTGAATGCAAAAGGCTGGAAAGAGGGATTGGAAAATCGAGACACTGAGTCTCTTGAACGAGGTGGAACCAGAGAACAAGTGAAAACCATCGAAAATGAATAAGACACAAGTTTGTAAGCGTCTAGTGCAGTGGCTGGGATGGAGTGTGTGCTTCAGAAATGCCCACTTGCCTGTCCTGTCTCAGGCACTGCTATCAGTTTACTGGGAGTAGGGAGACAAAACAATAGGGCTGGCTATATCATAGGATCACACAAAAGATGCCTAAAGGCTTGCTGAACTTGGGACAGATAGGAAACACAGGTGGCCTGAGGGTGAAGCGGCATCACGTGGTAAAGTATCAGGCAAGGCTGTAAAAGACACAGGGAGAAACACCTAGCTCTTGTACACGACTTCTTCCAGCTTCAGATAACTGCATCACCTTCTTGGGCCTTTAAGTAGAATCTGCCTCTGATGTTGTCCATTTGTATCCACAGATTATCTCGAATAGACTATCAACTCCCAGAGGGCCAGGAATTTCTGTACATTATTGGTTTTGATTGGGCTATAATAGCAGTACTTGGGATGTTACCCTATACATTTGTATTCTTATTCATATCCCTATAATGTTTATGTATGTGCCTTTGCTGATAAGATTTGGAGGCAAGTGCAAACACAGAGGCCATGTGCCTCTTCCTGATCTGAAACACTGGGCAAATTAGCCTGCATTTTACAGTTGCTCTGACTTCTGGCTGTTGGATAGCTGTCTCCTCTAAGATAAAAACCTTCTATCTCAGAGGGAAGATTATTAAGACACAGGGTGTGATAAAGGGAGCTGAAGCATTCCAGTCCGCAGGGACTCCCCTTAAGACTCCCAAAAGAAGCAACTCAAAAGCTTCTAGACCAATGCTTCTCCACCTTCCTAATGCTGCAGCTCTTTAATACAGTTCCTTATGTTGTGGTGACCCTCAACCACGAAATTGTCTCATTGCTCCTTCATAACTGTAATTTTGCTACTGTTATGAGTTGTAATGTAAACATCTGATATTCAGGTTATGATATATGACCTCCTCCATACACACACGATGGGTTTGAGACCCACAGGTTGAGAACTATTTTAGAGTCTAAATCAACCAGGTGCATCAGGTCCCCCTTTCTCCCAAGCTTATATAAGCAGTAAGAACTGCTGAGTCAGTTTCAGACTGAGATGTCTGCATGTTGTACATTTCCAGTTTTCATGAGCTGTCACCCACGCTGGGGTGGGCTTTGGTAATGCTGCCATCGCTAAGTCATTTCTGCTCCTGTGAAGTAACTTGTTCTAGTTTGCTTTTCTTTTACTGCAATAAATCATTGACTAAAATCAACTTGGAAAGGTAAGAGCTTATTTCATCTTACACTTTACAATTGTTCATCAAGAGAAGCCAGGGCAGGAACTGAAGGCAGGAAGCTGGAAGCAGGAACTGAGCAGAGACTACAGAAGAATGCTGCTTACTGCCTTGCTCCCTCTGGCTGGCTCAGCTACTTTTCTTATACATCCCAAGCCCATTTGCCTAGGAATAGAAATACTCACAGTGGGCTGGGCCCTCCTATATCAACTAGCAATTAATAAAATGCTCCATAGGCATGCTCACAGGGCAATGTGATGGAGGCGACCCCTCAGTTGAGGTTCCTTCCTAGGTAACTCTACCTGGGGTTAAGTTGACAAACTAACAGTCATATAACCCTTCACTCATAATCCTATAAGTAACCCCCCCAAAAACTCACTGGTTCCCTAAGGTAGACACTGGTGGCACCTGGAAGCAAAATCAGGCAGAGATAAAAACACTCTTGATATCTATAGTCTGAGGCTGCTTTATTGGAACAGTGAGGGGGCCCAACCTTTTTGAGGGATGAAGGTTTAGTGCATCTAGGGGACATGTATGATATGTATATGATATATATGTATATGATGTATAAGTATATGAGGTATATGTCTATGAGGTATGTGTATATGTCTATGAGGTATGTGTATATGTATATGAGGTATATTATATGATGTATATGTATATGATGTATGTATATATGATGTATATGTATATGCATATGTATGTATAGTTAACATGAAGCTACAGCTATGTTTTGTGGCTTGACTGGAAGCATGGTAGGGTGTTTTCCATACCCAGGCATACATACTGTTTCTCTCCCTGTCAGGCAGGTTACCCCTCATTCAGCCTTTTCCTTCAGGCAGCATAGGATTCCCAGGAACATTTTCATTCAGTGGGGAACAGAGTGTGACCCTTAGACTATCTCCTCTTTGGGAAGGGTGGTTTCAAGTGTGACGCTCAAAAACAAGTCACCGTGGAACCTGGATGGTCTTGGGTTTGAGGCAACAAGCCTTCTGCCTGCTTCCTTTCTGTCTAGAAACAGGGCAGAGATTCTTTGTGAGGCATGTCCATTAGAAAAATTGTTCTTTATAACAGGACAAAAACTACACTGAGCTCATGCATACTATCTGAGATATCACACACACACACACACACACACACACACACACACACACACACACGCACAAACAGCAAAGCTTGTTAAATGGCTCCTATTTACTCTACATTTCGTAGCCACTGTCCTGCAACTCATTAACCCCTTACCAAGTTCCCAACCCTCTCTCCTCTGTCTAGCCTCCTCTTTATATTCTTTATCACCTCTTGTTAAGACATAGAAGCTGCTCATCTGCCCCTTCAGCTCCTTAGCTCTGCATTCTAGGCATATCCACACCGCAGGCATAGTTGATTGCCACTCTGTTAATATGGCTTTCATTGGCTTTAGCAGAGCACCAATCACAGCACACAAAGGGCAGAGGACCAGGCTCTCCCTCACTGACAGTGTGAACTATGGCTTGGCATCTGATGGCTAAGGGTGCACAAGAAAGGAAGCAAGAGGAAACATTGTGCACATGCATGTTACCTGGTGTTCACAGATGTGGAGTTTCACTCTGGAAAGAGCCTGGGTAGAGTTTGGACATATGTTGTGGTAAGTGTAGTTCATTTCCTTCACCCTGATTTCACTGGAAGGAAATATCAGGACCAGACCCCTGTCCTTTCTTGTTGCATATGGTCATCTCTCACAAACTCTACTAATGACCAGGTTATATCGGCATTACATAGTCAAGTAGCCCATTCAGTTTGCTCAAAAGAGCACAGACATAATCAAGCATGTGGCTGAATGGGGAATTCTCACTGAATAGGGCAAATATTTGGATCCAAGGGTAGGTCAGCAACAACCAATTGAAATATTGATAAAAGCGGCCTGTGGGAACCAGATGCACATAAAAGAGAGAAAGAAAAGAAAGAAAGAAAGAGGAGGTTCTTCAGGGGCAAGGCAGGGCACAAGCCCACAGGGGGTGATTTGTCTGCTCCACAAGGAGGGAGGTGGCTTAGCTGGGGCAGTAGCAAAGCTGGCGGATGGCTGGCCATTGTAGCCACAGAAAACTGTGTGTTCAAACTGTATTGTGTGGCTCCAAAGTAGAGTCCATCATTTATCACGAGAGTGCCGTGAAACTTTCTAACAGGAACTCTCTTGTCTGATTCACCACGCCATTACTTAAAAAGAGAATTAGGCTCAAGCCTGTGTGTGGTTTCTTCAGCCTCCCTATTCAGACACCAGATTTCATCAAGCTTAGTAGAATTTTAGGCTCAAAACCACGCCTCTAAACCCCAATACTGACAGTTTTAGGTAACAGCCCCCCCCCCCCCCCCCCCCCCCCCCCCCCGCTCCCAGGCCCCTGACATCCACTCACCCATGACGATGATGTTTAGCCAGTCCAGACCTCTGTCACTCAGAGTAAATGTCTACCATGCTCACAGCCTGTTTATAATCCCTGGCTCCATGGGTGAACTCTTCTAAAACATCCACTTGGCATGTGGGCAGCATTAGGCTCCACAGCCTCACTCAGCCACACTCAGCCACATCCTCCTGTTCCTCACAGGACCAGACATTCTAAGCTACCTTACCTTGAATAGTCAGTGTCTTAGTTAAGGTTTTACTGCTGTGAACAGACACCATGACCTGAGCAACTCTTACAAGGATAACATTCAGTTGGGGCTGGCTTAAAGGTTCAGAGTTTCAGTCCATTATCATCAAGGTGGGAGTATGGCAGCTTTCCAGGCAGGCATGGCATTGGAGGAACTGAGAGTTCTACATCTTCATCTGAAGGCCTCTAGGAGAAGACTGGCTTCCAAGCAGCTAGAGTGAGGGTCTTAAAGCCCACAGACACAGTGACACACTTCCTCCAACAAGGCAACACCTCCCAATAGTGCCACTCCCTGGGACCACCATATTCAAACCATCACACTCAGCTTTTGGGGGATTTCCTCCTCTTTGTGTTCCCCAGACCCTTCCACAGGTCTAGCCTAGGCTTTCCTTTGACAACCTTCAGTGCGCAGTGATAGGGCAAAGCACTCCCTGTTCTTCCCACACCTCACTGCGCTTTGGAGTGGTATTCAAAGCCTGGATAACTGTGGAGCTATGGTACCCAGGCTTCTCTGACTGGACGAGAGGGCTCCATCCCTGTCTTTGACCCTGAGAACTGTAATACTCTTCAGAGAAGGAGGGAGAGGTAGCTTTCTGAGCTTGTTCAGCTCACCATGGGATAGGTTAGGAGAAACGAGCTTTGGCTTTGAGTTACACTGGGAGTTGGTACTGGGTGTGAAAGCAACACAAGCCATGTGGGACACACACACACACACACACACACACACACACACACACAGGCACACACGTGCGTGTACACACACACAGACGCAACCTTGTTTCCAAAGCCCATGGAAGACCACCTTTGCCCCTGGAAATCCATTAGTCAAGAATGTTTATCAAACCTGGAGTTTCAACCCTGTTGGTGAAGACAACTGACATCTAGAACAAGGAGCTGCTGGAGGGGAAAGGAATTTGTTTTTTAAAAAGCACCTTAAAGGGCAGTTAACTTTCAGGCGAGTCTTTGAAGTGATGACCATGTGAAGTGCAGTGAGCACCGTGGGAATCTGTGGGTGAGTCCCACAAGGCAAAGCAGCCAACTGGCTAATGGCGTTTATAAGTCACCTGTAGTTTGTAGGATACAAGTGTAAGATAATTTGTATGTTATTCAATTGTTGATTAAATACAGTTCGGGCACACTTGGTGGTGAGTAGAGATTGTGAAGGGCACAGGGATTTTCAGGGTGTACCTGGCTAAGAGAGTGGGCCCATGTGCTGTGCCTACTGAAGCCAAGGGGCCATAATGATCTAATACCCTGGTTAGTTTTTCTGTTAATCTGACATAAGCTAGAATCACCCAGGAAGAGGGAACCTTAATTGAGAAAATGTCCCCTATAGGCAAGTCTTATGATAAAAATGCAAAGAATCCACACATGGAGCTAGAAAGATGGCCCTGTTGTTAAGAGAATTCACTGTTTTTTCAGAGAACCAGAGTTTTGTTCCTGATACCTATATCTTTTAGGTCACAACTGCCCGTGACTCTAGCTGCAGAGGGTACAATACTCTCCTCTAGTTTCCATGTGCTCCTGCACACATATGACATACACATAAAGCTACATGTAAACAAAAATAAATCATAAGAACAACCTCCCCCCAAACAACAACAACAACAACAACAACAAAAACCCATGTTTGCATCTATCAGCATTTAATAATCTAAAAGAACCACTTTGTTTTCAGCTGTTGCCATCTCAGGATAGTGTTGTTCAAAACAGGTTTCATTAACCATTAACATGAAGCATTCATTGAAATGTAGTTTCCTAGCCCCCCCTTCACCCCAACACATTTCCCGGTTCTGATTCTTGGTAAGGTTGAAGAACCGTGCTCAAGGGAGGAGGTGTGGTAGTACACAATGTTATTACAGCACCCTGGAGACCCAGACAGAAGAGTGGAAACTTCTCAAACCCACAACCACCACAGCAAAGCAAACCCACAGCCTGCCTCCGAACACTGTGCTTGTTGAATTTAATTCTTTAGCTTGCGATGATATTTCTTTCTGAAGTTCCCAGAGGGGTTGCCTAGTCTGGAGGACTGTGGTGTCATTTGGTGTCACTGTTGGAACCACACTTTTTTTTTTTTTTCTGTCAGTATTTCCTGAGGCTTTCTCTTCCAATTAGGGAAGTCCTAATATTACTGACGGCAGCATGCCTGTCAGAACATTTTCAGCCCCAGTTAAAGGTACGAGTTGCTATCTATCACCTGTGTATTAGTTGAGCCTGTCCATTTGACAGAGTTTAGGAAACAGATCTTGGCATGCCAGTGAGTGTTTATAAAGACTTTTCATTGAGGATGGAAGGACCACCCTAAACCTAAATATATTCGGACTTCCAGACTGATCAAAAGGGAAAAAGCAGAAGGAACAAAACAAAACAAAACAAAAACAAAAACAAACCCAGCGGGTACCAGCATTCCAGGCTCTGCTTGTGACTTTAGAGTCCTCAGGCTACTGCAGTCACACTGAAGCTGCGTACATGAATATACCACCTGCCTCATAAATATTCATAACTTCTAGAAGACTCAACAGCCTAGAACCCACTGTGTTGATATGAATCTGTCTCTTGACCTAATTCTTTCCTCTGAGAAGGCAAGATCTGAGAAGCCCTTATGACAGGCTTATCTGAAAAACAAACAAACAAAACAAAACAAAACAAAAAACCCAAAACAAATAAAAAATAGCTGCGATGTAAAGAAGATCATAGCAGAACATTCCCTAGCACCACGGAGACAGAAGAAACCGCGTTAGCCGAGCCAGTCACTATTTCTAGCAGCCTACACATTTTTAAAGAAACTGTGTGCATTTATATAGGCTTGTCAAACATAGATGTCAATCCAAGGAGGCTGTCTATGATTTGATGAGGCTGTAAAACCATTCTTTAGCAAATGTTTGTTGAACCGAAGCACCGCGCCCTAACCCCACACTGGCTCCCATCCCAGGAGGCCTGCCCCCACTATTATCCCATGCCACTCTGTGGTGAAGCTGTTGAGCAAGCACCCACGTCTCTTAAGGTCATTTCGGGAGAGCAGTTGGCTGAGTGAGTGAAGATGTATCAAGCCATAGACTTTTAAAACATAAGCGTTCTCACCTCGCTATGCACGTGGATTCCTACCCACTTCATGTGGATTCACACCAACATCCAGATACGGGTCTCTCTATTGTCTTTGCACATGATCAGTCCATCTTAGAGCCCCTCACTGTCTTACTCTTTCGTGTATGCCACATTTCATATTTATAAACCATTAGCTATTGTTTACAGTTGTCTTCTTTAAACGCCAGAGACACCGTAATACAGAAAAAGGGCAGATTGATCAAATACTTCTTTTCTTCCAAATATTTATAGTAACCTTGGCCACCTCTGACTTGATCATGTTGTGTTTTTGTGGCTACTTGATTTATACCACACCTCTTCGAAGTATTTACCTTAGAGAGCATGGACAGAAAAGAATTATGTTAGTTGAACTCACTTTTATGGCCCTGTTCAATGTTGACCTCTGTAACTACACTCACTATGATGACTTAGGGCCTTGCCAGCATTGCCTGGCACGTTGACTGTCTCGGTTCCTTCCCACACTTCCAAGTTAGTGTCTATGTCATTGGATTTAACTTTCCATCTGCTTCAAGGAAGACCCCCAGCTAACATAGTGCACAACACAGTTGTTAGAGAAAAACAAATCCACTAAGCTCATCTTATCCTGAGGTGAGAATACACATTCCACAAAACTTGTGGTACCCACAGTTTCCTTCTTTGTAGCTAGAACTAGTAATAGAGAGGACCAGGAACCTTTCCGTAGATGACTTTTTGTTTGTTTGAGATGACAGTCTCCCTGTGTTGTTGTTCAGGCTAGTCTTGAACTCTTGGCCTCAAATGATCTTCTTACCTCAGCCTCCTAATGGCACTGTCCAGTATTTTTGAGCATAATAGTTCAGTGATTCCTCTCCCTCCTCCCTCTTCCCCTCTTTCCCCTCCTCTCCCTCCTCCTCCCCCTTTCTCTTTCTCCTCCCTCCTCCCCCTCCTCCTCCCAGTCCTCCTCCCCTTCCTTCCTCTTCCCCTCTTCCTCCCCCTCCTCCCCCTTTCTCCTTCTCCTCCCNCTCTTCCTCCTCCCCCTCCTCCTCCCCCTCCTCTTTCCCTCTTCCTCCCCTTTCTTCTCCCTCCTCCTCTTCCTCCTCCCCCTCCTCCTCTTCCCCTTCCTCTTCCTCCTCTTCTTCCTCACCACCACCACCATATCTTCCTTTTTCTCTTCTATATGGGTGTTGGTGCACATGCCATGGAAGGTCCATGGTGGTCAGTGGATAACTTTTGGAGCCAGTTCCCTTCCACCTTTATCCATGTGTCCGGAGGACTGAACTCAGGCTGCAAGGGTCATGCTGCAAATGCCTTTACCTGCTCAGCATCTCTCCATCCCCCTATCATTTATATGTACTACTAAACTAAGTCAGTAAACTGGACCCGTGTATTTACTAAATTAACTTCTATTACTATAAAATATGACAATCCCATTATAGAAAACTCAAAACAGAAGGAATAAATAGGAATCCTGCCAATTAAATCATTGTTGTTTTGATGACAGGTGAATTTGTGAGTTAAAACCAAACTTTTCTGACCGACAGGGCAGAGTGGGAGGAGTCAGCTGTCAAGTCACCAGGACAACTTTATAGCCCACAGAGTCTCCCGGCTGGTAAATAACTCCACTAAACAGGGCTGGGCTAACTGTCGAACAGAGCTCTCTGTCTTGCGCCTGGCTTCTAGACCGTTCTGGCAGCCTGTCCATCTGGACTGCAGCAGAGGAACCAGGTGTTCCTTTGCGCTTGCGTTTCGTAGGCTGATTCTTGTGAACGGCGGTGTTGTTCAGCTTTGCAACAGCTAAATCGTCACCCAGGAATCTAGGGCAAGCCACCATCCAGTCGGGTGCTGGGCAGGCAGAGGTTTTGGCACTTGGCGGGGTTTTAGGCAATCATTCAGAGGACCTGATTCGTTCAAATAGTTCTGGAAAGCAACTAACAGAGTAGGGGTCTCCAACTCCATCCCTGCGGCAAGCCCCTCTGACTCACGTTGCCAGTGGGATTTTCCATAGTAGCAGTATTTACTGCCTCCTGGTGGCTGTTCGAAGAAGACAGCCTGAAGGAGAAGGTGAAAGGGCACCCTGGAGCATAGAACTTAACTGTTTTGCATATAAATGCAACTAAAAACAAAAACCCCTTTAACCTACAGTAGTATTTAAAGTTAGAAAATGACGGTTGTGCTTACATTCGCAGGAACACTATTAAGGAATAGTAAGTAGTTTGTGGGATCTGAGTCACCGATAGTCAGTTACTGTTTATTACCAGCATATTCAGGTTGGTGCCATGAGCTGGCGGCCAGAGTGCTTACATCTTCTAGAGTAGTTGTGTGAGCATTTACATATTGAAATACATATTAATTTACTGTAATAATTTTCTTTCCTTTATTCTTTAGATTAGGATGTTAGAGTAAATGTGGGTGTGGTGAGTCTTGTAGTCTGCATGCTATGTTTTAAGATATTATAGGAAAGAGCTACAGGGTTCTATTACAAGAGGGGGATTTAGTGTAGCACAGTGGAGTATTGTGGCCCACGCTGGCTCATCCATGGGTTGAGAAACATGGAAACTGGCTGTGTGCTGGAACGCCACGTGTCTGGGCTCTGGTTCATCACACAGCTGAGGCTTCCTGTGAACTTCATGTGAAGCTACTGTCATGGGGTACCCCATTTCCCGCCTGCACCTGCTTGTTACGTAGGTGAGGTGTCCGCAGAGTGCAGAGTAGATGGGTGATTTGGTTGGACCATGAGAAGGTGGGTGCTGGATCTAAGTCTGAGGATCGCTGTAGAAGAAGGATCTTTCTGTAAAATGTTCTGTATGTCTGTCCTATGCTGCCCAGTCTCGAATTTGACCTGGAATATCAGCTTGCCTTCATCCATCAGATAAAACAATATAGGGCCAATACTTTGTGTATTCTGAAAGCTAAACTATCTTCATTAAACCCAGGACCTAGGTCATTATTAGCACCATCTTGCAAAGACAAAATGTGTTATGTTACCTTGTCAAGAACTTGGGGTCTGAAGAAGTAAGGGCCAGTGTGCCCAAGAGCCTGCTTGGAAGCACAGGGTGATCAGCCTGCCAGCTGAACTGCACAGATGGCATCCCCAGGCCCCTCCAGCTGTACCTGAAGCTTTTGTTTTGACCACTCTTAGATGGCTGCCCTCCACCAAGAAGGCTGCCTTCCAAGGCTAACCAACTGGGACAAACAGGTTTCTCTGAACCTAAGTAGTCAGGGAACAGCCTCCTGCAGGAGCTGCCAAGGCAGCTCGGCGTGCGGCTCACCTGCTCCATCTGCTGGCTCTCCTAGGAAGTGCAAGAGACCCTTGAGAAAAATAATAGATGGCAATGAATGGAGGTCAGTGGATGGCGCTTCTTGCTTGTTACATTATGACTCAGAGGGATGTGCGTTAGGAAAAGATTATCCTTATTTCAGATGAGGAATCTCGGACTCTGAGGTGGCATGTCTTGGCTCAAGTTCATATCGACATTAAGAGGCACACTTGATTTTGTGACACAGTACAACATAGGAAAAGCTAGTGTTGAGTACTTTATATATTAAGCAACCTCCCTTTTTTCTTTTTTTTTTTAGTCTGAGTTTCAGAAACATGAGACTCAGAGACTGTGGGTATCTTTTCTGTGGTCTGAAGTTGCTCATTGGTGGAGTTCTATCTAGTTCTTAAGCCTGGCTGAAGATAAACACACAGAGACAAAGCAGTATCACACCCGTAAACAGACTAAAGCCAAGTAGCAAGTCTAGATTAACTGCCAACTCAGTATTTCAGATAAGCAGATGTGTGGTACTTACCTAGCACATCTGGATGGGAAAGTGTGTGTGTGTGTGTGTGTAAGAGGGGGGGTGACACCGAGAGAAATAGAGAGAGAGAGACAGACACAGACACAGTGATAGAGAGAACACACACACACACACACACACACAGAGAGAGAGAGAGAGAGAGAGAGAGAGAAACAGACAGACACATACAGACAGAGACAGAGAGCAATAGAGAGAGAAACACACACACACAGAGATAGATACAAACACAGATACAGAAAGCAACACAGAGAGAAAGACAGACAGATACAGACACACACATACACATGCACATTGGTGGGGAGGAGAGAGGTAAACTGAGCTTTGTAAAGGATCCAGGAAGCTCATATTTGGAAAACTCCACCATAAATCGTGTTGTTGCAGAGAAGATAAGGCCGTAGTTTAGTACTGTTGTTGTTTTGCTTGTTTTTGTTTTGTAAAAAGTGGATTTCATACTTTGAGCTTTTTTTGCAATTAAGATGATTTTTGACATCCATATTGCTGTTATTTAAAAAATGAAAAAATAAGAATAAGTCATCTGATCCATTTCCCAGGGCTTCCCTCTGCACTACCTAGCACAGGCCTCAGAGATAAATATCGCCCACCTGCCTACACTATTCTTTGTGTACTCTCTTCCTATCTGGAGAACGTGTCCCTGTGTAATGGGAGACCTCAACATTCAGAATGTGAAGCCCTTAGGTTGCTTCCCCTATAACCTGCCTTAACATGATGGAGACTTTCCACACCAAAGCAGATAGGTAGGTCTGTCTCATTAATTGACACTCATTTCCCATTGACGGACATTTAGCTTGCTTTTTGTATCTACTGCTACAAACACCGCCACCACATTAAGCATCCTTGTGCTCGCCTCCATGAACACGCGTAAGATTCTCAAGCTCAATAGGACACAGGACTTCTAGGTGACAGACCATGCACAGCACAAATTCTGACACATTGCCCTCCCCAAGGGCAGGACCCGACTGGCGACTCTGCCTTTCCAGTCACCTCTGCCAAGCCCTGCTGCTATCTCGTTTAAAGTTTGGTTTTCTTTTGGGTGAGATTACCTCAATGCTTGAAATCTCTATGACTCTGATTCTTAGTGAGTCCGACTATCTCTTCTTGTAGATATTAGCTATTCCTGTTCTAAATGCCCTCCTGGCTCTTCATTCTATAAACCTGTCTTCTTGCTCACTGTTGCAGAAGAGTGTGATAATTGAATTTCCAATGTATGGCAGTAGGGGTACGCATGCTCAAGTGTGGACTATTTGGGAAGAATTAGGAGTTATGGCCTTAGGGAGGAAGTAAGTCGCTAAGGGTGACCTTTGAGGTCTCAGGAGGGTTGTGCCATTTCTGTTCTTCTTCTTCTTCTTCTTCTTCTTCTTCTTCTTCTTCTTCTTCTTCTTCTTCTTCTTCTTCTTCTTCTTCTTCTTCTTCTTCTTCTTCTTCTTCTTCTTCTTTTTGGTTTTTCGAGACAGGGTTTCTCTGTATAGCCCTGGCTGACCTGGAACTCACTTTGTAGACCAGGCTGGCCTTGAACTCAGAAATCTGCCTGCCTCTGCCTCCCGAGTGCTGGGATTAAAAGCGTGCGCCACCACGCCCGGCTTCTGGTGTACTTCTTTGTGTGCTTCTGTGTGAGTCAGACTGTGAGCTCTCAACTGAGGCTCCAGCAGTATGTCTGCCTATCTGCTGCCATGCTCCCCGCCCTGTTGGTGATGGACCCAGATCCCTCCGGAACTGTAAGCCCCTCAAAATGCTTTCTTCTATAAGTTGCCTTGGTCATAGTGTTTTATCACAGCAATTGACAAGTAACTAATACAGAGGTTGGTATTAGGGAGTGGCCTACTGTTGTGACAGGCCCGACCATGTGGCTTTTGGAGGAAGGTGGAAGACTTAGCGATTTGGAAAGAAAAGCTGTTGAATGCTGTAAGCAGAGCCTAGTGGGCCATCCTAATAGGAAATTGGAAGGTGGCAGTGGTGAGGGCTATGTGGACCGTGCAGGACACACCTCCAATAATGTCATTCGCTATGAGTCTATGGGGAGGGGCATTTTCATTCAAACCACCACAATATTTATGCCTAATTCAGTTGGACTCACCCTGAATTAGTGACAGAGATTCAAGACCAAACTTTTTTTTTCCAAATGGAAAGCCTATACTTTAATAGCATTTGATAACAGCTTCTACTCGAATCATGGCACATACTAAAATCACACATACACTAAAATATACATCTCCATTCTGATACCCATTCTGATCTGAGTTTTCCCACTACATCTGTTGGTATAAGATACGATATCCATGGTGCTTTATAATGTGTTTGTTTTGGGGGTTGGGGCATAAACCTTTGTTTCCAAAGTTGACTGGTCGATGTTGCGCAGTTATTCTCTTTGGGAATTTTAGGGTAAGTGACTAAGCTTCAGAGGAACCTTTGCCATGGCATCTTCATATCCAGGAGCATGGCTTTTATTCCCCTGTGTCCGTCTGTCCCTCTGGGAAATGCTCAGATTTGCTGAGAGAAGATGCAGCCTTTCTCAGGCTAGGATTATTCCTGGGTCTCCTGTCCCATTTGTTGCTACAATGCACAGGATCCTTAAAACATGATTTTCTGATTGCTAATGGGTGGAGATGCGTGTCCTGGCTTTTGTGGCGTGCCACTTAGTTGCAGCCTCTTGTCCTTGTTTTGCTTAGACTTCTTTCTGTTGTGATTTCTTGGATTGAAACAAAACAAAACAAAACAAAACAAAACTCCAGATTGCCATATGCAGATGCCGTACAGATGTTATATATTTTGACAACCCTAGCTCTTCTTTCCGATATTGATGTCTTTTGCCTGTATGTGTGTGTGCACTTGTGTGTTTTGTGGATGCAGGTACACATGTGGGGATAAGGGGACAATGTCAAGTGTCACTCTTCTGGTACTTTCTATCTTTTGAGTCGAAGTTTCTTCTTGACTTGAGATTTACCACATCTCCCAAACAAATTGGTCCCTGAAGTTTCAGAGGGCCGCCTACTCTGTCTGTCATCCTGCTATTGGGTGCTCCTACACCTGGCTTTTTACGTGGGCTCTGGGGACATGAACTAAGGCCTTCATGTTTATTGCTTTGGGGGAAAGGAACACGTGTCAATAACAAAATGTCTCCCAAGCTGACTTGGTGTGGAAAAAACACCTTTGCTGATAATTTTGAATGAGTCCTCTTGGTGCCCAAGAGGGACTTCCTCATGTTGATATGCATGACCACCAATGTCACAAAATGCCTCTGTGAGGGGGAAAACTGTAAATTCATCTTTATGACAAGGGCTTTCCTGACTGAAAACTCCAACCAGGTATTTGTGTCTTTGAAAACAATATTGTTTAATTTTTGTGATAGGCCATAGTAAGTGTGTGTGTGTGTGTGTGTGTGTGTGTGTGTTTTATTTTCAACTTAATTGTACTTTGGTTTCTTAAATCTGAAAACCATCATCTGTAAATAGCGCAGGAAAACCCTTTGCTGTTCTCCAGAAGTTCACCATGACTTTCTGATGTGTCCATTCTGAAATATAGTCATTGTCCCATATAACTCCGTCACAGTTGTATCATTTGCTTCTGTCTTTAATTTGCCTGTTTTCTTCAAATTTATCTTCTAGCTATAGCTTACTTGCTGTCCGAGTCACCTAGCTCATTCCAAAGTGACTCTCTTTTTCTTTTACCATGGTGTTTTGGTTGTTCTTCCAAATCCGCCTGGTCCAGCTTGAGAGTTTCCCAGTCAGCTTCACATTTTCAGCGACTTTTCTTAAATCTTGCTACACGTATTTGTTTATATATTTCTTTCGCATGCAAAATTCCGTGTTTGTTTTCTTTGCAGCTCCGAGTCAGCATTCTGCTGTTTCCATGGCCTTATTCTGGGTTCCTGTGACTGATTTTTATCCAGAGGCTCACGTTTCTTGGAAATTTACCTGAGAGACTTTTCCCTGAGGCCCGGGTTGAAAACAAAGTCTGGTTTATCTGCAGGGATTTGTTTTCTGTTGCCAGGTGCCTGGAAGCACCATCAGCTGTGGGTCATGTAAAAGAGAATGTGTTCTCTGGCATGTTTAGGCCACAGGGACAGTTTGAAGGGGGCAAGGAGGATTGGCACTGCTTGGACCAGGTCCCTGTGGCTCTTTCTTTCTCTGGTTCACCCTCTGACAATGTAGTACTTTGGGTAGATGGCTGACTTTGGACCTGGGCCCAATCTAGTTCCCTCCCCTGTATTGTTTCTAGGACTGCAGAGTCCTGGAGGTCAGAATTCAATCCAAAGGTGTTGATGAGGCTGAGCCCTTCTGAGTCTGTGTTGATAGATCTGGAAATTACTGGTGTCTCTGGTGTCTCCTGCTATATAGGAACTTCATCCTAATTCATTCCATTCTATGTCGTGTGTGTGTGTGTGTGTGTGTGTGTGTGTGTGTGTGTGTGTGTACTTATTCTATGACCTCACTCTGACATCTACAGTGGCCCTATTTCCAAATAATGTCACGTTCTGATGTACGGGGACTAGGCTTTGAATACATAACTTTGTGGGAATGCTGTTCAAACAACCACATCCTTGTTCGATCTATTGAAAGAGAGGTTCCCAGTGACATGGGACTCGCAGAGACTTGAGGGTAACTATCACTCAAATATCTGCTTACCTCTCTGAGTTTGTAATTTTTTTTATTCAAATTATCTCTTTTGTGTTCACAAGTCAACCATGTAACTAAAAAGACATCTGAAAAAAGTTTTATTAATCTATTCAGGTTCACAAAAGGAATGTCTTAAAAAATGAATATTTATTCCAAGTTAGCTCTGAAACCCCTTTGGTATAAAATGAATGCAAGAGTTTCTTCATAACTTCCCCTGGGGAAAAATAAGAATTTCAAATCGCTCGTTTACTGTGACCAACATTTTTGAATAAACCTTCCAAATATTCTTCCATTTGAAATAACATAAGATATGAGAGATAAGAAAACTAAAAAAAAAAAAAATTCTGGCAGGAATTTGATGCTTAGTCAGAGAAAATGTTTCTTGGTATTATGAATATTTCTTGGACTGGTGAGATGCTAATGTGAATTTGGAACCATTCATGATAGTTTCCTTTGCTCTTACACACTTAAAACAAGTTTGATATAAATCCTCTAGTAACTCCATCCAGCAGCGATGTGCAAATCTAGACCAGAAAGATGCTGAATTTATCCGGTGAACCTGAACAGGTGGGCCCATTTGCTGAAGTTCTCAAGCCATGAAATTTTCAAACACACTCTTTGATTGCTTCCGCCAATATTCTCAACAGTTCACCTCTCACATTCTAGGGGGGGGATTCACTGAACCATGCCACTTTTGTTAATTTGATTTTACTCTTTCCCATCAGCCCCTTCTTCAAGTGTATAATGCACTCCAAGCATCTTTTTGATCCTCTTCCCCCACACCCCCACCATCTACTGCCCATCACCTTCCTTGGGTTCTCTGCAGGACCTCAATTGCAACCTGAGGACATGCTCCCTTTGAATCCATACCTTCTCTTTCAGTTCCACACACAGGCAGGGCACACTGCCACTTAATTACACTTGCTCTCTTCTGCCATCCTCACAGCATGGTCAAAGAAGACCAATATCAAAGGAATAAACAATACAAGCATTATTTGTATTTATAGTCGAATACAGGAGTTTTCAAAATGTAGTTCCTTGGAGACATATCTTGGTGGGTAGTGTGTTTACATGACCATGCAGGGATCCTTGAGTCAGTTCCCAGCACTGCATAAACTGAGTGTGGTGGCACACACCTGGAATCCCGTCAATAAGGACGTGGAGAAAGGAGGATCAGAAATTCAGTCATCTTTGACTTAGGTAGCGAACTCAAGGCCAGCCTATGACACATAAAAGCCAGTCTCAAAGATAACACACAAAGCAAAGGTGGTTCCTGGAATAAAACTCAAAATGGCTCAGTCCCACGCCAGCTGAGCCCAGTCTTGTTGGGGTCCACTGCCCGCAGTGGGCTGGGTTCCTGGAGGATTGGCCCGAAGCTGAAATGAAACTAAGGGAGTGGGGGAAGAAAGAAGGTCTCCGAGGCTACATGGTTGCTTCTGCTTAGAACGACTCTTTAATGGTGGACAAGCATTTGGGGATAAAGGAAGGGGAACCCCGCCCCCAGTCTTCTGCGCAGGTGTTCTGGAGTTTGGCGGGAACCCTGAAGTCTCGTGACATCTCTCAGGTTGCGCAGGTGGGCTGGTCGTAGGTGGGCCTCTGGTAAGCTGGGAGGAGCCGGGTGACCTAGGAGACTTGCAGAACCTGGCTGCAGGGGTACCGGGCTCTTAGCCTAGTTAACAAAACAATGGATGCCATTGGGTGCAGCACAGCTCCAGTCATTGCACCATGTTGGTGGGGAAGGGGACACCACACAGTCTCAGAGCTGAGCCCAGTCTTAAATTCTAGGAACAGAGTCAGTATTTACCGTCTCTACCTGGTGATTATGATGCACACAGTATGTGTGTGTGTGTGTGTGTGTGTGTGTGTGTGTGTGTGAGAGAGAGAGAGAGAGAGAGAGAGAGAGAGAGAGAGAGAGCACACTCCTCCCAGGTTCCCCTAGTGATGCTAATAATCACCAGCATCTATTAAAATTTGGGCCCTAAGAAAAACAATCCTCAAAGACAAGCATGTAGACACATAGGTTTGAGCATTGAACTCTCTCCTCTTCCAGGATTAGCACTTGGGACAGAAGAAAAGCTAACCCGAGAGCTGCTCAATGCCATGGCTGAAGCAAGTAATCAGTTTCTGCTACTTTGTGATATGAAGTGTGTTCAATGGCAAAGAGGAGGGGAAAGTGACTGCTTCCTCCACTAAAATAAGCTACTGGATGGTCCGTCCATTCCAGACTGTGGCTGGGTTTCTAATTGGGGCCAGAGGGCCCACTAACCTTCCTTATCTGAGCACTGGCCTGTTGAGAATTTTACCAGATTTAAATAGGTTTGGTTACACATTACAAACTCCTCAAAACATCAATAATTCCAGTGGCTGAAAACATGGAAATTTCATCTTCTCTCACATAAGGCTAGAGGCAGGCAGCCTCACGGGAGGAATGGCGTCACTGTCCCCAGGGACTCTGCATCCCGTTTCTTTCCCCTGTTATCTTCAATGGGCAATTCATGGCACAGATGACTGCCTTAGTTCTCAATATGACATTCAAATGAGCAGTCAGCAGGAAAGAGACAGCTTCAGGAGTCAGCTTCCTTTGAGGACATGTTTTTGGAAATTAAATATAGCATTCACTGAAGGGATATATATATATATATGTATGTATATATATATATATATATATATATATATATATATATATATATATTCAACACCAGTTGCAAGTGAGGCCGAAGAGACAGTCTGGTTTAGATAGACACGAGCCCTGCTGAAATGAGAAGTATTTTGTTGCTGTGTTTTCTTAAGGGAGAGCATTGGGGATAATTAGCAGACTCTGCCTCCATCCAACTTTAAGGACCATCAGTGATGTATATATCATCTCTCTCTTCCTACCGGTCATGCAACTTTGAAAAGCTTCTATAGACATATTCATTTTCAAATGTGTACCAATGCGAGGAGCATATTATAATGATCTTAGTTCATTTAGGGATGTAACAAAATTCTATGAAATGGGATGCTTATAAGCAGCTGGAATTTATTTCTCAAGTTCCAGATGTTGGATGTTGGAAGATGAAGCCATAGGCAGCTTCAATGCCTGGTAGGGAGTTACTCCCTAGTTCATGGATGGAGTCCCCTTGCTGTGTCTCATGTACTGATGTGGCTAACTTTTGGGGGTGTCTTAGTTAGGGTTTCTATTGCTGTGAAGAGACACCATGACCACAGCAACTCTTATAAAGGAACATATTAAACGGGGGCTGCCTTACAGTTTCAGAAGTTTAGCCCATTATTGCCACGATGAGAAGCACGGTGGCATGCAGGCAGACATGATGCTGGAGGAGATGAGAGTTCTGCATTGGGATCCACAGGCAGCAGAAGGAAGCTGAGACATGCTAGTTTTGAGCTTATAAGACCTCAAAGCTCCTCCAGTGACACACTTCCTCCAACAAGGCCACACCTACTTCAGTAAGGCCACACCTCCTAATGGTGCCAATCCATAAGGGGCAAGCATTCACACATATGCCTATGAGGGCCATTTCTATTCAAACCACCTCATGGGATCCCCCTTAAAGAACCCTAATCCCACTTATGAGAACCTTGTTCTCACAGTCACATCTCAAAGTCCTTACTTCTAATCCCAACTCTTTGGGAGTTAGGATTTCAATTAATTATCACATGACTTTGTATCAGTCCACAAGCAATATTGTTGACATACGCTTATATCCATTGCACTTACACAATAGGAATAAATGTATCACATAATAGGCATTACACTTTTACCTTTTAATGGATGGGAGAGTAGGCTCTTGCTAAGTCGCCCAGGCTGGCTCTGAACTTGTGATACTCTTATTCCAACTTCCTGTGTTGGGATGACTACACTCAACTCAGGCATCATGCTATTGCAAATAACTAATGAATGTGGGGGCAGAAAGATTGTTAGAGCTAGAGGATCATGGAGCTGGCTGTGAGATTGTGTCTCCTAGCAACACCATGAAGTCTCTCCGACATGTGAGATGAACGAGGAGGAGATGAATGTACATGGTAGAGTGATGGGGGAAGCTCAGGGGGCCTCAACCCTACACAAAGGATGATAGGTGACTGGATAAAGCTGGTAGGGGGAGAGGGGAAGAGCACACCCATTGGTTGTTCAGCCAAACTGTCAGCTCTGAAAACATACATCCGTGTAACATTATGGGAATGCAACAAGTTACATTTAGAAATATATATATATATATATATATATATATATATATATATATACACACACACACACACACACACACACACACACACACACAAATACATACATGGATGCAATAACAATTGATTTTTGAAAAAGAGGTCATGAATTTGAAGGAGAGAGGGAAGGGATACTTGGGAGGGCTTGAAAGGGGGAAAGGAAGGGAGAGATGTCATTAAAATACCATCTCAAAAATAAACAACAAAATAGAAAAAAACAACTAAAAACA
Organism: Mus minutoides; assembly: GCA_902729485.2. Classification (NCBI taxonomy): domain Eukaryota; kingdom Metazoa; phylum Chordata; class Mammalia; order Rodentia; family Muridae; genus Mus; species Mus minutoides. The sequence continues at coordinate 1,508,472 of LR749656.1, forward strand.
CTAATATCACATAAAGTGTTTTAATGGGCCAGGCATGGGTACTCAGTCCTGGAATCCCAGCACTTAAGAGGTGAAGGCAGGAGTCTTAGAAGTTCAAGGTTATCTTTTTCCATGTAGTGAGTTTTAGACCAGCCTGGGCTACATGAGACCATATATTACCCTCCTCACCCTAGAAAAATAAGTGTCTCAATTATATCTGAAACTGTTCTCCCCAAACTCACAGGTCAGAATTGCATGAATCTAGACAAAATAATAATAATCTTCTATTTTTTTCTTCCCATTCTTCCATCCAACATCCACATGAGTCACCCCAATCAAAAGCAATCATGGGAACATTTGGACATATCCCCTAACCAACTTCACAATTTAATTATTACCGAGGCCACAGGTTGCGAATTTCTGCAGACAAATCTCTACACCTGGGATTCTCCTCTGTTTTGAAGGCAGATGATTCTGGACCTGGCTGGCCATTTGTCTCTTGTGTAGGTCTTTGCCAGGTCTGGATCTCCTCTTCACGGTCCCGAGGTCACATTAGTTGTGACTCATTTCCTCACAGGTCTCTCTTGCTCAGAGAGAGCAGCATTTCTGAGGATCGGTGCTAATGGCAACACGATGCTACATGTCAACGAGAAGGAGCAGCTTGGGGTTTCAGACTCGCGGCTTCACGGGGTTTGTTGGTCGGACAAAAAACATGCAATCAAGCCAGGCGTGGTGGCGCACACCTTTAATCCCAGCACTCGGGAGGCAGAGGCAGGCGGATTTCTGAGTTCGAGGCCAGCCTGGTCTACAGAGTGAGTTCCAGGACAGCCAGGGAAACCCTGTCTCGAAAAACCAAAAAAAAAAAAAAAAAAGATGTAATCAAATGATTGATTGGCTCAAACCCGGCTCCGAGTACAGGTAAAGATGGTTAAAACCCAGTAACTCTAAAGTGGACTCAAAAGTACCAATTAAAACACACATTTCTAATCAGATCTTTAAAAGTCTCACTGGGGATAAAAACGGAGCTTAAACTGAAAGCCCTCTCTCCATTTTGGCAGTGACTGTTTTCATGCCCATTTCTAACTTCCAGTTACCATTGTGAGCCCAATCCATCTGAAAACCTTGAACCTTGCGCTGGACTGAAGCTTGTCTTTGCTCCCAGTTCCAGGCATGCCAGGCCTGTGGGAAGGAAGAGGGATCGGGTTTCTGAGTGTCTTCATCCCTTTGCCTCTACTAATTAAATTTCAGGCAAATGGGAGGAGCTAAAGGGCCAGCTCTGCGGATGTCTCAGAGGAAGGGGGCAGATTTCTGGTATTGGACTTCCACTCTGAGGAAGGCGGCAGATTTCTGGCATTGGACTTCTACTCTCCTTTTACCTCTATGTCCTTTTTATATACGGGCAGGTTCCCTTGTACATAGCTGGGCCAACACCTACAGTCCTCAAAAAGAGGTAGCCGGGACCAGGCCTCCAACATCACAGGAGCAGCTGTTAGCCTCTATGTACAAGTATGTCACCTCTTGCTGCCTGCCCTCTCCATCCTTTTTTTTTTTTTGGTTTTTCGAGACAGGGTCTCTCTGTGTAGCCCTGGCTGTCCTGGAACTCACTTTGTAGACCAGGCTGGCCTCGAACTCAGAAATCCGCCTGCCTCTGCCTCCCAAGTGCTGGGATTAAAGGCGTGCGCCACCACGCCCGGCTTTGCCCTCTCCATCCTTAAAAGAGCAACCAATCAGACATGCAGATAATTCCATCCTCCTCCTGGGAATGTTTATGCCAAGCCTTGCTATGGAAACCCAGCAGGGACTGGTGACTTTCTGCAGCTCAGCTCCTCCCTGGCAAGGGCACCTGGTACCCTGCAATGACAAAGAGTAGTACTTTGGTACCCTCCCTCTTAGTTATGGGGATGGGTAGGGACCCATGGATAAGAACTCACTTGTCTTCAAGAGCACGGTGTGCTCTCTGTGGCTGTCTCCATGTCTTTCCTCCTGGTCTTTTCCCTGAAGCCTGTGGTTGGATGGGAAGGCAGAGAGAGAAAGAGAGAGAGAGAGAGAGAGAGAGAGAGAGAAACTCTGCATAGAAACTGCTCATTCAGTAGCCCCTCAACTGTCTGTTGAATATGTCCTTTAGAATGTGGGGCTTCCTGATGAGTTTTGCTCCCTGCTTTGTGTCATCTAAAACCTTGAATTCCATTTCCTGAACAGACCTGGTGGAGTTTGCTAAGCCTGTATGGCCTCACTTAGTGCAGGAGAGAAGGCAGGAGCAGCAGCCATCTGGTTCCATCTGATGATGGACCAGCCACTGAGCTGCAACTTCAAGTAGAGTAACCATGGAGTAAGTCAGTGATGTAGGCTCAACCAAGTTGCTCATTCCTCCACAGAGCTAAGAGAAAGTTCTGTTTTGACACAGCACCAAGCCACCCTTGCTGTAACAGTGTATCTGGGTTAGGAATTCCCAGGGCCCAGCTTCATCATGTATCTGGAACACCCAGATCAAATCACATGGAAGATTTTCACTCCATATCACAGAGGTATCTGTAGACAAAGCTTGTGTCCATCTGGCTAGTAGCATCGGGTCTCAACATTCAACAATACTAATAGAATAAAATCCGGAAGAACAATGCATTTGACTGGTGCCTTGGAAGACCGTTTTGAAGGACTCTCTTTTCAAAATAGTTTCCAGCTGTTGTTTTCTCTCTGAGTAATCTGAGCCCAACTCAATTTGTGGCACCTTTTTCTCTTCCAGAAGGTAAATCATCCGCAGACGGTTCTTTGCCTTTCTGTGTGTGATTAGCTGGTTTGGGCTGAGAATTTTACTGAATTGTAAAGGAATGATCCTGACAGTACGCTGGAGAAGTATTTCTTCCAGGTGATAGAGTTTTTCTGTCGCGTGGTGTGAGGCAGAAGGCAGCGCGTTCTCTGCAGAAGACTCACATAAAAAGGTCCGCAGCAGCTAGAAACCGGAGTCAGAGCAGGCGCTGCTTGTTGCCATGTTACTGTCGGGAGATGGAGCCAAGGACACGGACATTCACAACTACAGCTTAAAAGCCAATCCAAGTGGCAAGGCCAGGACCCAGGCTGGGGACAGAGTCAACCAAGAAGGCAAGGGTCACGTTTGCTATCTTCCCATTTCCCCCTCAGGGTCTCCCTTCCCCTCCTGACACTGTCTTTCCCTGTGCTGGCTGAAACTTTATTTCTAATAAAATGTTACTTGAGAAGGTACCTTTTGTTTTTGTCTTGTTTTGCTTTGTTTTGAGACAGTTTCTCCATGTAGCTCTGGCTGTCTTGGAACTCACTCTATAGACCAGGCTGGCTTCAAATCCAGAGATCTTCCTACCTCTGCCTCCTGAGTGCTGGGATGAAAGGTGAGCATCATCATACCAGGTTGTTTTAGGACTGGCCAGTTTCCAGAGATTCAAGGCACTAGCCCCAATAATCCCCACTTCGTAGCTACCAAATTCTGAGGATTCTCCAAGTGCTTTACTAGAAAGTGGTGTCTTTGGGGTTGGAGAGCTAATCTCAACAGAGTGCTTGCTGCTCTTCTAGAGGGCCTGGGTTCAGTTCCCAGAACCTACACCTGGTGGCTTTGACACCTTCTCCTGGCCTCTGAGGGCCCTGCACATACATACATGGCATATAGGCACACAGACACCCTTGTGCATATATAAATAACTTTTAAAAAGAGGTGTATTTGCATATAACTCATCACGTCCGCCCACAGACTTTGTATGTCTTCATTACTTGCCTGAGCAGCGCAGTGAAACACTGTGTAAATAACTGTACTGTTTAGGGAAAGGCAAGAAGAAACTCTGCCCGTATTCAGTACAGACACAAAGTATCTTCCTGAACATCTTAGATCCTCAGTTGAATCCACAGACATGGGGCCAATCGGACTTTTTAAAAAGGGGTAAAGGGTTTGAGTAATCAGGACTTAATAGCCACATGGGGACCCCCAACTCCTATCAGAGTTGCAACTTAATCACTTTGCCCTGCTTGTGTGCAATGTTCAGAGCATACATTCCCGTGAAGGAGATGAGTCTTTGCTACACACAGCTCATTACATGAACACATCACATCACTTGGGAGCCTGCAAGAATGCAAACCTCAAACCCTTCGAGTCAGTGTTTGTTTCCATAAAGATCTGCAGATAATTATGAGTACAGCTACGTGTGAGAGGGGTGACTGACCTAGTCTTTAAGTTATGGGCTGCCACCCATTAGAACATCACGAAGACAGCTCATGGGTGTGACCCAAATTAAAGACAATTGTGTAGAGAAAACATGAGAATGTAGTCTATACAGTCAGAATATACATTGTGAGATATTTGCTTCAGTTATACGTGTATGTGTTGGCACTTTGTATAAACCACGCTTTCTCAGTGGGTCATGCTCGGGAGCATTTGAAAACCACCGAAGTTATGCTCTGTCTGGTCACTCCTCAAGGCATTCTGTGCTTTGCCCTGTCATCACGTTAACTCACCAGACCACTATCTGCCGAGTAAGAGCCCTGTGCAGAGAATCAGCGCATGCTTCATAGTTTGTATGCAGCTTAATGTGAAATGTGTTGGTAGTGGCTATTAAGAAGGAATTGACATAAAAACTATCCCAAACAATTGCATGTTTCCTTGTAACAGACTATTTCTTTCTGACTTTTTAAAAATTCCATTTATTTACATCTCAAATGATATCCCACTTCCTGATTATCCCTCCACAAACCCCTCATCCCACATCTGCCCTCTTCCCCCTCCCCTTTGCCTCTATTAGGGTGCTCCACCACCCACTCACCCACCCACCTATGCTGGGGCATCAAACTTCTGCAGGACCAAGGGCCTCCGCTGCCAAGGTCATCCTCTACTACATATGTATCTGGAGCCATGGATCCCACTCTGTATACTCCTTGGTTGGTCGTCTAGACCCTGGGAGTACTGAGTGGTCTGGCCAGCCAACATTATTTTTCCTATGGGGTTGCAATCCCCCTCTGCTCATCTAGTCCTTCTGCCAGCTCCCTCACCAGGATCCCCAAGCTCAGTCTGATGGTTGGCTCCAAGTATCCACATCTGCGTTGGTCAGTTGCTGGCAGAACCTCCCAAGAAACAGCCACACTAGATTTCTGTCAGCAAGCGCCTCTTGGCAACAGTAACAGTGTTGGGGTTTGGTGAATAGACTATTTCTTAAATCTATTCTGTTTCTCTCGAGACTTCCCTTTTTGAAGTCTTGACTTCAAGTTACCTTTGGGGAATAACTGTATTCATTTTGCGATTTTTTTTTTTGTTGCCACTAAGGACAATCTTAACAGCCCTACTTATGCAGTTCTTAGATGCCTTATGGCAGAAGGTCAGAGAGGTTGTCAACCCGGTGTGGATTAGAGCACTGGGAAGCAAATGGCCTTGTGTTGTCTTGTTGACACAGTTTTCTTGTGTTATCTTTTGCACCATGGCAGCCTTTTATGTGATTCCCAAGTGGCGAAAGAATGTGTGTATATCTTAGTTAAGGTTTTATTGCTGTGAACAGACACTGTGACCAAGGCAACTCTTATAAGGACAATATTTAGTTGGGGCTGGCTTATAGGTTCAGAGGTTTGTTCAGTCCATTATCATCAAGGCAGGAACATGGCAGCATCCAGGCAAGCATGGTGCAGGCTGAGCTGAGAGTTCTACATCTTCATCTGAAGGCTGCTAGAAGAAGACTGGCTTCCAGGCAGCTAGGATGAGGGCCTTAAAGTCCATACCCACAGTGACACACCTACTCTAACAAGGCCAAACTTCCAAATAGTGCCACTTCCCGGGCCAAGTATATTCAAACCATGACAGTGTATGTCTGTGATACGTGTACAGCATCAACAAACAGAGTGAGTTATTGAATGTCCTGAAATTCACCTTCTTTTAAGTATGTTTTTAGCTTTGTGGCAGTAGACAAGATAAATGAACTCTCAGGATGTGTGGCATAGTAAAGGCACCTACCCTAGAGTTTTGTGAAGAAAAAAATGTTAGTTAAATCTAATTTGTTCAACTCTTTCTGTATACTTGTAGTGGTGGCATATGCCACCAAGAGAGGAAAGCAAAGTTCTTGTGTGTGTGTGTGTGTGTGTGTGTGTAAATATCAATGTATGTACTCTTGTGTTTGTATTTATGTGTCCAATGGAGGCCAAAGGTTAATAGAGGATGTCTTCCTCAACTGTTTTCACATTATTTTTTGAAATAAGGTTTCTCACTGAACTGGAAGCAAGCCCTCAAGGATTTTCTTGTCCCCACCTCCCCTGGGCTGGGATAACAGATGCTTGCTGCAGCACCTGGCTTCTTACATGGATGCTGGGGATCTGAGCTTGAGTTCTTATGCTTGCATGGCAAACATTTTACCAGCTAAGCCATCTCCTCAGCCATCCCAGGGCCCCTTTATCTAGGAAGGAGGAAGATGGACAGGTATTTTGTTCTCTGAGAGGCCAACAATCAACGAGGAAGCAGGAATGTCTGCTTCCTGACTACAGATGCAGTGTCATCAGCCACCGTGGTGCCCACAGCTGTGATGTCCCATCATGATGAAGTATCCCTCAAACCCTACAGGGGGAAAAAACCTCCTTAAGTTCCTTGTGTCAGATATTCGGGCATACAATGAGAAAAGTAATGGATGCACCATATTCAGTTGGCCAGAGGATGACTCATGTTACAGTAGTGCCAGGACAAAACACAGGAGAACCACATAAGAAAAATAACTTTGTTATTAAGCATACACAGTCATACAAATGCACTTCATAGTATTACATCCATGACTGTTGGAATATCAGTTTAACTTTTATAAGATCTGATATAAATAATGGACAGAGATACTGAAGTATATGACCAGTTGCTGAGAAATAAAAACAGACTCAAGAACCACTCAGGGATCAAGCTCTGGGAATCGGTCAAAACATGCTGAGCTCCATGAGGGATGGATAGCCCATATATGCTTTTTCATGGTTTCTCTATGATGATGTAGGAAGAGTATATGAAGCACACCATTTCCGCTTTAACAATGACAGCCCTTTAAAAATCCAAATAGAAAATTATTTTGGACATGTTGTGAAACATACATGATTACTGTGTCAGGAAATGACCCATGTATTTCCCTGAATAGAATAGAAGCCTCTATTGTACTAATTGTTTGGCTCAGATTCCAGCCAATAGCTTTCCCTTTTAGAACAGTTGTCTGGAAGATAAGCTTGCAGAAGGAGGCTCCTGGGGCTGGCTCTTTGAGTCTGGAAGAGGAGGAAAATGATGCTCAAAATAAGATAGGGGGTTGCTTCCTGAGACCTCAAGGTAAAGTTTGATGGATGGTCATGAAGAAGTTCTGTGCAAACGTGCCTGATAGTGGCACTTCCAAGGCCAAGGATGTTCAGAACCTTGGAAAGGGAACATGACTTACCTGGGTCTACCAGAGTGCTCTGCACCTGGCCTTTGATGGGCCAAAACTTCTTCCAAGACCATTGGGCACTTATAATTTTCCTGTTGGACAATGGAGTGACTCCACACAGCAATATGACTTTAGATAATTCCGTAGCAAGTATTGGAAAGTAACACAGAAAGTAAGAAAAGGCAGCATCCTCTTTGTACCCACTCCTTTAAAAAAGACCTTATTTGTAATTATTTGTTTGTATATCTATGTGTGTGTGCATGTGAGTGCAGGTACTATGGAAGCCAGAAGAGGGCGCCAGATCACCTGGACCTGTGCTTACAGGTGTTTGTGAGCTGCCTGTGCAGGAGCTGGAAACTGAGCTCTGCATCTCTGGAAGAGCAGCTAGAATCCTTAACCTCTGGCCATCTTTTTAGTCCTCTACTAATTATTATTACTTATTATCGTCATAAGTATTATTTTGAGATAGACTTTCAGATAGCCTAGGCTGGCCTCACATTTGTTATGTAGCTGAGGCTGACCTTGAACGCCTGATCTGCCTATCTCTGCTTCTTAGGTGCTGGGATTACAGGTGTCCACCACCACACCTGGCTCCTAACACTTATCTGGCACAGGAAAGCTGATTATTTTTCCTTCTGGAATTGGAAAATTCAGTTTTTCTGAATTAAAATGAAAGTCCTCTTTATATTATTTTCAGTGAATTTTTATTCTTATTGCTTTATAAATAGAGAGGCAATTCATAACCAAGTCTTAACCAGTGGAAATATTAGAAAAGTTGACCATTTCTACTAAAGGGCTGAAGGGCGTGTAAAAAAACTAAAACATTTTCCCCGTGAGATATGAAGTGACTCGGTAAATTTGTTCTGAGTTGTCCTTCCTTCCAAAGGCCTTCCTGTGGTATTTTGAGCAGAAGTTTGTTTAGACAGAAAAACTTTGATTTTTTTTTCTGTCCATAACTAAAAGATATGTGAGCAATAATGCCTTATCAATAAAAATCTATAATTTGGACAAGTAGAGGACATGCTTTGGTCTTGTAGTTAGTTAGTAGTCCATGTTTTGAAAATCTGAGGAGTAACAATTATCTAAATTGACATGGCATATTGAGATTACAAAATATATGCTATTATGCTTTCCTGGAGATAATTATCTAGACAGAGTCATGAATCCCAGACATTATGACTTTCTCTTCATTCTTTCAGTACATGATTCTGGCCTCCAGCCAAGCGTAGAGTGTGCTTGCATCTTACAAGCATTTGGCAATAAAGATTATATTTCTACAAACATTTCACTGTCTAAAAAAAGTAGACATAAAAAGTAGTTACAAAATTCCTCATAAAAAACGGACATAAGCGTTGCTCACAGAGCCTGTGCATAGTTTTGAGAATTCATCCATCCACACCCTTTAAATGATGGGTTCTATAAGCAGGCAAGCACTAAATAGATTCCAGGTGGCACTTGACTGTGGTTGCAGCCATCTCTTCAGGAAGCCACGGTTGGCAAGGCCATCTGTGGTGCTGCTCAGGTTCAGGAGAGACTGAAGTGGGAAGGAGGGAGAGACAGGAAGCAAGCGATGCAAGTGTGTGCCTGCCTTCATCACGGGCTGCTGGTGGACAGCCACTGGGGATTTGGGTGGGAGTGTGTGGGAATCCTGCCTTTCTAACTGGATAGGAAGACAGGCAGGCAAGCACGGAGGGAAGGAGGGAGGGAGCAGAGAGAGGGAACTGATGAAGAAAAACAGGAAGGAAGGAAGTAGGAAGGTAGGAAGGAAGGGAGGGAGTGGAAAGGAAGAAAGATGGAGGGAGAGAAGGAGAGAGGAAGGGAGGGAGGAAGGAAGCAAGCAAGAGAATTGAAGGGAGAGGTGGAAAGGCAGGGAAGCAAGGATAGGGATAGAGGAAAGGAAGGAGAGAAGGAGCAAAAGAGGAGAAGAAGAAGAGAGAAAGGAAAGGAAAGGTAAGAGAACCAGGAGAGAGGGATGAGGGTAGGGAGTTGGGGGGAGGGGACGTGAAAGACCAATAGGCTCTGGCTGGCTCTGTAGACAGAGCCCCTCCTCATTGCTCAGAAAGAAGAGTGGATGGTGGATGCAGTGCCATGCAAACCAATAGCAGTTTTCCTCCAACAAGCTGTCACAGTAGGTGTGGGAAGATGGTGGAGGCTTAAGTGATACAGGCAAAAGAAAAATTCAATAGCAAACTTCTTAGAAATATAAGGGGGCACTGCAGGATAGCAAACTGAGACCCCGGTGTGGGCGACCATGTGAGCAAGATCATGGAGCCTGCCGCACACCCAAGGAGAAAGTGTTCAGGAAGGAACCTGGGAGCCGATCCCTGCAACAAGAACCCAGAGCCACTAAGAAGGAACCTGCTGGCCTCGTGCTCCTTTCTAGGAACATGATTCCCTGGGGATCTCAACGTACCCCAAGAAGGGGACTCAGGGAGACATTGGGAAATGTGCTGGCCTCCAAGCCATCTCCACATGTCCCAGGACAAAAAGTCAAGAAGACCTAGAACAACAGGGATTTTAACCAAATCCGGGGGGAAATAGTGGAAAATCATTCCAATTTATCAAAACACTTCCTCCTTCTCTATCTCAGAGACCTCTCAGCTGTATGCTATTCCAAGTGTGCCCTGGTGAGGACTTCAAATTTCTTAAGAGAAGATTCATCTACTTTTAGTGAAGCACTTCTCAATGTCCCCTCTGCCATCCTTAGCCAAGATTCCAGGCCAGCAACTTCCCTCCAGCCTAGATCAGGCCTTGCTGGCATGGCTGGCCACCTTGTCACTGCCAGGGCATCTTGTATTTTTTCTTAAATGTCAGCCATCTTATTTCACAAATCATCAACACATTTGGAGCAGGACAATGCTTTTAACCAAATAGTCTTCAGTTGTCCTGGCCTCCAGGAGCCCTCTGTTCTAGTATGCACAGAGTGTCTCCTCACCCCAAGGCCCTAGAAAACATGATAAAGTCTTTCAAACTCCCTCCTCCACGGAGGATTTGCACGATTCAATGACTGTCATATCTGAATTTTAAATTGCGGCAACCTATGTGACAGAAAATACAAGGCTAATTCTCTATCTCTCAGAACACATTCTTTCCAATCTCTTGCTTCTGTAACCAAATTTAAAAACAAAAAACCCCCAAAACAACAACAACAAAAAACAAAACAAAAAACCCCAATCAAGCTGAAAAACAGGGCACAGAATTTGAAATTTGGGACACTGATAAGGAAAGTCATTTTCTACCAATGTCATTCTCCAAGGTTGCTCTTCCACGCCCCTCCAACCCTCCACAATTGAAAAGCCTTACTCCTGACAGTAGAAAATGAATAGTCAAGTATTTAAACATTCTTTTCTTTTTAGAAGGAAGCTTACACTCCTAAGAACCCACGTTGCCATTTACCCCTCTTTTGCACTCTGCCAACATTGAAGATTCTGTGAGAACGATGAACTCAGAAATCCAAAAGCTCTTGAAAAACTAGGATGTCGAAGAAAGCCCTGATGTCAGCCACCCATTGGCTCTTCAAGAACAGCACGTTAACCCATTACACCCTCTTGCTGCTAGTGTGATGCGCAGGAAACTTGGAAAGGAGGGTTTGGAAACAGAGTAAGGGGAAGGCCAAAGGCATGCTTCTCTTCTGGTGGCGTGAAGATATGGGATGTGCTATGGATAAAAGTTTCTCGGGGCCTCGGGGTCCCTCGCTTCAGTTCTTCTGGAGTAATCATCTCCAGAGCCAAAGTCCAGTGTCTCTGGGTAGCTGGAGAATTCCTGAGGTAGGGGGAAGTCCTCGGCGGAAGAGTGAGTCCGGTGTCCGAACACCTTCTCCTGCAGCTCTGCGATGTCATTTCGAATGTCCGCCAGCACAAGCAGCAGAAAGTCGAAAGAACCCGGGGGTCCCTGTGCACACGGGAAGAATCAGAGCTGTGAAGTTACTCACCAGAGCTGCAGTAGCATCTAGCTGGAAGCTATGAAGTTACTCTCCACAGCTACAGCATTCCAGCCGGAAGCTGTGAAGTTACTCACCGCAGCCCCAGCAGCCATCCTAGTCCCATCACCCACGGGTCCTGTTGCTTCTGAGTGAGTACCTTCTAACTAATTTTATAACCCAAATAGACTTAAGGACTTCATGAGCAGTCTGGGACCCTCTCCTCATACATGACACTGGTGACACAGTTACCTCTCCTTTCTTAGGGGGAGTTTCCATAGAAACTTGGAAGTAAGAGCAGTGGTCAAGAGGTTGAGGTCCTGTTGGAGTGGAACCAACCTCTTCCATGCTGTGTGACCATGACAAATGACCTGATTTCTATGTGATTAAGCTTTTCCCACCTGTTAAATGTAGACTCAACACCGCAGGTTCCCACTGGGCTCATAAGTAGGCATTTAAATAGGATGCAAAGGGCTTAGAGAGAACTAATAGTTCTAATGTTTTCTGTTTTTTTTTTAAAATGAAATTATTGATATGTTTGTAAGATGGAGAACTAAATGAAATGGAGAGTATGTTGTCCCTTATTGCCTACCCTTATCGTCTAGAAAGATCCAAGTCAAACCTTCCAAATTCTATTATTAGACATTCTTCATCATGCATAATGTTTGGTAAGCTTTAATATTCATTTAGTGCTGTGAAACATGGCCCACAGGAAAAAAACTAGAGGCATTTAAGCATGCATGTTCTGAGTCCATGAGCATTTTAAAGGTAAAATCATCACCAACATCCAAGATGGATGTCATTCAGCAGCTTCTACCTTAGAAGCTGCAAGAGACTCCATCATACACTGAGATGTAGCATTCTGATGCCATCTGACCCTCACCATGCACATACAGGGGGTATGGTAAACCATAGGCCACTGTGTAGATAAGGAAGAAATGTCAACAGATGGTAGGTAAAAGACTGGAGTTAGAAAGCTGATAAGTGTTAGCAAGAGGTGAGGGGCAACCCAGTCCTCTTGATCATTCCTCAGGACACATATCTACTTCTCTAGAAGTAGTAGACTTGTTTGTGTTTTCTTATATTTCTGCTCATTTTTAATCTCCTAGATATTATACATATATACAGCAATTTTCTTCTCCTCCTCCTCCTCCTCCTCCTTCTTCTTGTTCTTCTTCAAGTTTTTCGAGACAGGGTTTCTCTGTGTATTCCTGGCTGTCCTGGAACTCACTCTGTAGACCAGGCTGGCCTCAAACTCAGAAATCCACCTGCCTCTGCCTCCCAAGTGTTGGGATTAAAGGCATGTACCACCACTGCCTGACAGCAAATGTCTTCTTAATCCCAGAGAGCTTTATTTTGCTTTTATTGGAGCCAGTGGTCATTTGACAATATATTCTAGTGTGTGTATTGGTTTCAATGAAAATGTCACTAATGGTCTCATATGTTTGAATACTTGGTCCTCAGTGGAACTGCTTGGGAAGGATTAGAAGGTGTGGTGTGTTATTATTGGAGGAGGTATGTTAGTTGGGGGGGGCAGGTTTTGAGGTTTCAAAAGCCCACACTATTCCCAGGTAGCTCTCTGCCTTGTGCTTGTGGGTCAAATGTAAGTTCTCAGCTACTGCTTCAGTGCTATGCTTGCCTGCCTGTCTGCCTGCCTGCTGCCATGCTCCCTATCATACTGGTCATGGCTTCCAACCCTCTAAAACTGTAAGCCAATTAAATGCTTTCTTTTATAAATTGTTTTGGTCATGGTACTTTAGCAATAAAAAAGTAATTAAATCAGAAACTGGCACCACTGGGTGGACTATTGCTGTGAAAGGCCTGAATGTAATGGTTTTTGGAGGAATATGGGAACATTTGGGGCTTTGGAATATGACAGTTGTTGAATTCTATAAGCAGAGCTGAAAGGGCCAGTCTTAGCAGGAGCTTGGAAGACAGTTCAAGAGAGGTCAGAGAGGAATTATATTAGCACGTGGGCTAGAGGCCATTCTTGTGGTATTTTAGCAAAGAATGTGGCTGCTTTCTGCCTTTGTCTTAACATTTTTGTCTGAGGCAAAATTGCAAACAATGGATTAATTTCTTTGGCAGAGGAGATTTCAAGACAGCCTAATATAGACTCTGTTGCATGGTTGTTGGTAATCATTCTTGTGTAAGTTTCTACAGTGAAAATGAGCAAGCAGGGCAAAAAAGAAATGCAAAATATACAGTTTGGAATGAAAAGGAATATCAGGAAATTTAATGTTGAAATCCAAGCTTATGATGAAAGAGATAAGGAGAGTTCTGATACAAAATGGAATAAAGGGAGTGGTCCCGAGGGCCAAGACTTCACCCCGCTAACTCTGCAACTTGTGAAAGGACAAGGCCTAAAGAACTAGCTGCTCTTAAAGAGCAACAACAAAACACAACTTAATTCAATGCAGGGTCGGAGGGGGACAGAGAGGGCCCCATCTCAAGCAGTCCACAAAACTTGGCACCTTCAGCCATGTGATGCTAGTTTTTAGATTTAGGAAGGATACAGGAGCAAAGAGATTGTGGAATCTTCCTCACAGTTAAGGGGAGCTTCTGATGAGGTCAAATGTCAGGCTGAGGAGTCCTTGTGTGGAGGTCCCCGGAGGTCCCTGCTGTGAAAATGAAGCCTAGTTTGTGTTAGAAACTACAGGATGTTAGAGGTACCAAAGCTGTGGAATGCCTGTCTACCAGGGAGACCTGTATATAGGGACTGAGAGAGTAGCTATAGTCAACAAAACTGGAAGGGCAGAGCCATCTAAGCCTTTGATATCAGAAGTGGAGCTCCAGGATTTGCAGTTTGCTCTGCCCAGTTTCCATCCCTCTTTGGTCCAGTATTTCTTCACCATGCATCCATTCCTCCTTTCAGAATGGTGATGTATGCCATTGTGTGCTGAGAATGGGTAATTTGCTTTGTTTGTTTGTTTGTTTGTTTGTTTTGTTTTGTTTTACAGGGGTTACTAATAAGAGATTGTCTCAGAAGATTTTGAACTTTTAAATTGTGTTGAGCCGGTGGAAGACTATAGGGACTTTTGAAGTGGTATGAACTGCATTTTGCATTATGATATGACCACAAGCCCATGGGGATTTAGGGAGTAGAATGTTAAATGGTGCTTTAAATGTGAATGATCCTAATAGAGTCAGTCATTCATTTGAATAGTTGGACTATCTGGGAAGAATTAAGAGGTGGGAGGTGTGTCCCTGGGGGCAGGCTTTGAGGTTTCAAAAGCTTATACCATTCCTAATTAGCTCTTTACCTCATGCTTGTGAACCAAGATGTGAGCTTTCAGCTATGTCTTCAGTACCACGCTGCCTGCTGCCTGCTGTCTGCTACCTGCTGCCCCACTGCACACTGCCCACTGCCCGTGCCTGCTGCCCACTGCCTGCTGCCATGCTCCCTGCCATGACAGTCACAGACTTTAAACTTCTGAAACTTTAAGCCAATTAAATGTTTTCCTTTATAAATTGTCTTGACCATGGTGTTTTAGCACAGCAAAAAAAGTAGCTAAGTCACTGTGTGTATGTGAGAGTGTGTGTGTGAGTGTGTGTGTGTGTGTGCATGTGTGTGTGTGTGCATGTGTGTGTGTGTAGGTGTGTATGGGGGCCAGAAGCCAACCTTGGTTGACATTTCTCAGGCATTGTAAAAAGAAAGGCTCTCTCGTTACTGTCCTAGAAATAGCTGATTCTATTGCCATCAGGGGAGCCATCTATTTCTGCCTGCTCCAAGCTGGGATTACAAATGCATTCTGCCAGCATTGACTTTTTCACTTGGGCTCTGGGGGACTAAACTCAGGTCCCCTTGCCTGCATGTCCTGCAGTATCCCATCTAAGCCTCAGCCCTTCTTTCAAACATCTTACAATGAATTTGAAAATGGATTCCTGGCCTAGTGGACTTCAGAGGAGAGATCTCACATAAAGAGTGTATCCAAGATAAAGGAAAACGTAATAGCAGAAAACGAATTTTAAAAGTCCAAACCAGTTGCTTAAGATATCTCCTAAGTTTCCTCCTAACCATTGACCTTACTTCTTGAGAGATAGAACAGGAGGGAGTAGGCTTCTGTCACTAAGACCCACAAATATATTCTTAAAATGTGTCTAAACATCATCATCATCATCATCATCATCATCATCATCATCATCATCACCGTCATCATCAGTTTGGGGACAAAGATAGCACTCCTGTGGAGGTCAGAGTACAATCTGTGGGAGTCAGTTCTCTCCTTCCACCATTTGGAATTTGAATTTAGTTCATCAGCCATGGTGACAAGTGCCTTTACCCACCATCTCACCAGCCCCACTCTAGCATTTCTAGAGTGCTACACCCCTGAGAGCCACACCCATTGGCTAAGCAGGACAGACAATGCAACTTACTGGAGACCCTGGCGGCCCGGGTGCTCCTCTCTCCCCCTAAAACCAAAGGAGAAGGGTTAGCATTCTGTAGTATGCAGATATAAGCACCATAGTTTCTGGTTAGACACCCACTACCATACTCCTTCAGGAAATAAGTATTTTGTATATGAAATAAGTTTGGAGTCAAAGCTGGGCTCGGGGCACCTTTTGTTGGAACTGGCAAGATTGGTGGAGTGGCTCAGCTGCTGGGTCCTCACAAAGCTATAGATTTTCAAACCAGATTTGATTAGGACTCTTGTTTTTCTAGGCAATGTGGGGAACACCAAACTTTCACAGTAAGCCAAGCAGCAGTCAAGCTTTGAACAGGGAAACCACCACTTGTGTAGAATGGAGTTGTGTGTCGTTCTCCACTTAAACAAGTGAGGCCATTCTAAAAAAAAAAGTAGACTAGTGAGAAGCACTAGTGTGGTCACCACTACCCAGAGGCTTAAGCCACAACAGCCACTCAAAATCCCTTCCCTCCCAACAGTGTTACATGTGCTCCAAATGCTTAGGACTCTCAAGCATTAGAGAATATGGGCTTGGCCAGGTTTGCCACTGTCAACCTGCGTATGTGCATTTCAGCTTTGCTATGTGAGACATGGGGAAGGGGAATACGGTTGAACTTCATCACACGCCACAGTGGGTAGAAACAGACCTGCAGCTGTTAAGGACATTAACATCTATGAACAGATGTTAAGACTTACCTTGGAGCCGTGTCTTCCTGGTGCTCCTGGTGGGCCCTAGAAGAGGCAAGCATATGATGATTTAATTGAAAAAAAAAGGGACAAGAACACAGTCCCCCCCCCCAATATTACACGGATCTCAGAGAAAATACTGACCACAGGGCCCCTCCGGCCTTGCTTAATATGAGACAGGTCAGGGGAAGGTCCCATAGGTCCCATTGAGCCCCGTGGGCCTGGCTGTCCAGGAGGACCTGGCATACCGGGGAATCCAGGGCTCCCCTTGGGTCCTGGTGAGCCTGTAATTAAGAACATCTTATTAGGATTCACCCCATCCGTACTACTGAGTCTAGGAATCACTGGAGACTTTTCTCTTAACTCTGCTCTTTGCCTTGTGGTATTTATATTAATGTCCCTGTGGGAATTTAAACTCAGCACAATTAAAAGTGACATCACCTTTCTTTATTGGAGCCTCAGTCACTCCTTTGCTCAAGGGAGAAACTCACGAATTTTCCTACAGTAGATCCCTAGTTCCACAGCCAGTCTACTCAGTCGGTGATGCACATGCTTTACCCCCCTTAAGCGTGTCCTGCTCTTTGCTTCTCTATTGCTGGATCACAGGAGTATGTAATGTTATCTAGAGAGTGCTTAAGAGTACAAGGTTTAGGGCTTGGGGATATGATTCAGTGGATAAAGCAATTTCTGCATAGGAATGAAGGCCCACGTTCAGAGGCATAATACCCATGTAGAAGTTTGGTGTGGTGGCGCATGTCTATAAACTGAGTCCCAGGGGGTGAGCGGGTCAATCTAGGAAGGTCCTAATGGCTTGCTGCTCAGCCAGTTTATCTGAAATGTGAAATGCAGACAGTGATACAGAAAGACATCAAGATGTTGACCTTTGCTCTTCATGTACACACACTGAGAATGCGTGCACACAGAGAGAGCAATGCATGTGTGCACAGGTACTCACACATACCAGAAGTAGAAGTTTTACCACAAGGGAGACCTACATTTGAATCCCTGACAATTTGCTTGAGCAATTTGGACCTTAGTCTTTTATCTCCTAATCTGAATAAAACTCCAATATACAATGGTTGTATTAGATAAAAATTTAGATACATGCACATACTACATGGCACAGTATTTCATACACAGTAAGCACCAAAAGACTGCTAGGCTTCCAGCTTTGGTAAATTTGCCTCTTGCCACAGAGCTGATGCCTCCTGCCTCTTACCAATCTCTTTCACGCCTTGCCCATTCTTTGCAGCTCTATTGCATGTCTCTTAACTAGAGACCTTTCCTACTTTTAACCATTACCATAAACTCCTCAGTCCCCCAAGATGGGGGTCCCTATGCTCTCTTCTGTAGGCATTATATATACCTACTTCATGGGCGGGAAGAGTAGAAAGGTGTTCTGTCGATAACTTGCTGTGGATGAGTGTAAAGAAGAGGCCTTATGTATTTGAGGTACAAGAAAAGTGAAACTGCCTCTGTATCCACCACTGTCGTATGAAATATAAATGAAAAGGAATTTGTTATTGAGGGAAGGGCAAGAGTATAGAGAATTGTGTAGGAACTGCAGAGAGCCAAGAGTGGAATAAAGAGGAAACCCATTGATATTGACTAAGCACAAAGGAACACCATCCTACCGTTGGAGGGATTCGAACACTTGGAGACTGCTAAGCAACTGAACGTAAATCTAGTGACAACAAAGCCCTAAACTAGCTACACATTAAGATGACTCAACTTCCTGTTATAGATCTGACAAAAGAAGGGGGAATCTGTTGCAAAGAGTGATTACCAATTCCCCAGGCTCTAGTGTTTATCTACAAATGATGTACAGCATTCAATAAAAAAAAATTGACACACGTTAATAAGTAAGAGAAAAATAAACAAGCAGCTACCAAGCGATACAACAGTCAGCAGAATCAGACTCTGAGGTGATGCAGACAGGAGCCAGATGCTAGAGTATGTCAGGTATCTAGTTCTTTACTACTCTCAATGCTCTGTAAGGAGCCCAATTTGAAAGGAGAAAACCCTCCAGTGGCTTCCTTTGCTCAAAGTTCAGTCTTACACTTACTGTGCCATATTTTCTCCTTTGAGTCGTATCTAGCTCCTACTAACAGAACTCACAGTAACAGCATGGGATGATTTCAGAATCTTGAAAAGAAAACAAAGAACCAAACACCTTAGGTTTTTCATATTAGGAGAAGTCATTTCTAGTTCACAGAATAATTAAGGCGAACTTGAAGGCAGTTGATGTTTCATTCAAAATGTGCCTCATGTCCCAACTCTCAATACTTATTCCAGGTACATATTGAAAGAGTTTATTTCAGAAGGGGACAGATCACTGCTTTAACTATTGTATGTCTGATAGCAGAAAGACAAGCTAGAGGTGAGATGTCATCTGCAGTTAACTAATCAGTAAACATCAGGGTCACTGTGTGTCAACTGCCTTTAAAATGTAGGACCTTAGTATGCATAAGGAAAGACTCTGTTATACCATTGGAGGCCAGAGAGCTGGAGTCACTCTTTATCTCTAATGCCAAAGGGTCCAGCCCAGTGCACCCTCTTGTACTATTGCTTCAGTATATAATTCACTGTGGGCTCTGGGTAGAGTTTATGTTTCTAAGTAAGAAGACCTCATGAATTCTCTAGCCACTCCAATACATCTCATAGAAAAGCAACCCAAGCAGGGTGTGGTGGTGCACACCTTTAATCCCAGCACTTGGGAGGCAGAGGCACGTGGATTTCTGAGTTCGAGGCCAGCCTGGTCTACAGACTTCCAGGACAGTCAAGGCTATACAGCGAAACCTTGTCTCGAAAAACTAAAAAAAGAAGTAAAAGCAACCCAAGTCTAGAAATAAGTGCCAAATTCTTCATGCATTGCAAAAAGCCCATCTTCAATCACAATATTTTCTCAAGTACCCTGGACAGCTCAAACCATGTTAGAAACCAGATGACAGAGTTGGAAGGCAAACTAGTGAGTCATTTACTAAAACAAACAAACAAACAAACAAACAACAGCAACAGCAACAAAACCCAATAGCCAATGGATCTCCTTTTCCAGTAGCTGTCTTTGTTCTAGTGACATGTAGACTGGCCTGGAGATTCAAACAACAGCATCCACGTACAGAGGGGCTGGGACAACTGTGATGGGAGTCAGTTTGCAAAGAGAGAGCTCCTACCTCCTTAGACAAAGCAAGGGGATGCTGGTGTGAGGCATCTGCCAGAGAAAATTCTGTCTGATATATAGAATATTCAGACCACGGGATGAACAAGAAGATAAACTAAAGTCCTGGGTTAGTTCTATGTAGACTGCGCCTCAGGATGGAGACCTCAGGATGGAGACCTCAGGATGGAGACCTCAGGATGGAGACCTCAGGATGGAGACCTCAGGATGGAGACCTCAGGATGGGGATTAAGGCATAAGTAGACAGGAAAGCACTCAATCCTTTGGAAAAAACTCTGAGCCTTGCCTTCTACTGATATTTGATAAAAAGCTTAGCCATGCTCTCCTGCTCTGATATGTTACTGATCTTCCTTGAACTGATCAATCCCCCAAACCCACCTCTGATGCTCTTTGATATCATATATGTCTACATGCTCTTTCCCTGCAGCTTTGATAAGGAGAAGCTCCGATGTGCAGACCTGGAGGGAGGTATATGCCTGTCTTGATTTTTTTTTTTTTGAAACAGGATCTTACTCTTTAGCCCAGGCTGTCCTCACACTCACAACAATTTTCTGCCTCAGCCTCCTTAGTGCTGGGATTATAGGCGTATGTCTGGGTTACTTTTCCTGTGTGTTGTCATTTATATGTCACCTCTTCCCAGATAAAACGTCAGAGGTTGAAACCAGCACTATGCTGAGTTGATAACCAGGGACAAGGTAGCCATGGTTTAGAGTAACACACTAACTCTGACATCATTTCATCTCTTGGCGTGACTCTACTGATGTATGTATGGAGAGGTTCACAATAAAGAGTAAAACACTTCAGAACTTGAAGAAGTAAGTTCTCACTGTATCTTTCCTGGGGAAAGGACAGGGCATTTGATATCTTCTAATTCAGTAATGAGGAATCCCTAAAACTGTATACTGATTGAAAACAAAGCCAGCTGTACAGAACGCAGAGTCCTCTGGTATACAGCCCTAGAATGGGAAAGTCTTGGTAAAGAAAAACCTTTGGTGGATACCTACAGCTGGTGTGGGGAGAACACTGGTAGCATATGTCTCATGGGAACTTCCTGCATGGTGGAAACTTCATGTATTATGAGGTTGATGTGGAGTATAAGTTCCAGGGAGTCTATACTTGTCAAAACTCAAACTCAGTTGTAGAATGGCCTACCTCATTATATGATCTATACTTCAATAAATCCCACCTATGATATAGTAGAAGTAAGAGAAGAGTTGAAAATACATTAAGTAGTAAGAGAAGGTAGAGAAAGAGCCAAAGAAAGTGGTGATAGCGCTGGCTGCGACTCAGAAGAACTGGATGACTTTATGACTCTATTACTCTACATTAAAGTTTTTCTAGGGTAAACTTAACTAACAGTCTTCATGGTGCCTTTTCATTGGTTTTTGAGATAGGATTTCACTATGTAGCCCAGGCTAGCCTCTAACTCATGATCCTTCTTACACTGACTCCAGGTATGTAGTACCATGCTCAGCTTTAAAAATGATCGTTGGGAATCTTATCTGACCCTAGAAAATTTACCCTTTCTACCTAAGCTACAGGATCCAACTCCTCATGGTCTTTCCTTGGACGGGCATGTTGCCCTGCATATCCAGTTTCACAGAAGCTGGAGAGCACTGTCTAGCCTCACTGAGTGTGAACTCTCACTTAGCCAGCCCCCATTCTAGCTGGTGGAGAGGGCAGAAATGCCACCAGCTTCTCAGGCTCTTCTTCATACTCACCAGGTGGGCCCTGTCCCCCAGGCAGGCCAGGAGGTCCTGGAAGGTAGGCGTTTGAGGCCAGCACCTTGTCACCATTGACATACTTGCCCAGTTCAGCGGCATTATTGGGGATCAGCGCAATCTACAAAGACAAGGCAGACCTGGGTCAGAAAGCCATGGTGGCCTCATGAGGAAGTTTATGTCTGAGTCATCTGTACAGGCTGCAAAACCTACTCATGATTTTGCTCTTAACTGTAGCCAATCAGAGTGCAAAGGGGCCAGAGAGATCCATTCTAGCCAAGGAGCTGTCCAAAGCCAAACTTCTTGCATGAGTTGAAACCAGATAAATTCCGGGTTGCAGGAACATCCATAGAACACAATTACCATGACAGATCAAACATGCTAGCTTTGTACTTCTAATTTTTCAAGTAATAACTTTATAAATCAAACATATAATCGTTATATGTGCTGCTGGTGTCTTGTAGACAGCTATGACTTAAAAATGAGTCTATGGAACAGGGGTCATATGATGGAGGAACAGAAGTAAATCCACTCTCTGGGGCCATGTGTCAACTCTGACCACTAAATCCTGGTCCACTGTTACCATCTGTCACTAGTCGAGACACTGAGATGTGAATGCAGGTAGGGAAGCACTGAAATCTCAGCCTTGCCAAGGTCCATCTGTAAGGCCTGGATCTCATCTATAAGTGAGATGGTACCATTTGCCTTAGAGGTCTGCTGTACAAGAAAATGGACACCTGGGCCCCGAGTCCAGCCCCTGCTCCTGCCCAGGAAGGTTTTGCCTGCAAAGGACAAAGCAGTACCTTTAGGTTAAGTCTCCTAGCCTTTCTAGTTTTCACTTCCATGTCTATAAAATGTGGTGTGCGCCGCTAGATGATCACATCTTTTTATTCAAAATTCCATAATCTGGCTTGGGGTAGGGAAATCTACCGTGGTTGGGTTTTAACACTGTTCCTGTTGCTTCTTCATCGTGGCTAGCTCCAGTGTTCATGTTATATTCAAGTTATAAGATGAGCCAGTGAATACAACCCTAGTGTTTGAGTTGCCTGTGGATCCCATACTCCTATGGTAAGTTGGAAGGAAAGGTAGCGACTAGCCATGTTCTCCCAGAAATATCAGGGAATATCACACTTGTGGAGTGTGAGGTTTTGTGGGGGGGGGGACACTATAGCAATATGAGTAGGTCCTGTACTTCTCCTCAGACTTTCAGTCACCATTCTCTCAAATCAGATTTGTTATGTATTAAAGCAGTCATCTGAGAGAGCTGTTGGCACAAGCTAGCTAGATGCTGAATATTGAATGCTCAGTGTTAATATTCAGTGCATGCTTTGTAGATCCAGAGCTTGCCCAATCCAGAGTTTGCCCAGCCAGCAGGCATTGCTGTAAGTCTCTTATGAGCAGTAATAAGACAACATGGAAAATGTATTTAGCAGGTGCTCTCCCCTTTCACTCTCTTCAATCACCATGAAGTCATACCATTGAGCTGGCTTCTCTGTAAGGTGTATATTTATTTGAGGCAGGACTTTATTCCATACTGTTTCCATTTCCTCATTGTTCAGGCTTCTGTAGAGCACTGTGGGTGCTCAGCAAACACTTGTGACATCATCTCAACTGCTCTCTAGGGGTTAACTGTGGGTTGCCGGTTTAAGAGGGTCGAGATCCCCTGTTTTCTATATAGTGGCCTTTGGAGGCTGAGCGTGCTTGTGGCTTAAGAGCTGCTGAGCAAGCTTACTGAAGGGCTATGCCTCTCTCTTTGGAGGTCTTTCTCCCCTGTCCTTCTGTAGCTATCTCACTCCTAGCAGTCACTTTAGCCAGGAGAGTAAATTTCAAAAGAGAAACCAACAGGCTGTGTGGCCCTCATTTTTTTCTCAGGGCTCAACTAAAAGCTGAATGGAAGGTATTCTATCTGCCTGCAAGATCCCTTCCCTTTCTCACCAAATATCTTTTCTTTTCTGGCTCAAAAAAAGGTCTGAATGGACAATACAAGCCTCAAACAGGAGGTTTCACAGAACTAATATATGCAGCTTAGAAAATGGCTAAAGCAAGCACATAAAGTGAACACTCAAGCCAACACATAGAACTCCCAGCCACTCTGATCCCCCTTAGGGTACTGTGCCAGTATCCCTCCCTCCCTCCCTCCCTCCCTCCCTTCCTTCCTTCCTTCCTTCCTTCCTTCCTTCCTTCCTTCCTTCCCTCCTTCAAAAGTAATCACTGTCCTGACTTGGACAATATTTCCTGCAGTACACAAACAATCCAACATAGCAATCCTTATCCGAACACTGTGGTTTACATAAACCTTACTAATTAAAAAAGAACAAAGCACACATTGAAGGAGTTACAGAGATCATGTGTGAAGCTGAATCCAAAGGATGGACCCAATGACTGCGGCTGCCAGGGATCCATCCCACAATCAGCCACCAATCATAGACACTATAGCATATGCCAGCAAGATAGTGCTGAAAGGGCCCGGATATAGCTGTCTCGTGGGAAACTATACCAATGCCTGGCAAACATGGAGGTGGAAGCTCACAGTCAGCTATTAGATGGAACACAGGTTCCCAAGGAAGGAGCTAGAGAAAGTACCCAAGGAGCTGAAGGGGTCTTCAACCCTATAGGTGGAAGAATAACATGAACTAACTAGTACCCCCTGAGTTCATGTCTCTAGCTGCATATATAGAAGAGGATGGCCTAGTTGGCCATCATTGGGAAGAGAGGCCCCTTGGTCATGCAGACTTTATATGCCCCAGTACAGGGGAATGCTAGGGCCAAGATGTGGGAGCGGGTAGGTAGGGGAGTAGGGCCGGGAGGGGGGAGGGTATAGGAAACTTTCTGGATAACACTTGAAATGTAAATGAAGAAATTATCTAATAAATGTTGGAAAACAAACAAACAAACAAACAAACAAACAAACAAACAAACAAACCGGACAGGTCTTGTAGGTTCCTTATATTCTGTATGTTGCTGTTTTATGGGCCTTTCTTTTCCAGTTGATCCCTTGAAGAGCCCAGGGATTTGACCTGGGGCATTTTCTGTGGCTAGAAGTCTACCTACTGTATACTCATGGTGGAATTCAACATGTGTGCATACAAGTTCAGTGAGAGACCTTGTCTCATACTGGGAAGTTGGCTGCTCTCCAGCACCCTACCCCGATACCTACTTCTTGGACAACATTTATCTGGGCAAATAAATACCCCATGTTCTATGAAAAGAGCAGATTGTATCAGCAGTAGCAAGTGAATGTTAAAAGCAAATGATGACCTACACCAGGGTTCAGGCGAAGGCCTGGATTTTAAATCTGACATCTTGACCATGCACTTAACTGAGAACATTAGCAAGTTTCTTACAAGGCTATGGTAACAGTTAAGTGTGAATTTATGTATAGGACGGCTCCTCATACCACAGGAAACTATATTCCAGGAGGTACCCTTTTAAAGAATATTATCCCTCAGCTGGGTATGGTGACCCATACCTGTGACACCAGCACTTGGGAGGTAGAGAGGTTAGATAATCAGAAGTTCAAGGTCATCCTTTACTACATTGATGGTTCAATAGGCTAGCATGAGTACTGATGAGACCTGTCTCAAAGAAGAGAAGAGGAAGAAGAGAGAGGAGAGTAAGTTAGAAGAATAGAACAAGAGGAAAGAAAAGGAAAGGAAAAAAAGAAACAAGAATAGAGAGAAGGTTCGATGGGCAAAGTGCTTGCCCTAAGCTTGATCCCCAGTGCTCATGTAAATGCAGGAAGCGCACATCTACAGCCCTGCACTGGGGTGATGGAGAGTGTAGTGGGTTGTCCTAATGCTACTTGTATTTTAAAGCTAACTTTGGGCCCCCAAGACTAGTTGCCTCAGAGTCAAGAGAGTCTCTGTAGTAACCAGACATAAATGCTGAATGAGCTTGCCCCCAAGTTTATTTCTGATTGATACACAAAGATGCCAACAGCCAATAGCTGGGCAGAAGAGGCATGGGTGGTGGTGGGTTAGGTTTCATAGACTTGGGGTAGAAGGAGAAGCTGCCACAGGTTAGGAGTAAAGGAAACGTGGCCCAGTGGGCTGGTCACCTGAAGTTAAGAGCCTAGATGAGACATAGTAAGTAACAACTCAGAGTGATGGATAAGAAGGTAGATTCTAATAGCATGAAGGCTAGGTATCTGCCCATCTCTTGTGCTGCTTGGGGCCTATTAAAAATATAAAGGCTGTGTGTGGTTTCTTTTATCTGGAAACTCAATAACCAACAGTGGGTTAGAAGCTTCTTAATATTTCCCAGCTTGTACAGATAACAGAATATTGCAAGGTGATTAGTAGCAGGCCAGATACAGCAACTGACTTTGCCTGGAACAACTTGTAATACTGAGTGCCTTAAAATCACTCCAGCTGGAAAGGATTTATGGAAGATCATAGGTCACTTCCAGAGAAGGAAAGTGAGGGCAGCGTTGTGTCTTGGGACCATAATCAGCTGCCTCCTCTGAGCCTGATGCTCGAGCTCGATGAAAGGCGAGCTTAATGCTTCTACAAACCTTCCTACTTTCCTCTAAAAATGCTCACATCAGTTCAAGTGTCACCTGGGGCTAGCAGTATGGGAAATATTTCTTCCTTTCTCTTTGTTTATACTGGCACACAGTCAAGGCTTCCTGCCTGTCTACTACATCACAAGCTATTTGTGATTACGTCCATGTTTTTTTTTTAACTCATGATTATGTAACTATATACTATACAGGTACATATGAGCCTCTGTTAAAGTTGATCATGACCTCTGCAGCCTATGCAACAGAGGGTGGAAATGCTACTTCCCCTCTCAGCCTGTTGTTTTGATGGACTAGCTGGTAGCTGGGATTCTCATTATGCTGGCTGTCGGTTTTCTGGCCATGGAAAAGAGATAGCATCTCATGTGTACCCCTTTGCCCTTTAGAATAACTGACTGCCAAAGTTAAACAGATTATACACACCCCTTTGATCTCCCGGGAGCCTTGAGTGGAAACGATTAAACAAACAAAGCGGCGAGTTTATGTTTGGGCAGCTGAAGAACTAGCCGACGAGCCAGCAAGTGCGCTGACCTCAGGTGTAATAAACATCAGCTCAGGACTGTCGCCCAAGGATTCAGGCCACTAGATCTATCATAAGGCCCCTCCACACAGCTGGATGACATTCCCAGCACCCTGCTCCCTGTCTCATCAGGTGGCGTCTTTAAGAAAGGGAGTTGGTCCTCACGCCTGGTGACAAGAGGCACTCAGAAGACAGCTTTCCCAGAGGTATATTCTTTCCCAGACCATAAAGTTTACATGATAAAATAAAGGCCCCACACTATGATGTCAGTTTGCAGAAGCTTTAAGAGAGAAAGTTCTCAATGAATCAATCATAAAATGTCATCGCAAAAGGTCTGCCCAGGACTGTGAATCTATACCCTCTATAAGAGGTCATGGCGATATTAGCTCTACTCTTTCAAGAACTTTGCATGCACCCATTGCCAGGCCTGCTACAGTCACCCCCTCAGGTCTTTGCTGTTTAGGTGCTTGGCTCTCGAGTGGCGGAACATCTGGAATCCATATCTAGTTGACATCAACTGCAATGAATGCTCAAATAGAATGAGCTGTGGGCTCATTCACCCTCCTACCCCCGACGCCCCCTGCATGGTCTATCCTGCCCCTTGCAGAGCTCAGTGTACCTTCTGTTTCAGCTGCAGCACGGTCTGCTTCATCTGGGAGAACTCTTTGCATGTGGCACAGCAGGTCCCGGCTTTCACCTCATTCTCGGACTTCTCCTCATGTCCTGGGGAAGGAGATAGGCTCAGCTTCAGCTAGGAGGCTGTCGGGGCCAGATGCCTAGAGAGATGGCACTGGTAGGGAAGTGCCTGAGCATGGGGTACAGAAAGGCTGAGTGTGGAAGGTACAGGGGGTAGGTGTTGACAGTTTTATGGTTCTCAGGTTCTCACAGTGACTGTCAGATGACCCAGGGTCAGGGGAGAGGGGAAGGATCAGAGAGAGTGGCTCTTCTACTCTTTGGAGCCAGCTGTTCTTTGACATCCTGAATGTGTGAAAACACGTGTTATGGTCCTTTTTATTAGCATCCCCCATGGGTGGAAATGTGTGCGTTTGTCATTGCTTTCTAGAATAGTGGCTCTATAACTCTGACATGATTTTACTGTTCTCCAGGGGTCAGAGTTCACATGCAACACACCCAGGCAGCAGCTTGCACAATACTGCTTTCCCCCTCTCCTTCTCTGACAGTGCAGTATTCAGGGGGTAGACCATGGCCTGGTTGAGTCTGAAAACAGGGCTTTGCAGGGGAGAAGACAGATTGAAGATGGTGACATGAGTTGTCATGCCCTCGGGTGTACCACTCAGTCGTGAGAGATGGGTACCCTTCCTCTGTCCTAGCATCTACAAATCTACTCGACCCAGAGTCGAGCTGTCTGTTTCTGTAGGTGCTCTCCGTTCTCTACTCTGAAGCTGGCTTAGGATTCACCTCTTCACTATGACAGACACAACTCAGTCATCTGCATGGAGACGTCCATCTTTCTGAGTCACTCTTCCACTGCCAATCAGCAACATAGGGGACAAAGGGCTTATTTTGCTCACAATGCCAGGTCATAGCCTGTCACTGTGGGGGTAATCAAAGTGGCAAGAAATGGAAGCTGCTAGTCTTATCCAGTTGAGAGCAGAGAGACATGAGCATGTGATTTTATACTCAGCTCACTTGCTCCTCTTTCATACACTCCAGGCTCCAAACCTGGAGAATGATGTTTCCTACTTTCAGGTTGGGTCTTCAGCTAACAGTTAACCAACATACCCAGTATGAGAGAAAACCCCGTATGCCTATAGACCAAATCAGTTGAGATAATTCCTCGTTGAGATTCTTCTCAGATGACTCAGTGTCAAGTTGACAGTTGACCATTTACATTAACCACTACTCCACCCTTCCACCCATCTCTCTTCTGTAGTCACATACTGCATGACATGGGTATTGTGAAGGGGAGACAAATGAACATTTCTGCATCACGATTTACACCTGACTTTGGTGTAAGGCCAAGCCACCAGCTGAGGGTTCTTCTACAGGAGTGAAAAGCCCAAATCCTTATCCCTAGCTTTCACGATCTCAGCTGAATTTCCCAAGTGTTGGTGTGGCTGAACAACTGTTTATTAGCACGACAGGATAAACCTACTTTGTCACTTGGCTCTGGACTGATGTTATATAGACCATGGAAAGTTAGAACTGATACAACCTTAGCGTTCTTTTACAGGTAAGTGCTGGGTGCAGACCACACAATTAAAAGGGCCACCAAACTGGCCCTTTGGGGTGCTATTGGAGTTTCTAAGAATATCCAGATGTGGTCAGGCAGATCCAAGGAAGCCACTCTATTATTAAACTTACTGTATATCTTAAACATGCCCTGAGCTCAGTTTTGCTGACTTCCCAGATTTTAAAGATGTAGTACTACTTAGTAGCCACACGGGGGCAGGGAGCTCTAATTCTTATGAGAGTCAGGTTAAACATTCAGAGCATTAGAAAAGCACCCGCTTAGATACTATGGTAACATTATCAAATAAACTGAGAGAAAACCCAAGAATGTGCTTCTTGTGGGAAGTGCCACACTCGAACAAAGCATTTTAGCTTAATAACTTGACTGTGCTGTTTCGTGAACTCAGTCCTGATACATCACAACCATTGGGGGGTGGGAGGGTCTTTGAAAGCTTCTTTGGAATCTCTTTGCACCCATCCACCTGGGGGTGGCAGTAAGGGATAGTGTCAGCATGTTTTAACATTGCCTATGTTAAGAACTTGCTAATCTGTGTATTATCAGAGCTTGAAAGTTATTTGAAACACCTGGTGGTGTTCTGGGTCTTTGAACTGGAGTGATTGACACTTGGGGTCACGGTAACTTTATCAGAAAATAAACACCAGTTGGAAAATAAAGACTAGTAAGCTAATCATGACGGAGCCAACGTTTCCTCCATTGTCTCCCCGTGGCGCTACACAGACTCCCTTGTGTCTCCACTGGCTCCAGCTCTGGGTTTTCAAAGATAAAAATCAAAGTGGCCAAACACTGCTGTGTCATGTCAGATGGCTTGTATCACGCATCCAGGATACAATCTTTCAAATCAGTGGAGGTTGTCCTGGGGCCATGCCCTTTCTATGCTAGCCTTCCACATTATCATTATCGTTATTGTTATTAATGACTATTATTATTTCAGTTTTTAAATTTACTATACTGTCTTTGCATGTGCATGCATGTGGACGTACTCACGCGCCAAGGTTTGTGTGTGGAGGTCAGAGGACAACTTCGTGCAGTTGTTTCTCCCCTTCCGCCTTCACATGGGCTCTGGAATCAATCTCATGCCATCAGCTATGACTGGCAGCTCACTGGCCCTGGACTTCCATTTGAAATTTGTCTGACTCTAACGTTGTAGACATTGAACAATGAAAAGCTTAAGAAATATCTCTCCCTAAAGATTGTCCCTCAAACTCAAAACATATACCAGTCAGGGAGAAGTAATTTTCGGTCATATGTTTATACTCAATAATCATTATCTTCATTTAAAAAAAAAGAGCGATGAAATACTGGGCTGACTAATTTGCTCAAAGCAGATGGAAATGCTTAGCTGCCTCATGTCTGGAGGGCTCTGTTTGCTGTAAGCACGGCTTATTCTTGAGTTGTTCCTTCGAATGTGAAATCACTCACCCTTGAGATGAGATGGCCCCTCCACAGAAGGTGTTAGAGTTGGGCATACTTTCAAGTCTGAGAACTTGCACAGGAAGAGGACAAGGAAATAAAAATGGCAGGCAGGACGTGCATTGTTATGGGGACCCCAGAAAATTTGGAAAAGTTTTCTAAGGGTAAAGGGGTTCAGGAGCTGGAGATAAGCAGGGTCTGCAGACACTGAGGAAGACAGGCCCAGAGAATGGTCTCAAACCGCACAGTCAGTGAGCTCTGACCCAACCCTGGTCACCTGCTCTTAACTTTCCAGACAAGGAACTTCCCGTGGCATCACAGCTGTCAGACAGGTGATTCCAGGGACCTTTCTTTCCCTCGTTCTCTCTGTCACAGTCATCAATGGCGGCTCAGTGGGCAAGCAGTTGAGTTAGGACAGGGACCTTCTGGGTGCATGTCCTGTCTCAAACCTGTCTGTATAAATGATTCTTCTAAATTTCAACCAAGACACCCAGAACACAGATATAATGATGCCTCTTTGTAAAATATAAAACCAAATCAAATCCTGTTGCACATATGTGCTGAGTTCAGTGGAGACTATAAATTGAAAATTGAGAGTAAATATTGTCAAGTAATTTTGTAGGGATCACACTTTCTGGGGAGTATGAAAGACCCGGCAGTGATGTTTTACTGGTTTATTTTATCTAATTCATAACACACAGAGTTGCTGTATATGGACAGTGGTGGCAGAGGAAGAGGCAGATGGAAACAGGAGAAAATCTACAACTCATCTCAGGTTCTTTAAGCTTATTGTCTCAGTAAGGCTTGGTGGCAAAGTCACTAGATGGTTTGTCGGAGCAAAAGGCAAGGACATTTCCCATCTTGTGCCACCGCCAGAGGAACCAAGTGTCTCAGAACATGATGTAATGAAAGAGGTCTGCCCTGTTTCCACCTGTTCTATGCCAGGCCATTGTACTTCAGCCACTGTATCTGTTGCTAACACCTTTGAATGTCCAGATGTCTTATCAAGTTTAGCCTAGAGCTCAGGTTTGTGACACAGATAGTTTCCGATCTCTGTTTTTCAGAACACCATCACCTATAATATCCACAAAATTTTTTTTGGGGGGGGGGCTGAAGAGATGGCTCATTGGTTAAGAGCACTGGTCACTATTCTAGAGGGACCAGAGTTTGTTACAGTACATGGCAGCTCATAACCATCTGTAACTCTAGTCCCAGGGTATCTAACACCCTGTCTTGGCCTCCTCGGACATTGCACACATGTGGTGCACAAACATACACGCAGGGAAAACATCCCCACACTTACAATATACATAAACTAAAAATATTAATGTCCGGGCTGGTGAGATGGCTCAACAGGTAAGAGCACCCGACTGTTCTTCCGAAGGTGATAAGTTCAAATCCCAGCAACCACATGGTGGCTCACAACCATCTGTAACGAGATCTGGCTCCCTCTTCTGGAGTGTCTGAAGACAGCTACAGTGTACTCACATATAATAAATAAAATAAATCTTTAAAAAAAATATTAATGTCCCTTTTACAAATAATTATTTGGCCTATATGTGTGGATATGTGATGGGGGTGTACCTGTGTATATCTGGTGTCTTCCTGTAGTGTTCTCCAGCTTGTTTTATTTAAAAGAGCTCAAACATTTGTGTGTGTGTGTGTGTGTGTGTGAGTGTGATATGGAGTATAGGTATGTGTATTGTATACATGCAGGTGCCTGAGGAGGCTAGAAGAGAGTACCTTACCTAGAATTAAAATCACAGGTCTCTTTAAGAGTCCTGACGTGATTCTGGGACCCAAGCCCAGCTCTTAGTACTAAGCTAACTCTTTAGCCCTTCCACCTCATTTTTTGAGACAAGGTCTCTAATGAACGTTGAGCTTGAGCTTGCTATTTTGCTTAGACCGTTGGGTTTGACAAGCCCCAGGACCTGCTTGTCTTCAGCCCCTTAGCTCTGGGGTTAGAGATGTGTGCTGCTACACCTGCCTTTTCTGAACTCAGGTCCTAAGGCTTGTATAGCATGCACATCACCTACTGGGCCATCTTTCCAGTCCTGTTAGATATTTATGTAACATCTTAAGTAATTATGTCTGCTTAAGTAATTATGTGAAATTCAAGGTTCCTAGTTAGCTTTAATTGTCAGGCAGCTTGACACAGCCTAGATGCATCTGAGACAAAAGCCTCAATGGCAGAATTGTCCGGATTCCATTGGTGTGTTGGTTTGTTTTGGGGGGATAGTACTTATTATTAGCTGATGCAGGAGGGCCTAGCCCACTGTGGGCAGTCCAATCCCTAGACAAATTGTCCTGGGCTATACATCAAAGCTTACTAAGTTTGAGCCTCTGAGTGGGCCAGAGAGTGAGACAACCATTTTCTGATTGGACTTGAGGTCTACTCCACAAGAGGAAAGCAATACCACCATTATCAAGCCAAGAACTCATAGCATAGACCCTAGGAGAGAATTTCCTACTGTTATTAGGTTACATAGGGTTGAGCCATCTCCTAATGACTTATCATTAGGCCTATAGATTAGGGCATCTCTCAGCTCTTATCAGAGAACCTTCTGTTTTCAGTAGATGATGATCAAGAACCACAACTGGCCAAGGTGCAGAATATATGAAACTGTATGAAATTCTTAAAAAACTAAAAGAAGAAAAGCAAAACAACAGCAAAAGAAGCAATGGGACCTCTCAGCCTCTCCTTTTCTCACCTTTCTAAGCCATCTTTCTAAAGATGAGGCACAGGTTAGTGCTTCTCACTAAAGCAGATCCTGTTAGTGAACTGATGGACCACAGCGGTTCATGCCCTGAGGGACAAAGAGACATGTGCATGGAGAAGCTAGGAGTTCCTGCAAGAGAGGGAAATTTCTGGAGACCACAGAACCAATGAACTTAGAACATCAAATCCTATAGAGGCCTCTGGAACATCCATCTGGTCTTTCTTCTTCTTGCTCTTACTGTCTCTGTCCTTGGAGACCATTCTGCCCAGGCACTTCTTGTGGGAAGGACCAGCTCTGTGCTGTGGGTATCCGAACACTAACCAGCATGGATTTCTGGCCTGACACTCAGAAACACGTGTTTGCTGTTCTGATGGTTTTGCGCTCTTCACTATAGCAACTCAGGTTACCCCCAGCCAACTGTGTACAGGCAGCTGGAAAGCCAACTACAATAAAAATGATTGCCTGTAGGACTCTTTCCCCCAGTCCTTCATATTCATGAGTTGGTGGCTAAAAGGAGGCCCCCACTATCAATGAACACCTTCATTTTTTTCTTTTTTTTTAAATTAGATATTTTCTTTATTTACATTTCAAATGCTATCCCAGAAGTTCCCTACACCCTCCCCCCACCCTGCTCCCCTACCCACCCATTCCCACTTTTTGGCCCTGGTGTTCCCCTGTACTGGGGCATATAAAGTTTGCAATACCAAGGGGCTTCTCTTCCCAATGATAGCCGACTAGGCCATCTTCTGCTACATATGCAGCTAGAGACACGGGCTCTGGAGGTACTGGTTAGTTCATATTGTTGTTCCACCTATAGGGTTGCAGACCCCTTCAGCTCCTTGAATGCTTTCTCTAGCTTCTCCATTGGGGGCCCTGGAACACCTTCATTTCAATAAAGGACACAACCTAAGAGAAGTCCCTGAAATAGGCCACACCTCTCTGAGATAGGCCACGCCTCCCTAAGATACACCATACCTCCCTGGGATAGGCCACACCTCTCTGAGATAGGCCACACCTCCCTAAGGTACACCATACCTCCCTGGGATAGACCACACCTCCCTGAGATAGGCCACACCTCCCTGAGATTGGTCACATCTCCCTGGCTCTCTCTCATCCTCTTTGCACATGGGACAAAACTGTAGTGATTTTAATTTTGAATAAAAAGTGGTCTCTAAGTTATTTTCTCAATTAAACGTTGTTCCCCAAAGATTGCTGTCCCTTGATCTGTGGTGTCCAGTCAATGGGTGGGCTCCACGCGATTCAGAGTTGCGAAGGTGTCCCATGCTTAGTCCCTCTAGCTCACACGCAGGATCCCTAAATGCCCTGTTCTGAACTGGCTCCGAAGAGCTATTTTGCATTTACGTTTTGCACATGGTGGCTTCTCCATGACTCAACTGAGCTGCCCTTCATTGTCTGCCTTTGTAGTTGTTCCTCGTGAGGCAGCTGGTCTCCAGCTGTCTGCTGCCTCCTGGCCCTTTTTGAAACTGAGGCTCCATCTTGTGAATGTCCAGATGTTTCTGGTTTTCTCATCTCCCTGCACATCTTCGTGCATGTGATTTGCCCCAGGAGCCTCCTCCCTTCCCAGGGATGGCTCAGGCCCTCTAACCTCCCTTGACTGTGAGTGTGTGTGTGTGTTGTGTGTGTGTATGCATGTGCGCACACACGCGCGTATGCAAACATGCACGTTCATAATGGCACAGACCTCAACTTCTGGTCCTCTAAATGGCTAAGGACTTCTCTGCGCCAACACTGGTAGCAAAGATGATTTTGCCCCAAAGTTCTATCCAGCTGGAGGGTGATTGGCATTCGTCTCCAAAGGCTAACATTCTAAATTTTAATGACTAGCGTGGCACTTGGCGGAGGTCTCAGAGTTACTTTGCAAGTGAATGTTAGAAGCATTTGCCCACCAAACTGGGAATTATTTTCTTTCTCCCCTTTTTCTTTCACCTGTTTTTGCTTTATTCTCCCTCCCACCCCCCCTTTGGACTCAAAGAAGTAACCCACATAGAAGCTGACTCTAGGCTCCAGTGACCAGCTATCTTGGCTGAATCCGGCTGCTGTGTTGATGTCCAGCAGTCTCAGAGTGCCATGCCAAAGCCCCAGCTGGTAGAAATTTTGTAGCTGACCGTGGACTGATACAAAATGAGTTATTTGACAGATTGTATGTGAAATGCAAGTATAAAGTTTGGAATTTAAACAAATGTCCTCTCTCAAATCGGTATAAAAATTTACATGCTCTCTCATTTTCTGTTTTTATCTGATCATGAACCAAACAACTAGATGACAGATGGGCACATGATAGAGACTGCATTTTGACTTGTGCTAAAATAGACTGTGGCCATATGTGGAAATTATACAAATACATATTTCAGCACATTTTCTTTGAGAGAACATGGTACATCTGGCTCCTTCCCTGTTCATTCTAGATTCTTGGAAATCACACAGCCAAGTGCTACTGATTTCTCCAGAGGCACGCCACCTTCCTCCAGCATGCACCACCCCTCCCTTCAGCATGTGCCAGCTTGCAGCAGCTGACATGGGCCCTGCTCCCATCAGCTCCCTATAGAATGAGTTTGGTCTTTGGTTTGCATCTAGGTCCCACTTGTGAGTGCCCCATCCCACACAGAGTCCCCAAAGGAGTGTTGAGCTCCCAATTACCTATAATTTACATGTTATCTATAATATATACTACATGTAAATGAATAAAATTGGATAAATAATATATTTACAACATTAAAAATAACACTTACTATATAGTATAATTACATAATATGAATTATAGATTATACCTAATTTTGTTTTGTATATGATATATGTATTATCTATATATCATTATACACATACATATTATCTAAATATCATTATACATATAAATACATATAAGATAAATTTATAGGATATAAATTTATAGAAATATATAAGACATAATATTATATATGTATATATATGTGTGTATATATGTATATATATATATATACATATATATATATATATATATATATATATATATATATATATCCTAAACTGACATTCTATATAATATCTAATAGAAGCATAGAAGCATGCACACAGAGGTATTATGCTTGTCCTGCTCACCAGTGTCATTGGGGTACTTGTCTCCCCTCGTGCAGGTCCTCCCATCGTCCTCAAGGATGTAGCCCTCCCGACACTCACAGTGGTAGCTGCCCATGGTGTTGATGCAGATATGTGCACACAGAGTGGTGTTGCTGGTAGCACATTCATCGATATCTGGTTTGAACCAAATGCATAGAATAATTTCAACACAGCATCCAAAATTACCCTTGTCCCTCTATATTGGTATGAACAAGAGAAACTTCTAGATCTGGACCAGGGAAGTGTAGATAAAGTCCAGTTAGTTCTGGGAATGTAAGCTATACATGAAAACTTTACTTTGGGCCATGTGCCTGTCATTATAGACCTAGAGTAGTGGAGCTCCTGTCTGTCATGTGGCTTGGTACCTCAGAGATTCCCTCACCTGCAGAGCATGACAGTGAGGTCAGCCCTGAGCACTTCCCAGGGCTCTGTGGAAGGTGACCAGCAACATAGCTGACTTCTCACAGGAAGCTCAGTGCACGCTGAGACTTTAGATCCCCCTTTGTAATGGGAAGTTCCAAACAGCATGATGGTGACCCAAAGGTCACTTAGGAACCATCTCTTCCCAGTTAAGAGGCATGATAGTAACTGGAAACAGCTACTTCTAAGGAAAGTAAATAGTCAGCTGGACCTCATGGAGAGAGGTTTCTCCATGCAGCCCCTGCTCCATACTGACCCAAGCTGACCCCTGGTGATCTGTGGAAATGAGCCATGAGATCATCAAACAAGGGACCACAATCGAGTCAGCATGGACTTTGTCCCTCAGTTCCCTGCGGCATGGGGTGAAAACAAAAACGTTTTTCATCACAGTAAAAATGGGGAAGGCTGCCTTCCACTTCCTGACTGCTGGATGAAGACACCTGGCTGTTGTGGATGGGAACAGAGACCCAACCTCAGACTCCACACCCATGGGAGGCAGAGCCCAGCCCTGAGCTTCAGGCAGTGGACTGCTCCTTGGGCAGGCTGCCAAAGACCTTGCTCTGACAGGAGCTGAGAGGGCCAAGGAGAAGGTGCAATGTGGGTGTTTCCCCTGGCAGTACACACTGCCACCTAGAGGCTGGAAATCCCAGCTGAAGCCTACGTGGAAATGTCCCTGGGACATGTTCTGGGTTTGTTCTGTGATTTTACATTTCTGATTTATTTATTTATTTATTTTTAAAATTATTTTATTTTATTTTATTTTATTTTTTATCAAGGTCTCTCTATGGTTGTTAAAGAACTCAATATGTAGAATAGTAGAGTGGCCTGGCCTTGAACTCAGAAAGCTCTCCTGAATGTTGGATTGATTCTTGGCCTCTAACCTCTCATTTTCTATCTCACACCATTCTAGTTTATGTAGAACATTGTCCCTCTTCTGCTCTTACCTCTCCTCTGTCCCCTCGATATAGCTCCCAATGACATCCTTGTACATAACTTGTTTTGATAAATGTGATAAGAAAAAGCCATTGGGTGACCCACAGGCTAAAAACCAAACAACCCATCCCACAAGTACAAGGACTTTGGGGGAGGAATCACACACTTAGAGCAGCTTCTCTGAACTGGTCCCGCAGCTGCTGCTGCAAAGCCAACAAAAAGCAGTGCTACTGGAATCCAGCATGTCCCTGGGAGCCGGAAATGCATTTCCTACGCACCCAGACAGTACGGCTTCTCCCGTTTTTGGTGTCTCTCGCGGTCATATCGGTATCCCGGGTAGCACGTGCACAGCACACGGCCGAAGTTATCCGTGCACTGCTGTTCACAAGGAGCTTGGGCACAAATGTCATAATCTGGAAAAGAAGAGTGGACTCACATCAATCTCAGCGTGAGGGGGGTGACCCAGCCGTAGCCTGGAACAGACTTTGAGGGCTGCTCTTTGGTATGGGTTAAATGTGAAACATGACTTGCTACTTTTAGAGGGCTATTAACGCTTTCAACATTACCGAGAGCGCCACAATGGATGATTTAATGCACGGCCTCTCCATGACTAACAGTGAACGTTACTAGAATTTTCTTCTCTAAGTCACCGCCTCATCTTCCCATTTTCATCATTATCTAGAGTGCGGCCAGGTGCCGCAGCATCCCGGTGCACAGCATCTTGGTGCCTCAGCATCCCCGTGTAGCAGCATCCACAAGACCTCTTGTTTTCTCCTACAAATGTTACAGAGAGTAAACTCCTTCTAGCAGAATGTAAAGACAGGCCAGAGCTGGTGACAGTTGAGTGTTATTCTGTGAGAGGAAGGGCTTGAGGTCAGGCAGGCTCTGAGAAGTAGCAGGGATATTTTGGAGTTGTGGAGATTTCTCAGAGCCTGTGTTTGCACGAGCAAATGTTACAGGGGTACTCACAGGAGGGTTGGTTCTGCACTCTGAGAAGAGAACTTGGACACATTTGAATGGCTACGAATGTCTTATCAGCCTGAAGCCCGTGTAAATTAGAGTGGGTTCTCTATTACCCAAGGAATTAGGGTATACGCTCCTCTGGGAACTGATGAGCTGGTGTTTAATGCATCTCTTGAAGGGCCTTTGGCTCTATGTCAGTAGCTCGCCTCAGCGTTTGCTCCCAGCCAAGACTCAACATCTCATTAATCACCTCTGCTCTCCTCACATGCTGACAGATGCAGTCTCCGTGGATACAGAGAGAGCCTGGCTCTGCTCTGCTCTGCTCTGGTATATATATGAAGCCAAACAGGTGGGCTTGTCATCTCCTGATACAGGCAGGGTTAGTGTGACATCTTAGTCTCATGATGACCTGAAGATGCCCTTTCTGAGAACTCCTTCCCACAGGTGAGAGTCCAGGTCTGTCCTGCCTGCATAGATGATACCCAGTCTTGCAAACTGTTTGGTTTATATAGAATTTTCTCAATGAAATTCTAGGTTTCTTTAGCTTGAGAGCAAGGTCTCAGGATGGCTGATGAACCACCCTTTCTAACCAGTGGTTACCATCATTGTGTAGCAACCACAGAGAGGAGGAAAGATGGCCTAAAGAGCTTGTGGTACCCAGCAAGGCTTGCTGTGCGAAGCAACGGTGCCAGTGTCCCCTTCTACTCCTGCTTCCCTGGGTGTTGCTTCGGCCCCTTCCAGTGAGTTGTAGTTTTCACATTCGCCTCTGCATCTGCAATGGTCAGCTCACATCACAGCTTTTCTTTAAGCTCTCCCTGCTGATTTCCAGTCATGCAAGAGGTTTGCTGAGCTTCTTTACCTTCTCCCCACACCCCTCAGACTACACACTTCTCAGTCTCTCCATCTCATCAGTGATTTCTTTGGATTTTTTTTTTTTTTAGTTGAATGAGATGTGAATGTTTGTAAAACACTGGCAAGCTGAAAGCTGCTCTCTGCTGAGTTTAGGCATGAACTCTGACCATTTATCTTTTGGGGACCCTGTT
Source organism: Mus minutoides (assembly GCA_902729485.2). Classification (NCBI taxonomy): domain Eukaryota; kingdom Metazoa; phylum Chordata; class Mammalia; order Rodentia; family Muridae; genus Mus; species Mus minutoides. Next base: position 1,547,598 of record LR749656.1, read on the forward strand.
TTACTTGCCCAGAATTAAGATAGCCCTAGATAGCCCTATGTTTTTAGGTTTCCCAGATTTAAGATAACCCTAAGATAACCCTGTGCTTTGGGGTTGCTATTGGTTTCAAGCTTGCCTTGCCTTCTTTTCTGTGGGCTATGTTTTATCTTGAGTCTACGGACATTTTTATTATGGTAGTCACCAGCACCTGCCATCCCCCATAGTATGGGTTCAAGATCCCATGGGGTCATGTTCTCTGAGTTCAGAGCAACAGTTCTGACTGTCTAGTACTCCAGAGGTCTAGGATACATCCAGAGACACGGTCTTAGTCATGGCTACTCTTGATGTCATGTAACACCATGTAATACTTCCAGATATTTGCCTGAGAATATAATACTTCTAGATATTTGCCTGAGAATAAGTCACTAGATCTCAAATGAACAGAGATCCAGGCTGGATGCTTGAACAGGCAATGCATGAACATGAGCTGAATGCCCCTGTTTTAAATATTAGACTCTTACTGTCATCTGTTTTTTTTTTTTTTTTTTTTTTTTGCTTTAAAACCAAGTAACAGTATAATGAATGGTTTTTTAAAATTAGATATTTTCTTAATTTACATTTCAAATGCTATTCTGAAAGTCCCCTCCCCCTCCCCCTCCCTGCTCCCCTGCCCACCCAATCCCACTTCTTGGCCCTGGCATTCCCCTGTACTGGGGCATATAAAGATTGCAGTACCATGGGGCCTCTCCCCCAAATGATGGCCGACCAGGCCATCTTCTGTTACATATGATGCTAGAGACTCGAGTTCTGGGGTTCTGTTTAGTTCATATTGTTGTTCCTCTTCTAGGGTTGCAGACCCCTTCAGTTCTTGGTGTTCTATCTCTAGCTTCTCCAATGTGGACCCCGTGCTCCCTCTTATGGATGACTGTGAGCATCCACTTCTGTGGGAGTCAGCTATATCAGGGTCCCTTCAGTAAACACTTGCTGTCCTATGCAATAGTGTCTGAGTTTAGTGACTGATTATGGGATGGATCCCCGTGGGTTAGTCTCTGTATGGTCCATCCTTTGTTTTTGAAGCCTTGTTTCACCTTCTCAGAACCATCTTGGGCTCTCCTTGCCTAGTCATGTCAGGGTCAGTGTTCTATCTGTCTCATAGAACAAGATCTGGGAGGGCAATCTCTTTAACTTCTAGCTAATTCTCTCTCTCTCCCTTTCTTTTCCTTTCTTTTCCTTTCTTTCCTTTCTTTCTTTCTTTCTTTCTTTCTTTCTCTCTCTCTCTCTCTCTCTCTCTCTCTCTCTCTCTCTCTCCCTCCCTCCCTCCCTCCCTCCCTCCCTTCCTTCCTTCCTTCCTTCCTTCCTTCCTTCCTTCCTTCCTTCCTTCCTTCCTTTCTCTTTCTTTCTTTCTTTCTTTCTTTCTTTCTTTCTTTCTTTCTTTCTTTCTTTCTTTCTTTCTGTGTTTGTATGGACATGTGTGTGTGGGTCAGTGGTCAATGTTGGATATCTTTCTTGGGCATGTTCTCCCTCGATTTTTGAAAGTGGGTCTCTCACTGAAACTGGACGCTCCTCAAATCTGGAAGACTTGCTGACCAGTGAGTCCTCAGGATTCCACTTAGCTCTGTCCCTGAAAATTCTGGAGTTACAGACATATCACCTGGCATTTTAATGTGAGCACTGGGAATCTGGACATAGGTTGTCATGCTTGTACCCTAAGACTTTATCAAGTGAGTTATCCCACCCCCCACCCCAGCCCCTTCTGTTTTGGTTACTTTGTTGTTGTTGTTGTTAGGAATGCATTTATTTCATCTTATAGTTTCATGGCACTGTCCATCACTGAGAGAAGTCAGGGTAGACACTCAAGCAGGGCTGGGACTAGGAGACAGAACTGATGTGGTGGCCATGGAGTGCTGGTCACTGGATTGTTCTCAGAGCTTCTGTAGTGGCCTTGACTATCTGTTTTGGTATGAAGTCAGATGTCCTTAGCTTTTCCTGGTGCTTGTTAAGGCTTCATTCTCCTCATCTTGCTAAGCTTTTTTCCCACCCCTAGGTCTGATCTCTGGCTTCCAACATTTTGTGCTGATATCTGCTTTTATGTTCCTTTTGATCTTGTGGATTGATGTCCCTTCCACTTTGTAGGTTTCCGAGGGGAACAACGGTAATGAATTTACTCAGTCCTTTATTTTTGATGTTTGTTTTCCAGAACCCACCCACTTTCAGTCATGCAGCTTCTATCTTTAAATGTTATCTACTTTCTATCATCTCAGCTCTGTTTCTCTTGGCATTATTCTAATTCAGACCCAGAGTCTCTGATGCAAACAGCTTCTAAGCCACAATTCTTCACTGTTAAATCCACTGTGTATAACACTGCCAGGCTATTCTCAAAAGGGTCAAGCTCTGTGTAGGTCAGCCCTTGCTCAGTTCATCCAGGCTTCTTATGTACGTAGAGGATCCCCAATTTGAAAACTTGATTCTGAGTGGCATGACGTTTTTGGATTTTGGGGCCTTTCAGATTTCCAGATTAGGGATGCTCAAAAAACAAGGTCTAGGCTGATACTTCCCAGTCCAAGAACTCTGACATATGAAGTTTACGTCTGGCCCTGAGCATTCAGATGAGGGCTTCTCAGTTTGCACTCATCAGGATTAAGCCATGGTTCAGTCTTGTATTTGGGGTCTGGCATTCTAGCCCTTGAGTCTTCCAAACTCTAGAGTCATTTATGAGTTTGTTTGTTTGGCTGTTTTTCTTGTTTTGTTTTGTTTTGTTTTTTTCAAGACAGGGTTTCTCTGTGTAGAACTGAATGTCTTAGAGCTCACTTTGTAGATCAGGCTGGCCTCGAACTTGAACAGATCTCTCTCTGCCTCTGCCTCCTGAGTTCTGGGATTAAAGGTGTGCACCACCAGGGCTTACACATTATCACACCTTTTCTTTGTCCCTATTATCTCAGCTCTGTTTCTCTTGGCATTATTCTAATTCAGACCCAGAGTCTCTGATGCAAACAGCTTTTAAACCACAATTCTTCACTGTTAAATCCACTGTGTATAACACTGCCAGGCTATTCTCAAAAGGGTCGGGCTCTGTGTAGGTCAACCCTTCCTCAGCTCATCCAGTCTTCTTATGTATGTAGAGGATCCCCATACAGCCCTTACCATTATTCAAGCTTTTGCCTCCAAATAAGTCCAGCTGGCTCCTTCAGACTTACCTCAGTGCCATACAGTTGACGTTCTAAACAGCTTCCGAGTGACACTGCCAATGCCAAGTCTTTCTTGACCCTCAACATAGCCTAGTCTGCCTCATCAATACCCATAAAGCTCTTCCAGTTCACTCAGATGTCCTGCCACCTTCCCTCACCTGCCTAACTTGAACACTCACAGAGTGATCTTATGGCTTTTGTTGTTTTAAGATAGGGTCTTATTATGTACCCTAGGCTAGCTTTAGCTTGGAGTCATTTTTCCATCCCAGCCTCTCCAGTGCTGGGCTTTCAAGCACTGAGTCACTTTCCCCAGCTTGCTCTTGAGGTCTTGAAGTTCCCCTTTCCTCTCTTATAAAATACTGATAAGAAAACTACACATCCTCACATCACAGTGATCTCATAGTGAGGTTAAATGCCACTCGAGGGACAGTGTCTGCCTAGGAAAGTAAGCCTACTTTTCTGGCTTCTTGCTTCCAGTTCTTACTACTGTTTGGCTACCTGTCAGGGATGATGTCCCCTGGAATAAACAGTGTGATTCCCTCTCCAGCTGATTGCTCTATTCATAACTGCTTAGCTGGAATGAATCTCTCCAGTCATTCTGATATCTCACTTACACTAGGAGTCAGCAAGCATTTTCTGGGAAGGGGCAGACTTTGGGTTTGCAGCCTTATATTGCAGCCACACAGCCTTCTTGTTGCCATGTAAAGAGGCCACAGACAGTGCTTAAAGAGGATGACTAGATCTGGGTTTCAATAAAACTTTATTTCTAAAGTAAGGTGGCCAGATTAACATACCTGTAGGTGTACTGTAGCTCACTGTCTTGGACAGTGGGAAGCAGCTTATCATCTTCATTTTCCACCATCAGCAGGTTTGCCTAGAAATTCTAGTCTCTTTTTTTTTTTACTATCTGTGGGGTGGTTAATTTGGAAGTCAACTCAGAGGAACCACAGTACCCAAATATTTGCTCTAGTTATAAGTCCCTCAAGAGGATGTATGTATGGTTAAGTCAGTGTCCAGTATGCAGTTCTCCATGAGCTGGCAGTGTCCTCCCTTCATTAAAGGAGATTAAGCCTTCCCGAATTGTATGAAGCCAATCTAAGCCAAGAATATAATCTACTTTATTCCAATTTGACTGACTCAAAGGTTAATCTCATCCTAGGAACACACAAAAAGAGAGTCCTTGCACCAACACGGTCTGCCACGTTTACTGAGTACTCGCCGGTCTACCCAGCTCGAGCGCTCTCTCTGCCATCTTAGAGCTGGTGATTGCATGGCTTCATGCTCTGCCAGCCCAGCTACCTCAGCTTCTCTTAGGAAAAATTATAGAGATTCCACTGATTTCCTGCTGGGGCACTGGCTTCCTCATACCTGTGTCCCAGCCAAAGAAAGAAGTTACCGTACCCACAGACAACTGATTCCAAACACAAAGTGGAAAATGCTCTGCTATTCTGCAAAAGCTAAGCAAATGTGTGTGGACTATAGGGGACCTTTTTATCTCATAGTGTTATCAATGCTATGATCAGAGTCTAAAGCCAAGAGAAAACTATGTCGATTCAGGTAGGATCAATGTTTTAGATGCTTTAGGAATGAGGATTGGGAGCACCTGACCCTGTGGTGAGGACAGGCATTTATTAGGCTAAAAGCGCTAGGAATGAAAGGCAGAGAGAAGTATGGCTATGGGGCCAATAATGAAAATTAGGTTTATGGTTTTCCTGGGCATTCTTCTCTCACGCGCATCTTTAAGCATCTATATGCTGCTATCTTTATCCCCTTTTATATTGTGGCTCATATGATGGGTTAACTTCACATTATGACATTTAAGTACTACTCATTTTAACACCATATTGTTTATGTTCTAGAATATCAGGGAGAGGTTCTAGCATCGCTTTGTAGTCTCCTCGGGGACATGTTTAGGCTGCTTCTGCACAGTTATCATTGTGTCATGTGTCATGACCTTGTCACTTGAAGATCAAATATCCAAATACCCAGTCAAATATTTATTCTAAGATGTTTCTGTGTGGACTGTTTTGCTTTTGAGATAGGGTCTTACCCTGTAGCTCAGGAATTCACTCTGTAGCCCAGGTGCCTGGAGGCAATCCTTCTGCCCATGACCTCTATGTCCGGCTCATTTTTCTGTGTGTTTTTAGGATGAGGTTTAACATATAAACTTAGTCAACTTTGAATAAATCAGATTATACTCCATGGTGAAGGTCAGCCTTGCTTAGCTGTTGGAAGGCTGACCAATCTTATTGAAGAGGGATGCTGCTAGGGACTTGTCTTTGGATTTGAATCATAATGTGAACCAGGTGACTCTCACTTGACATTTGGGTTTGCATTTCCACATGCTCCTGAGTCAGTCTTACAGGAATTCATCTTAATTACAATCTCTCTCTCTCTCTCTCTCTCTCTCTCTCTCTCTCTCTCTCTGTGTGTGTGTGTGTGTGTATACATGTGTCTATGTGTGCACACATACCACTGATTAGCTCTGTGTTTAATCTGAAGTCCCGTCTGTGTACTTTGCATTCTTCATCAGTTCTCCATCCATTTTTTTGAGTCATGGTCTCTCTTTGTCTTAGACTATCTTGGAGCCCACTCTACAGCCCAGATTTGCCTGGAACTTTTTAAAATAGAAGATTCAGTTTCATTTGTTTTCTAATTATGTATCTGCATATGTGTCTGCATGGGGGGTGTGCATATGAATTCAGGTGCCCACAGGGGCCAAAAAGGAACATTAGATCTCCTGCAGCTGGAGTGACTGCTGGCTATGAGCTATCTGATGTGGTTGTTTGCAATAAAATTCCGGGCTCCTGAAAAAGTCATCCACACCAGTTTTAACTGCTGACCCACCTCTCCAGCCCCTGACCTTTAACCTCTTGATACCCCTGCATTGTCTCCCAAGTGCTGGGACAACAAGCTGTGCCTTCAGCCTTGGTTCTTTCTTTTCATTCTTGAGTGGTAGATACCTCTTTACAAATGATATCATTAGTAAAGGAAACAAATAATCACTTTATTCCTTTAGATTAAAATAAACATTAAGTGTCATTCTGGTGGGAAGCAATAGAACAAAGAGTTGCATACAACAGTGTTGGGGCCTACTTCCCCTGGCAATATGCTTGCTGGTTTTGGTGTTACCAATCATGGGTGCTGTTGTCTTTAAGGTGAGAGATGTTAGATTTTGGCCAAGGCATTTGAAACTTCAATGCCTACCATTTAAAGAAATGGCAACCATATAGTACCCATATGTTTTTAATTAGGTTGAACACAATCTTTATTTAGGATCTTAAGTTGACAGGCCTAAACCTAATTTCCTTTGCTATTTGCCAAGCTGCCACGTAAATGATACAGCTGGTGACTGAGCAGAGCTGAGGTTTGCTGGAACTCTTTTGACTTATGTGATTTTTTTTCCTCCCATCTGGTTCTCACCCACAGAATCAACCAGGACGGAGCTTCTCAGATCAGAGAGAACTAAGACTGAGAAATCACGTGTGGATCTATCTCCTAACAGCCTCCTTGTGGGTACATCTATGGTTTAACAAATTCTTTCATCCTTCTGTAAAAGATAGCAGTAAACGGAGAGCATCAACTAATTCAAAATGATAGAGACATTTTGCTCTATGAGATAACGCAACAGAATTAGCTTGTCTGGGTTCCCAGTCTCCTAGAGCAGCAGTTCTCAATCTGTGGGTCCCAACTCCTCTGGGGGTTGAACAAATCTTTTACAGGGGTTACCTAAGACCATACAAACATCAGATATCTGCATTGCAATTCATAACAGTAGCAAATTGCAGTTATGAAGTAACTAATGAAAATAATTTTATGGTTGGGTATCTCAACAACTTGAACTGTATTAAAGGGTTGGAGCATTAGGAGGGTTGAGAACCACTGCTCTAAAAGAGATACAGCTTCTAGGGCAAAGGCAAAGAAAACTATTTCATATACCCTACTCCCTGACCCAGCCCAGCACAAGAACATGAACTCCTGGCTCTTCAGACAGTCTTCCATGTCAATACCTTGTTGGAATAGTTTGTAGTGCTCTTCTCCTACCTACCCCTGGGCAGCTTTCCTTGATTGATGGCCTGGCTCAAGTCTCTCTATCCTGAGCCAACCTCTGTCCACTGAAACTCTGGGTTGTGTCTGCTGTGAATGCCTCTATATTAATGCCTTTGTGGTACCTATTGACATTTGTAATCATGGCAGCAGCAACCACCACTCACTAGGTTCTTTATAATAATCAGCCCCTGGATTAAGTCCTATAAATATGGCAAAATGCTTCAGATGCTTGTATAACATCATAGCAAAACCTGACTGTGAAATCCAATGTTTAAAAAATAATCTGCCCAAGTTCTATTTAGTAGTAGACAAAACCATAATTAAAACCTGCTTATACTGTTCAATGTGACCCACCTGCTGTCCCTTTGCTCTGAAGCACATGACTAGAGGATCAGTCCATGCCGACAACCTTTCTAATTTTAGGGCTGGGCTGTGTATTTGGTTATCATCGTAAGAAATCATCTAAAGGGATTGCAGTTTTATGCACCAGAGCAGGGAGAGAGTGCAGGAGAGGAGCATGTTACAACCAGTGCATGTAATGCCAGAGAAGAATTTACATCTTGCTAAGCATCGACCCCAAGTCTAAGCATGTCAGTGACTCACACAGAGCACACTGCAAAGAATCCAGTCATCGAGAAGGAGAGGTACAATTACATCCATAACTCGGCTCACATAATGTACATATAGTTAACATATCCCATATGCACACAAACTTTGTAGGCTCCGGTAATCAGTCATGAAAAGGGAGATGAAATCATCTATTAAATTACATACCTTCTGGAATACACTGTCCAAGAACAAATTTATATCCTTTGCAGCATTTTTTCCTAAGGGACAAACAAAAGAAGCATCTTAGATGTGATGTTAGATTGAAAATAAAGTTATTTATAGTTACCGATATTGTAGAAAATAACATGTTCACAAAAAAAAGATATCGAGTGGAGTATTTTTAATATAATCTGAGGTTGAAAAGAAAAATATTAAAATCAGCTGACCACATCTTCCAAATACCAGGATCTACCACATAATATATAAAACCAACCCTCTGGGTCCCGCAAAGTAGATTAATTGCCTCTGGAGGACAATACAGTTTTAGTGTATAAAGGGAGGATCACAGGACAAGATGAATCCTGAGCTATCACGTTCCATGGCCACTTTTCCACTTTACATCTAATCAAGTAAGATGTCTGCTCAAGGAAAGCATCTACATTCTAAAGGACTACAAGATGCAGAGTTGCTAATAGATGCTTGTACAAATGCGACACCCCCCCCCAAAAAAAAAGGATATCAGGGACTCAACTCCCAGATGTCAGAACAGCCAGACTTCAAAGTAGCTTCTTATTTATGGTTCAAAGACATAAAGGAAAATATGGGCACAGAGTTAAACAAAGAATTCTCAACTGAGGAATACCAAATGGCTGAGAAGCACCTGAAAAAATGTTCAACATCCTTAATCATCAGGGAAATGCAAATCAAAACAACCCTGAGATTCCACCTCACACCAGTAAGAATGGCTAGGATCAAAAAATCAGGTGACAGCAGATGCTGGCGTGGATGTGGAGAAAGGGGAACACTCCTCCACTGTTGGTGGGACTGCAAGCTTGATCAACCACTCTGGAAATCAGTCTGGCGGTTCCTCAGAAAATTGGACATAGTACTACCGGAAGATCCAGCAATACCTCTACTTGGCATATATCCAGAAGAGTTTTTATCTGGTTATAAGGACACATGTTCCACTATGTTCATAGCAGCCTTATTCATAATAGCCAGAAGCTGGAAAGAACCCAGATGTCCCTCAACAGAGGAATGGATACAAAAAATTTGGTACATTTACACAATGGAGTACTACTCAGCTATTAGAAACAATGAATATATGAATATATGAAATTCCTAGGCAAATGGATGGATCTGGAGGGTGTCATCCTGAGTGAGGTAACCTAATCACAAAAGAACTCACATAACATGTACTCACTGATATGTGGATACTAGCCCAGAAGCCTAGACTACCCAAGATACAATTTACTAAACACATGAATCTCAAGAAGAATGAAGTTCAAAATGTGGTCTCTTCA